>NC_069494.1:12580579-12655579 GCF_026875155.1 Cherax quadricarinatus
GTGTGTGCGTGTTTTGTTGTGTGTGTGGTTTGTGTGTGGTGTGTGTGTGTGTGTTGTGTGGTGTGTGTGTGTGTGTGTGTGTGTTGTGTGTGTGTGAGGGATGAATTTGACTAAAACAGATTATGAAGATTCTTATCATGCTGCTCGAAAGTAGGGCAAACTAAGCAACCAAACACACACTCACAAACACGGGGCAGGAGAGAGAGGAAGTAGCGATCATGAAGAGGCCGGCCCGAGCCTGTGAATCGATCCCTGCAACCACAAAAGGGGAAGACAAGAGGGACTAAAACCGACACACACAAACACACACACACACACACACAACACACCCACACAACACACACACATTTCACAACACACACAATCACATCACAATAACACCTTACAACTGAACAACACTGTAAACCAAATGAAACAAAGTACAACACTGTACATGTGCCCAACACTGTACAACACTGTTTTCAAACACTGTACAACAATGTACAACACTGTACAACACTGTAACCCAATGAACACTGTACAACACTGTCCAACAATGTACAATGTACAACACTGTACAACAATGTACAACACTGTACAACACTGTACAACAATGTACAACACTGTACAACAATGTACAACAATGTAAAAACACTGTACAACAATGTACAACCCCTGTCCCAAAAAATGTACAATGTACAACACTGTTCAAAAACTGTACAACAATGTACAAACACTGTACAACACTGTACAATGTACAACACTGTACAACAATGTACAACACTGTACAACAATGTACAACACTGTACAACACTGTACAACAATGTACAACACTGTACAACAATGTACAACAATGTACAACAATGTACAACACTGTACAACAATGTACAACAAGACAAAATGTACAACAATGTACAACACTGTACAACAATGTGCAACACTGTACAACAATGTACAACACTGTACAACACTGTACAACACTGTACAACACTGTACAACACTGTACAAACAATGTACAGCACTGTACAAAAAACTGTACAACAATGTACAACACTGTACAACAATGTACAACACTGTACAACACTGTACAACACTGTACAACAATGTACAACACTGTACAACAATGTACAACACTGTACAACAATGTACAACACTGTACAACACTGTACAACAATGTACAACACTGTCACATGTACAACAAATGTACAACACTGTAAACAATGTACAACACTGTACAAACAATGTACAACACGTACAACAAAGTACAACACTGTACAAAAAATGTACAAAAAACTGTACACACTGTAAAAATGTACAAAATGTTACAACTGTACAACAATGTAAACCTGTACCAAACACTGTACAAAAAAATACAAAATACACTCTATGCCATTAACGGGAAGTTTTCCTAACAAAGGATTTTACAATAAATCAGAAAAGTCCTGGGAGCGAAACATCGCGGTAAATGCCCAGGGTTTCACGACTATCTTATTCAAAACACCTTTCGCACCAAGTTTAGGAAGATAAAGGGCAATTGTGTAGTTTATAACGGACTCGGTTTTAAGCGACCTAAAGTCGTTTAATGGAAGGTAGAACAGAGAAGAGAGCGAAGAATAGCGACGAAGAGCGGGGAGAGAGCGAGAGAAGAGGAAGAGGCGAAGAGAGAGAGAGCGAGAGGAGAGAGCGAGAGAGAGAGCGAGAGAGGAGCGAGAGAGAGGCGAGAGAGAGAGCGAGGAGAGAGCGAGAGAGAGAGAGAGAGGAGAGGAGAGAGGATGAAGTATTTTTAGAGGTCGTTATTGCAATGTTCGCCCGTTCTGACCTTTATATGTTACATTATCAAGTTGAGAAATGTTACGTTTATTTCTTATTTCCCGAACGAAAGATTCACCACTGGTCCACCACTGGTGCCATACTGGTACCACCACTGGTACACTACTGGTACCACCCCCTGTTCAACCATGGTACCCTACTGGTGCCCCCCATGGTACCTACCCCGGATGCCGCCACTGGCCCCCACTACTGGTACCAAACCCCTGACCACCTACTGGTAGCACCACTGGTACCACTACTGGTAGCCCCTGGTTCCCCCACTGCTTCCACCATGGTACCATACTTGTAGCACCACTGGTTACCAAACGCTTCCAAACCCCTGGTACCACTTTCTGGTGCCACCACTGGTTCCTTACTGACCCACGGTACCACTACGTTTCCCCCATGGTTTTAACCCCATTGTACCACCATGCTTCCACCATTGGTAACACCATTGCTTCCACCACTGGTACCACCACTACTTCCACCAATGGTACCACCACTACTTCCACCACTGGTACCACCTCTGCTTCCACTACTGGTACCACTGTTTCCACCACTGGTACCACCAAGTCCACTACTGGTACCACCACTGCTTCCACCACTGGTTCAACCACTGGTACCACTGCTTCCACTGGTGCCACCGCTTCTTCCACCACTGGTACCACCAGTACCTCAACCAACAACACAGTCTGCTCACATTGCCGTATTCTTGGCACAAGCAGCCACCCACTCGTACCCAATCAGCCCACCCGCCTCATTCTGCGGGTAGCAGTCGGGTAAGGCATTAGCAAGTCCCTACCCGCATCTCCTACCCCTTCCTCTCGGCTCCAGATTATTCTCTTTCTTGTATAATTTCCAGGTGATGCGCGCCAAATTTTGCCAGAAGACGCGGGGCGAGGCGCCAGAGGAGAGAGCTTTTCCAGCACAGTTTGTGGTATTTTGGTGCGAGATTAAGAGGAATTTGTTCTTGTTTCACCTTTAAGGCTGTTGATGCTGATGAATGGCTCTTAATTCAAGGAACTTGAGCTATTTATTTCCTCGGATCAATTTTGATTGCTTCCCATTACCCAGATTGTTATAATAACAATAGCCTGATAATAGGCTCACGATAAGCGGACGGAGGATCGAGAATTCACTACTTCTAGACAGCGAAACATGACTTAGTAAAGCTCTACATAGGGTGAAACGTGCCTTGATAAAGCTTTATTCGGAGGGAAACGTTGTCTTTCTAAATTCTGCAATGTGGGATTTTGAATTAGGTCTTGTTGGCAATCTCTCTCTCTCTCTCTCTCTCTCTCTCTCCTCTCTCTCTCTCTCTCTCTCTCTCTCTCTCACACAGGCAGTCTGGCGCCTGGGGAACAGAAGCATAAACATTAATAAGCAGCCGGGTGTGGGACTCATGCTAGGTCAAGAGTCCTCTCCTTAGAAGAGAGAGAGAGATGAGAGATGAACAGGGCTGAATAACAGTACACAAATGCTTACAATCTGAGGAAATGATTCTTCGCGCTGTCTTGTGGAGGTGGAGAAAGTGGTGGTAGAGAAGGTGGAAGAGAAAGAGGAGGTAGAAGAGAAGGTGGGAGAGAAAGTGGAGGTAGAAGAGAAGGTGGAAGAGAAAGTGGAGGTAGAAGAGAAGATAGAAGAGAAGGTGGAAGAGAAAGAGGAGGTAGAAGAGAAGGTGGAAGAGAAAGTGGAGGTAGAAGAGAAGGTGGAGGTAGAAGGTGGAAGAGAAAGTGGAGGTAGAAGAGAAGGTGGAGGTAAAAGAGAAGGTGGAAGAGAAAGTAGAGATAGAAAAAGTGGAGGTAGAATAGAAGGTGGAAGAGAAAGAGGAGGTAGAATAGGTGGAAGAGAAAGTGGAAGAAGAAGAGGTGGATGAGATGGTGGGGGTAGAGGAAAAAGTGGAGGTAGAAGAGAAAGTGGAGGTAGAAGAGAAAGTGGAGGTAGAAGAGAAAGTGGAGATAGAATAGAAGGTGGAAGAGAAAGTGGAGGAAGAATAGAAGGTTGATGTGGGAGAGAAAGTGTAATTAGAGGAGAGAGTGGAGGTAGAAGAGAAGTTGGAAGAGAAAATTGAGGGAAAGAAGGTGGAGTCAGAGGAGAAAATGGAGTTGAAAGAGAAAGTGGAGGTAGAAGAAGGTGGATTAGAAAGGTGAGGTTGAGGAGAATGTGAAGAAAGGCTGAGAACACTTTCCCTGAGGATGGAATAAGTGGAAGAGTGTTGACGGGAGAGGAGAAAGCCTTCCCTGTGGAAGAGTACGTGAAGAAAGGGGGATGGGCAGAAAGATGAGAGGGAAAGAAAGGGGCTCGGGCTATGCAGTGGTGTTTCCCCTTTGTCACCTTTTCACTGGATGCTGATTGTAGCACTTATGAAAGCAGAAAAGGCATGTGTATGATGTGAGGAAAGGGAGCGAGGGTAGGAAAGGGGTAGAGCAAGGAGAGGGAAGCCAGTGGGAAGGAAAGAGGGAGAGAAGGGGAGGGGGAGATCTCGTGGAAGATGAAAGGATGGGATAGGAAGGCAGGCTGGAAGGTAGGTGGAGCAGGAGGAAGTATTGGGAGTACATGAGAGTATACCTTCGTGTTGCATCTTCTGCCACAATCAAAGTTACCACTATATGAAGGGGTTGAAAGGAACTCCAGGTACTTTAAGCAGTTCTGAATACTGGAAAGTGTCCAAGTATTTCGGTATCTTAGAGTTTGAATTAAATCTTCTGGTCTACCCTTCAGTTGGTAGCGCACTTAGCTCACACGTTGAGTGTCCGTGGTTCGATTCCTGGTACGGGTGAAAACATTTGGCGTCTCTCCTTACACGTGGTGTCCATGTTCACCTGGCAGCAAGTAGGTACCCGAGTGTTAACTGACTGATTTGGGTGGCATCCTGGGGAAAATATTTACCTAATTTTCCCGAAATGCTCTACATAACAAGGGGCTTTCTATATAGTATGTCACTGATGTTAGGTATGGTCCGTATATCTTGTATCATATGCATGTGGAAATATAATTAACAAATCAGGGTACGGGTGAGGATTGAACTCGCGGCAAGCGAGTCTTAAAATTCCAGACCAATGCGTAAGCCACCCATACCCTGGTTTGTTTGAAATCAAATTACTATTATTATTATTATTAATTATTATTATTATTGGGTTAGTTTCTAAGTAATGGTTGTTTCTCCATAGCATCTTCACTATATAAACCATACCACGGGCGGGATTTGAACTCGCGGTCAGAGAGTCTCAATATATCTTCGTCTTTGAGGTTCCTTATTTCGCTGCTTATTAGACGCATTTTTTCCATAAAACGTCTCCAAACATCACCCTGCGTCCTATACACTGAAGGTCAGTGACGGGAGCTGTAACTAGGGGTGTGGGCTGTAGCCCTCCCAGTTACGTCCGGTGCTGAGCCATTGTAACTAAGAGAAGTCTTATAAGCCGCGTCTTATAAGCCGCAAAATACGGTATTTTGGAAACCACATTTGGTATATATTTAAGACGAAGTCTAGCTGGAATATAGAAAGTAGGTATAGTGTCTGGTGTTTGTGCGAGAAATTCCTAGCTTTACACTCTAGAATGGTGTTAGGTTTCTGGTTGTATATATTGTAGATACTTGAGTTGTGGTCACAATGGTGGCCTATGCTAACCTTCCTATGGTGTAGAAATATACCTAGTTGGACGAATCTTATTGTGGCTAGCTGGTCCAGTGGCTAACGCGACGGTCTGGAGTTTTGAGTGTGTGTGACCGCGGGTTCTATCTCCGCCCTGGTATGGTTTGTTTGCAATCGTGTCATTACGATTTCGTGAGTCAGTTAAGTTGTTGTTTAGGACGAGTCTAAGTTCTTTTTCTTGTTTGGATTCGGTGGCAAGCACTTTGTATATATATTTGAGATTGGAATATTTGAATAAGGCATTACTTTGTACCGACCATAGCGCCAGTCTGTCCAGGTCACTCAGGATGCCCAATCTGCTTTGTCCAGGTCACTCAGGATGCCCAATCTGCTTTGTTCAGAGCACTCTGGATGCACAATCTGCTTTGTTCAGAGCACTCTGGATAAACAGTCTTTGTCCAGGTCACTCAGGATGCCCAATCTGTTTTGTCCAGGTCACTCTGGATGCCTAGTCAATCTTTGTCCAGGTCACTCAGGATGCCCAATCTGTTTTGTCCAGGTCACTCTGGATGCCCAATCTGCTTTATCTAGGAGACACTGGATGCCCAATCTGCTTTGTCCAGGTCACTCTGGATGCCTAGTCAATCTTTGTCCAGGTCACTCTGGATCTGTTTTGACCAGGTCACTGGATACCCAATCAATTTACTTTGTCCAGGTCACTGGATGCCCAATCAATCTGCTTTTCCCGAAGTTGATGTCAGCCGAAGATTTTACTGTCTGAGATGTTCGTGTTGCCTCTAGATGATTTATGTAAACAAACCATACCACGGGTGGGGTTTGAACCCGCGGTCAGAAAGTCTCAAAACTCCAGACCGTGGGTTCAAACCCCACCCGTGGTATGGTTTGTTTGCTATCGTGTCATTACGATTTCGTGAGTCATGATTCATGTACGTGGTAAAGGGAACTGGACCAAGACACAATTCCTAGGGAACTCCACTCCTGGGGAGTGACACTCCCTATTTCCTGTCTGTCAGCATATTTGTTTCCACACTGTGCTTATAGTCTGTCAGCATTTTTATCATGGAGGAGCGCTAAACCAATAGGGATGGAAGGTATTTAATCTCAAGGGAACTGGAGCACAGATCCAATTCCCTAGATGAAGAGCCCCTCACCAGGAGGATCTCCCTATAGGAAATTCTGGCCAGCAATCATCAGTGGTGACAGTTATCTGCAGACGATATATATTACAACTGTCGGGATTTTTTCATCCCAGTTTTTGGAACATTTAAACTCGATTAAGTTCGTCAGGCATGAACTTGTGTTACGAAATCCATGCTAATTTGCTATTATTTTTTTAATAAAGTTGCGTAAGATTCGCCAGGAAACATAATGACCAGCCACGGGAGTTTATGGTCATCTGTCAGAGGACTTCTGCTGGCTTACCCCTCACCCCTTTTAAAAATTATGGCTATACTTACAACCATTAGATGATGATAATTTATTTATTAACCCATTGGCCGTCTCCCACCAAGGCAGGGTGGCCCGAAAAAGAAAAACTTTCACCATCATTCACTCCATCACTCTCTTGCCAGAGGCGAGACAGTTAATCATAAGAAGCGATAGTTGAAAAAACAGACCATTAACCAGTTTTTAAATCAAGGGGAAACCATTATAAGCTTCCAATTTAACACAAAACCCATTAGTGAGTAAACTATTTATGTAGATTCTCTTATGACTGACAGGAAGTGCCTCAGCTTATCTAAGTATTTTATTCAGACTGATAAGTGCGTACATATTTAGGTCATTGGGGGATCAGTCCCTAATTTTGTGACTTGTGAAGTAGGTGATATAGGGCTGTGTATACGAGCCAGGAGACTGGGTTCATGTAGATTCAGTATTTTTACTGTTATGATGTCGATGTAGCTGTTTAAAGATACTTACAATGTGTGAACTTTAAGCACTGCCCCTCCTGGCTTATCTGAAGATTATTTTGGATTACCTTCAATGTTTTGGAAGTAACTTGTGACCTCAGCTCACTGGTGGCCTCAGCTCACTGGCCATCTCAGCTCACCGGTCATCTCCGTTCACTGGGTATCTCAGCTCATTGGCCATCTCATCTCTGGCCATCTCAGCTCACCGGTCATCTCAGCTCACTAGTCATCTCAGCTCACCGGTCATCTCAGTTCACTGGTCATCTCAGCTCACCTCATCGGGAAGCTGCTACACCTCACTTTATCCGGTATTTGAGGCTCAGGTCACACGCATTAGGCTGAGAAACTTATCACCTTGCTCCAACAGTGATGGATTGATGACATCAACCACGTCTCCAATTCTTCTATTTCGTCGTCCACAAGTGCTGATGTCTGAGTAATTGACTGGTGAAGCCTGCTGAGCGGGCGACGGGTTTAGTTAATCAGGATTCGTAGTATTTCCAAATCTTCAACTTGTCAGTGTTACGTTGAACTTGTAGAATAATCACATATGCTGGCTCAGACGGAATTTCTTTTGTCCTCTCTCTCTCTCTCTCTCTCTCTCTCTCTCTCTCTCTCTCTCTCTCTCTCTCTCTCTCTCTCTCTCTCTCTCTCTCTCTCTCTCTCTCTCTCTCTCTCTCTCTCTCTCTTTACACAGGGTTTGACAAGGTTAAGGATCCCTAGCTTTATTGACAAGCTATTTACAGGTTAAGGATTCCTAACTTTATTAACAAGCTAAGAGCTGTTACCTACATCAGCTCATTTGAAAGCATTTTTATTGTTATGAGACATACAAGTAGGGAACAGGATGAAGTTGGAGCCATCTGTGGGCCAGCATTTTCATTTGATCAACTGAATTTATCTCGTTGACATCATAATGCTGTACGAATGTGTTCCATACTCGAGTCATCCTGGGTGTATATGATCTCAGATGAAGTGATGTTCTGGAGAAGGGTACAGCCAGAGTGAAGTTGCTGCTGGCTGTCCGTCTTGTGGCATAAAAGCTTGTTTCACGCTGTCCTCGAAGTGGATCCAAGTATGGTACTTCGACAATATTGGCCTTGTACATAACATTAAGGCCACCCACATCCCTCCTGTGTTAAAGGCTCTGCTGAAATGACAGATCTATCCAGGATGGGTCCAGGCGAGAGATGAGACGTCATGCTCTGTTCTCTGCTCTGTCAAGCAGTCGCAGATGAGAGGGGGGGGGGCAGGCAAACCAAGAAAGTGGAGCATACTCAAGGTGTGAGCGTACTTGTGCCTCGTACAGAATCTTGCAACCCCTACTGTCAAGCAGATGCGAGATACGGCGAAGTGCTGTAAGCTTCCTGGCTGCCTTGTTTGCAAGATTTGCAACATGGTTCTTCATGGTTAGTTTGGAGTCAAATTTCACCCCATGGATATCAACTTCTTCTCTAGGTGCCAACACCCTCCCATTCATCCTTACTACTGCACCAGCATTACCATCATGATGCCTAGAGACGATCATCATTTGCGTTTTCTCAGGTGCAAATGTTACTTGCCATCTATTTCCCCAAGCTGATATAGCTCTCAGCTGGTGATTGATGTTGCTTAAAGCAGCTGGCATTTCTTCTCTTGGATAAGTGAATGTCAGTGTACAGTCGTCTACATATGCATGTGATTCTGGGATGAGATGAAGAAGGTCGTTGAAGTAGACATTCCATAACAATGGACCCAGTACGCTTCCTTGTGGAACACTTGCCCCAATAGGATGTCTTGCTGATTCCGTTCCATTGAGAACTATACTTAGAGATCTACCATGAAGGTAATCACTTAGGAGACATAGTGTAGAGCCTGCAATTCCCAGTGCTTGAAGTTTTGCTAAGAGGCCCTGGTGCCACACCCGGTCGAAAGCGCCACCAATGTCCAGTGCTACCACACAGCTGACTTTGGATTCATCCAGTGACTGGTGCCACTTAGTGGAGAGGTTTAACAACAGATCAGCAGCAGAGTAACCTTTCCTGAAGCCATATTGACGATCACAAAGTAGTGAGTGGTAGTCAAAAAAATCTCTCATTTGTCTTGAGATTATTGTCTCAAGGATCTTACCAGTGATTGACAGGAGTGACACTGGTCTGTAGTTGCTGATTTCTGCTCTGCTCTTCTTTTTGTGAACAGGGACTACATTTGCCTCTTTCCATAGAGAGGGCCATTTACACTGTACTAGGCAGTGCTGAAAGATGCGAGTTAGAGGTGCTGCTAGCTGGTCTGCACATCTTCTCAACAATCTTGGGCTCAACTTGTCTGGGCCCACAGCCTTTTCTTGGTCAAGTGATTTAAGAAGGAAATGCACCTCCTCCTGCCTTATTGTCACCACTGACAGTTTTGACACAGTGTACAGCAATAATCAAGGGCAACTCTTGGGTATCTTTATTTAGGAAACATTTCGCCGCACAGTGGCTTCATCAGTCCATACAGAGGAGAATCTTGAAGAACAGGAGGAGAGTGAGGTAATCAGTCCCTCAACCTTGAGTCGATGTGGTCAGTCCATCAATCTTGAATAGAATACGGCATAAGTATGGAGAAGGAACTTATAAACCGTAGGCAGGAGAGGTGCAGCAGTCATAGGTGGTGACACATTTGTCCAATGTGGAAGTAGGTCGTGCCTAAGGGAAGCGAAGCTAAGAATTCCCAAGTATTAAGATCCCAAGAAGTTGCAGTGTCTGACAGGATTGTAGATGAATGGTTCAGGGAACCGACACGTTGATAAATTATCAACATGTCGGTTCTCCGAACCATTCATCTACAATAATCAAGGGGCAGACAAGTACCTTTGATCTTCTGGATGACATCTCTGACATGGATGTTCTCTGAGGTAATGGAGAGGTTAATTACGAAGCTGAAGCAACGCTTTCAGAGAACCTGTCCTGCCAACGACGGTCAACGAGGATTTGGACCTGCTTCAAAACGATAGTTAACGAGGATTTAGAGCCTAGACTAAATTAACACAGCCTGACCAAACTTAGGTTAGTCTAGGTGAGATAAAATTAAACTAACTCAATTAACATAGTCTAGCCTAGCCTAACCTAGCTTAACCTAATTAGACGAAGCCAACCTAGATTAACCTAACCTAGACTAACTTAACCTAGACTAACCTAACCTAGACTAACCTAACCTAGACTAACCTAACCTAACCTAGACTAACCTAACCTAGACTAACTTAACCTAGACTAACCTAGACTAACCTAACCTAGACTAACCTAACCTATTCTAACTTAACCTAGACTAATTTAACCTAGACTAACTTAACCTAGACTAACCTAACCTAGACTAACTTAACCTAGACTAACTTAACCTAGACTAACTTAACCTAGACTAACCTAACCTAACCTAGACTAACCTAACCTAGACTAACTTAACCTAGACTAACTTAACCTAGATTAACCTAACCCAGACTAACCTAACCTAGACTAACTTAACCTAGACAAACCTAACCTAGACTAACTTAACCTAGACTAACTTAACCTAGACTAACCTAATCTAACCTAACCTAGACTAACCTAACCTAGACTAACTTAACCTAGACTAACTTAACCTAGACTAACTTAACCTAGACTAACCTAACCCAGACTAACTTAACCTAGACTAACTTAACCTTGACTAAAACTTAACCTAGACTAACTTAACCTAGACTAACTTAACCTTGACTAACTTAACCTAGACTAACTTAACCTAGACTAACTTAACCTAGACTAACTTAACCTAGACTAACCTAACCTAGACTAACCTAACCTAAACTAACTTAACCTAGACTAACCTAACCTAGACTAACTTAACCTAAACTAACTTAACCTAAACTAACTTAACCTAGACTAACTTAACCTAGACAAACCTAACCTAGACTAACTTAACCTAGACTAACTTAACCTAGAGTAACTTAACCTAGAGTAGCTTAACCGTTAAAAAACGCACGTTTTATCTAAATTGCAAAAAAAATGTATGCAATAAAACGTGTACTTTGCAACGTTAGTGATCATCTTGCAGGACTGACCGGGGGTACCAGTCTGTATATATCTCCTGTTGGGGATATATGGAATGGTATATATGACGTGTTCTTGAATAGTGAGGATATATATGAATGGTTGCAGGGGTGGAGTCATAGCTCCTGGCCCCGTGTCTTTACTGGTTGCTACTAGGTTACTCTCTCCCTGATGTGTGTGTTTGTGTGTGTGTTGTGTGTGTGTTGTGTGTGTGTTTGTGTGTGTGTTTTGTGTGTGTGTGTGTTTTGTGTGTGTGTGTTTTGTGTGTGTGTTGTGTGTGTGTGTTGTGTGTGAGTGTTGTGTGTGTTGTGTGTGTGTGTGTGTGTGTTGTGTGTGTTGTGTGTGTGTGTGTGTGTGTTGTGTGTGTGTGTTGTGTGTGTTGGGTGTGTGTGTGTGTGTGTGTGTGTTGTGTGTGTGTGTGTGTGTTGTGTGTTGTACTCACCTATTTGTGGTTGCAGGGGTCGATACATAGCTCCTGGCCCCGCCTCTTCGCTGATTGCTACTAGGTCCTCTCTCCCCCTGCCCCATGAGCTCTATCATACCTCGCCTTAAAACTATGTATGGTTCCCGCCTCCACTACGTCACTTTCTAGGCTATTCCACGGCCTGACTACTCTATGACTGAAGAAATACTTCCTAAAATCCCTTTGATTCATCTGAGTCTTCAACTTCCAATTGTGACCCCTTGTTTCTGTGTCCCTTCTCTGGAACATCCCGTCTTTGTCCACCTTGTCTATTCCGCGCAGTATTTTATATGTCGTTATCATGTCTCCCCTGACCCTCCTGTCCTCCAGTGTCGTCAGGCCGATTTCCCTCAAGCTTTCTTCGTAGGACAATCCCCGTAGCTCTGGGACTAGTCTTGTTGCAAACCTTTGCACTTTCTCTAATTTATTGACGTGCTTGACTAGGTGTGGATTTCAAACTGGTGCTGCATACTCCAGTATGGGCCTGACGTAAATGGTATACAGAGTCTTAAACGACTCCTTACTGAGGTATCGGAACGCTATCCGTAGGTTTGCTAGGCGCCCGTATGCTGCAGCAGTTATCTGATTAATGTGCGCCTCAGGAGATATGCTCGGTGTTATACTCACCCCCAGATCTTTTTCCTTGAGTGAGGTTTGCAGTCTTTGGCCATCTAAACTATATTGTGTCTGCGGTCTTCTTTGCCCTTCCCCAATCTTCATGACTTTGCATTTGGCAGGGTTAAATTCAAGGAGCCAGTTGCTGGACCAGGCTTGCAGCCTGTCCAGGTCTCTTTGTAGTCCTGCCTGATCCTCGTCCGATTTGATTCTTCTCATTAACTTCACATCATCTGCAAACAAGGACACTTCTGAGTCTATCCCTTCCGTTATGTCGTTCACATATACCAAGAACAGTATATGTGAACGACATAACGGAAGGGATAGACTCTGTGTGTGTGTGTGTGTTGTGTGTGTTGTGTGTGTTGTGTTGTGTGTTGTGTGTGTGTGTTGTGTGTGTGACAGCAGCCACGCATGTAAAGTCAGTTGATAAGAATTAAGTGGCGAGGCACGGCGCTGTGATTCGACCCTTGCAAACATATTCAGGGGAATACAAACAAATGAGAACGCGCGCGCGCGAACAACACACACACACACACACACACACACACACACGGAGCAGGAAGAGAGTAACATAGCGACCAGTGAAGAGGCGGGGCCAGGAGCTATGACTCCACCCCTGCAACCACAGTTAAGCGAATACACAGGAGAAGAGAAAATGTACCGTTACTTCTGCCACCACTACTATTACTACTACTACTACCACTATTACTACTACCACCATTACTACTACCACTATTATTACTACTACTATCACTACTACTACTATCACTATTACTACTATCACTATTACTAAACGTAAAGGATATATTAATCGTTACGAGGCAAGTGAGCGATAATGAGGGGAGATGAGGGGAAGAGAAAGGAGAGGAAGGGAGGGGTGGAAGAGGGAAGGAGAGGAGATGATGGCGTGAAGAGAGGATGCTGGAAGAGAGGATACTGGAAGAGGATGCTGGAAGAGAGGATGCTGGAAGAGAGGATACTGGAAGAGGATGCTGGAAGAGAAGATGCTGGAAGCGAGGATACTGGAAGAGGATGCTGGAAGAGAGGATGCTGGAAGAGAGGATACTGGAAGAGGATGCTGGGAGAGAGGATGCTGGAAGAGAGGAGGGTAAAGAAAATATTGGTAGGAAGAGACTAGGAGGAAGAAGAGGTAGGTAGAAACAAGGAAAAGAAGAAACAGGAAGAAATGTGATAGGAAGAAAGAGGCAAACACAGACAGACACTGTGACAGAGAGACAGACACAGGCAGAGACAGACACAGGCGGCATACGGGCGCCTGGCAAACCTGAGAATAGCGTTCCGATACCTCAGTAAGGAATCGTTCAAGACACTGTACACCGTGTACGTCAGGCCCATACTGGAGTATGCAGCACCAGTTTGGAACCCACATCTGGTCAAGCACGTCAAGAAATTAGGGATAGTGCAAAGGTTTGCAACAAAACTAGTCCCATAGCTACGGGGATTGTCCTGCGAAGAAAGGTTAAAGGAAATCGGTTTGACGACTCTGGAGGACAGGAGGGTCAGGGAAGACATGATAACGACATACAAAATACTGCGTGGAATAGTTAAGGTGGACAGAGACAGGATGTTCCAGAGATGGGACACAGAAACAAGGGGTCACAACTGGAAGTTGAAGACTCAGACGAGTCACAGGGATGTTAGGAAGTATTTCTTCAGCCAAAATGTTGTCAGGAAGTGGAATAGTCTGGCAAGTAATGTAGTGGAAGCAGAAACCATACATAGTTTTAAGAAGAGGTACGACAAACATCATGGAGCAGGGAGAGAGAGGACCTAGTAGCGGTCAGTGAAGAGGCGGGGCCAGGAGCTGAGTCTCGACCCCCGCAACCACAATTACGTGAGTACAATTAGGCGAACACAGACGCAGGTAGACACACACACACAGACAGACAGACACTGACAGAGGTAGGTAGGTAGGTAGGCAGGTAGGTAGGCAGGTAGCTAGGTAGGCAGGTAGGTAGGTAGGCAGGTAGCTAGGTAGGCAGGTAGGTAGGCAGGCAGGCAGGTAGGTAGGCAGGCAGGCAGGTAGGTAGGTAGGTAGGCAGGTAGGTAGGTAGGTAGGTAGGTAGGTAGGTAGGCAGGTAGCTAGGTAGGCAGGTAGGTAGGTAGGTAGGTAGGTGCCAAGGATATTTAATTCCAGCACTCTACTCTGGTAAAAACGTCAGGTTGTCTGCCATCATTAGCATATCATCCGAGCAGGAATGTTAAAATCATTCTAATCATCCGTGCAATATGTGTGAATGTTAAAACTGTATAATACATACATTCTGTATTTCTTTCTAATGGAGTTCCCGTTCCTACTTAGTAATGAGCTCTTGTTCCAATGAAATGGAGCGGATGTATACTTTCTCAGAGCCAGAGTGTCTATTGAAGTCCTAATGATGGTAATAATAATATTGATTAAATCCACTAGCCGTATCAATACTGTCTACTAGCCACAACACTGTCTACTAGCTACATCAACACTGTCTACTAGCTACATCAACACTACTGGCTACAGCAACACTGTCTACTAGCTACATCAACACTACTGGCTACAGCAACACTGTCTACTAGCTACATCAACACTACTGGCTACAACAACACTGTCTACTAGCTACATCAACACTGTATACTAGCTACATCAACACTACAAGCTACATCAACGCTGTCTACTAGCTACATCAACACTATCTACTAGCTACATCAACACTACTGGCTACATCAACACTGTCTACTAGCTACATCAACACTAGCTACAGCAACAATGTTTAACTACAACACCGTCTACTAGCTACATCAACACTAGCTACAGCAACACTACTAGCTACATCACTACTAGCTACATCAACACTACTAGCTACAGCAACACTGTCTACTAGCCACAGCAACAATGTCTACTAGCCACAACAACACTGTCTACTAGCCACAACACTACTAGCCACAACAACAACAACGTCTACTAGCCACAACAACAATGTCTACTAGCCACAACAACACTGTCTACTAGCCACAATAACACTGTCTACTAGCCACAACAACATTGTCTACTAGCCACAAAAACAATGTCTACTAGCCACAACAACAATGTCTACTAGCCACAACAACAATGTCTACCAGCCACAACACTGTCTACTAGCCACAATACTAGCCACAACACGACTAGCCACAACAACAATGTCTACTAGCCACAACACTGTCTAGCCACAACACTGTCTACTAGCCACAACAATATCTACTAGCCACAACAATGTCTACTAGCCACAACAATGTCTACTAGCCACAACAATGTCTACTAGCCACAACACTGTCTACTAGCCACAACACTGTCTACTAGCCACAACAATGTCTACTAGCCACAACAATGTCTACTAGCCACAACAACACTGTCTACTAGCCACAATGTCTACTAGCCACAATGTCTACTAGCCACAATGTCTACTAGCCACAATGTCTACTAGCCACAATGTCTACTAGCCAAATCAACACTGTCTACTAGCCACAACAACACTGTCTACTAGCCACAACAACACTGCCTAAAAGCCACAACAACAATGTCTACTAGCCACAACAACACTGTGTACTAGCCACAACACTGTCTACTAGCCACAACAATGTCTACTAGCCACAACAATGTCTACTAGCCACAACAACACTGTGTACTAGCCACAACACTGTCTACTAGCCACAGCAACACCGTCTACTAGCCACAGCAACACCGTCTACTAGCCACAGCAACACCGTCTACTAGCCACAGCAACACCGTCTACTAGCCACAGCAACACCGTCTACTAGCCACAACAACACTGTCTACTAGCCACAGCAACACCGTCTACTAGCCACAGCAACACCGTCTACTAGCCACAACACCGTCTACTAGCCACAGCAACACCGTCTACTAGCCACAGCAACACAGTCTACTAGCCACAGCAACACCGTCTACTAGCCCACCACCGTCTACTAGCCAAAAACCCCGTCTACTAGCCACAGCACCGTCTACTAGCCACAGCACCGTCTACTAGCCACAGCAACACCGTCTACTAGCCACAGCAACACCGTCTACTAGCCACAGCACCGTCTACTAGCCACAGCACCGTCTACTAGCCACAACACCGTCTACTAGCCGCAACGCCGTCTACTAGCCCCCAACACCGTCTTACTAGCCACAAAAACACCGTCTACTAGCCACAGCAACACCGTCTACTAGCCACAGCAACACCGTCTACTAGCCACAGCAACACCGTCTACTAGCCACAGCAACACCGTCTACTAGCCACAGCAACACCGTCTACTAGCCACAGCAACAACCGTCTACTAGCCACAGCAACACCGTCTACTAGCCACAGTAACACCGTCTACTAGCCACAGCAACACCGTCTACTAGCCACAGCAACACCGTCTACTAGCCACAGCAACACCGTCTACTAGCCACAACACCGTCTACTAGCCACAGCAACACCGTCTACTAGCCACAACACCGTCTACTAGCCACAGCAACACCGTCTACTAGCCACAGCAACACCGTCTACTAGCCACAACACCGTCTACTAGCCACAACACCGTCTACTAGCCACAGCAACACCGTCTACTAGCCACAGCAACACCGTCTACTAGCCACAGCAACACCGTCTACTAGCCACAGCAACACCGTCTACTAGCCACAGCAACACCGTCTACTAGCCACAGCAACACCGTCTACTAGCCACAACACCGTCTACTAGCCACAACACCCTCTACTAGCTACAACACCGTCTACTAGCCACAACACCGTCTACTAGCCACAACACCGTCTACTAGCCACAACACCGTCTACTAGCCACAACACCGTCTACTAGCCACAGCAACAACGTCTACTAGCCACAGCAACACCGTCTACTAGCCACAGCAACACCGTCTACTAGCCACAACACCGTCTACTAGCCACAGCAACACCGTCTACTAGCCACAGCAACACCGTCTACTAGCCACAGCAACACCGTCTAGCCACAGCAACACCGTAGAGCCACAGCAACACCGTCTAGCCACAGCAACACCGTCTACTAGCCACAGCAACACCGTCTACTAGCCACAGCAACACCGTCTACTAGCCACAGCAACACCGTCTACTAGCCACAGCAACACCGTCTACTAGCCACAGCAACACCGTCTACTAGCCACAGCAACACCGTCTACTAGCCACAACACCGTCTACTAGCCACAACACCGTCTACTAGCCACAACACCGTCTACTAGCCACAGCAACACCGTCTACTAGCCACAGCAACACCGTCTACTAGCCACAGCAACACCGTCTAGCCACAGCAACACCGTCTACTAGCCACAACACCGTCTACTAGCCACAACAACACCGTCTACTAGCCACAACAACACCGTCTACTAGCCACAACAGCACCGTCTACTAGCCACAGCACCGTCTACTAGCCACAGCACCGTCTACTAGCCACAGCAACACCGTCTACTAGCCACAGCACCGTCTACTAGCCACAACACCGTCTACTAGCCACAGCAACACCGTCTACTAGCCACAACACCGTCTACTAGCCACAACACCGTCTACTAGCCACAGCAACACCGTCTACTAGCCACAGCAACACCGTCTACTAGCCACAACACCGTCTACTAGCCACAGCAACACCGTCTACTAGCCACAACACCTTCTACTAGCCACAACACCGTCTACTAGCCACAACACCGTCTACTAGCCACAACACCGTCTACTAGCCACAGCACCGTCTACTAGCCACAGCACCGTCTACTAGCCACAGCAACACCGTCTACTAGCCACAACAACTGTCTACTAGCTACAGCAACACCGTCTACTAGCCACAGCAACACCGTCTACTAGCCACAACAACACCTTTCTACTAGTACAGCAACACCGTCTACTAGCTACAGCAACACCGTCTACTAGCCACAACACCGTCTACTAGCCACAACACCGTCTACTAGCCACAGCAACACCGTCTACTAGCCACAGCAACACCGTCTACTAGCCACAACAACACCGTCTACTAGCTACAGCAACACCGTCTACTAGCCACAACACCGTCTACTAGCCACAGCAACACCGTCTACTAGCCACAGCAACACCGTCTACTAGCCACAACACCGTCTACTAGCCACAACACGTCTACTAGCCACAGCAACACAGTCTACTAGCCACAGCAACACCGTCTACTAGCCACAGCAACACCGTGTACTAGCCACAACACCGTCTACTAGCCACAACACCGTCTACTAGCCACAGCAACACCGTGTACTAGCCACAACACCGTCTACTAGCCACAGCAACACCGTCTACTAGCCACAACACCGTCTACTAGCCACAACACCGTCTACTAGCCACAGCAACACCGTCTACTAGCCACAACACCGTCTACTAGCCACAGCAACACCGTCTACTAGCCACAGCAACACCGTCTACTAGCTACATAAACACTACATTAACATATGTTGCGTTAATTGATATGATAAACGAGCTGCTAATAACGTCTCGTTAGTTACAGTGGCTCGTTACTTTATTATTATTATTATTATTATTATTATTATTATTTCATTTTAATGGAAAGTCTGATTGTTGGTTGAGGGCTTTTGATCCATGAAACTGGAGCTATTTTCACCTTCCTCGGATCACACTTGATTGCATCCCGTTCCCTCCAGGGGAGAGAGAGAGAGAGAGAGAGAGAGACAGAGAGAGAGACAGAGAGAGAGAGAGAGACAGAGAGAGAGAGAGACAGAGAGAGAGAGAGAGAGAGAGAGGGGAGAAGAGAGAGAGAGAGAGAGAGGAGGAGAGAGGAGAGAGAGAGGGACAGGGGAGAGAGAGGGGACAGAGAGAGAGGGGAGAGAGAGAGGAGAGAGAGAGAGGAGAGAGAGAGAGAGAGATTATTATTATAATCAAAAAGAGGCGCTAAACCGCAAGGGCTATACAGCGAGAGAGGCAGAACTCGTCTCTCTCTCTCTCTCTCTCTCTCTCTCTCTCTCTCTCTCTCTCTCTCTCTCTCTCTCTCTCTCTCGCTCGCTCGCATAATTTTATCGTAATCTTGCGAACTTTTCGGGGAGTCGCAACATTACACTCACTATCTGGTTATCGTCCATAATGCTATTGGGTACAAGAGTAAATTCTTGGGTAGCTTTGGGTAGAGGTCGTTTTGATAAGGACCTGCCTTGTATGGGCCAGTAGACCTTCTGCAGTGTTCCTCCATTCTCATGTTCTTATTGCAGTGTTTGAGGGCACATGAGAGGCCAGGCACATCTGGAGTGTTGTCTGAGATATGCCTGGCAACACTGTGTTGCAACACTGGAGTTCAGTGTTGCAACTAATGCAACACAGCTTCCACGGTGCTGAAAATGGTATGAAATGTTGATAAGGTGATAATTAAGACAAGTGTCTTATAAGGTGATAATTAAGACACGTGTCTTATAAGGTGATAATTAAGACACGTGTCTTATAAGGTGATGATTAAGACACGTGTCTTATAAGGTGATAAATAAGACACGTGTCTTATGAGGTGATGATTAAGACACGTGTCTTATAAGGTGATAATTAAGACACGTGTCTTATAAGGTGATAATTAAGACACGTGTCTTATAAGGTGATGATTAAGACACGTGTCTTATAAGGTGATAATTAAGACACGTGTCTTATAAGGTGATAATTAAGACACGTGTCTTATAAGGTGATGATTAAGACACGTGTCTTATAAGGTGATAATTAAGACACGTGTCTTATAAGGTGATGATTAAGACACGTGTCTTATAAGGTGATAATTAAGACACGTGTCTTATAAGGTGATAATTAAGACACATGTCTTATAACGTGATAATTAAGACACATGTCTTATAAGGTGATAATTAAGAGGCATGTCTTATAAGGTGATAATTAAGACACGTGTCTTATAAGGTGATAATTAAGACACGTGTCTTATAAGGTGATAATTAAGACACGTGTCTTATAAGGTGATAATTAAGACACGTGTCTTATAAGGTGATGATTAAGACACGTGTCTTATAAGGTGATAAGACACGTGTCTTATAAGGTGATAATTAAGACACGTGTCTTATAAGGTGATGATTAAGACACGTGTCTTATAAGGTGATAATTAAGACACATGTCTTATAAGGTGATGATTAAGACACGTGTCTTATAAGGTGATAATTAAGACACATGTCTTATAACGTGATAATTAAGACACATGTCTTATAAGGTGATAATTAAGAGGCATGTCTTATAAGGTGATGATTAAGACACGTGTCCTATAAGGTGATAATTAAGACACGTGTCCTATAAGGTGATAATTAAGACACGTGTCTTATAAGGTGATAATTAAGACACGTGTCTTATAAGGTGATAATTAAGACACGTGTCTTATAAGGTGATAATTAAGAGGCATGTCTTATAAGGTGATAATTAAGAGGCATGTCTTATAAGGTGATAATTAAGACACATGTCTTATAAGGTGATGATTAAGACACGTGTCTTATAAGGTGATGATTAAGACACGTGTCTTATAAGGTGATAATTAAGACACGTGTCTTATAAGGTGATAATTAACACACGTGTCTTATAAGGTGATGATTAAGACACGTGTCTTATAAGGTGATAATTAACACACGTGTCTTATAAGGTGATAATTAACACACGTGTCTTATAAGGTGATAATTAAGACACGTGTCTTATAAGGTGATAATTAAGACACGTGTCTTATAAGGTGATAATTAAGACACATGTCTTATAAGGTGATAATTAAGACACATGTCTTAAAAGGTGATAATTAAGAGGCATGTCTTATAAGGTGATAATTAAGACATGTCTTATAAGGTGATAATTAAGACACATGCCTTATAAGGTGATAATTAAGACATGTCTTATAAGGTGATAATTAAGACATGTCTTATAAGGTGATAATTAAGACACATGCCTTATAAGGTGATAATTAAGACATGTCTTATAAGGTGATAATTAAGACACATGTCTTATAAGGTGATAATTAAGACATGTCTTATAAGGTGATAATTAAGACACATGCCTTATAAGGTGATAATTAAGACATGTCTTATAAGGTGATGATTAAGACACGTGTCTTAATGATAGGAGGCGGCTTCTGATGTAGCCAGATGTGTTATCTAAGGGACCTGACAGACACCCAGGAACCTGTGACATGTGGGTAGGTGTCTCGTAGCTGGGTTGATAGCGCACTTAGCTCACACACTAAGGTCCGTGGTTCGATCCTCGGTACGGGTGGAAACAGGACGTGTTTCCTTAAGACTCTTGCTGTCCCTGTTTACCTACCATAAAAATAGGTACCTGGGTGTTAGTCGACTGGTGTGGGTCGCATCCTGGTAGTATAAACCAGTATGTCATTGATGTCATTTAGGTCTGTTTACCTAAATGACATCAATGACTTACTGGTATATACTACCAGAAATGAACTTGGAGGCGCAACTCAAGTGTTTTGAGTTCCGTTGTAAACAAACCATACCACGGGTGGGGTTAGAACCCGCGATCAGCGTGTGTCAAAACTCCAGACCGACGGGTTAGCCACTGGGCCAACTAGCTTCACAATAGGAACCTATGCTAACCTTCCTATGGTGTAGAAATATAACTGGGCCAGCCAGCTGGTCCAGTGGTTAACGCGTCGGTCTGGAGTTTTATGAGTCTCTGATCGCGGGTTCTAACCCCACCAATGGTATGGTTTGTTAGCAATCGTGTCATTACGATTTCGTGAGTCTTGCGTTGTACTGTTGTAACCAAGATATTTTATCGAAGGTAGCTACTTCGTGAGCTCCTAACATCACTAGATTGGCTTCTAACTATCGTAGATAACTAGATCTTAATAAAGCGACAGGTTGCTTAACTGATGACAAGTCCTGGAATTATCACACTGGGATAAATACAACAGCTAAAGACTGGTGGGAATCTGTTAGCGCTGGAACTGTACAGACAGAACCCAAAACTACCAATACTCATTTGGCCACCGTAGAGGAAACAGATTCGTTATCCATCAACAGAGCAAGTCTTGCGTCTGTCAGCTCCCGTCCTTCACCAAACAGAACACCTGACACCAGTGTTCCAACACTTACTGGTACATTTAGCATCAGTGTTCCATGTGTTAACCACAATTCAGGTTCTTCTCCACCATTGACTGTCATAGTTAACATCCAGCTGACCAACACTGTAAGTGAACTGGTTCACAAAGGCACGATTAGCGTGGATATATCTAGCAGGTTTGAACAAGGAAGGGGACAAGACCGTGGGAGAGTAAGAGGCAGCCTCCCACGGCAGTCTCATCTCCCACCAACACAGCCCAGGGAGGAGCCCACAAGGAATATAATCATCAAACTCAGCAACAGAAATCAGCTGTTGAATCAGCACCAAAACACAAGTGCAGGTAACAGGAGGCTACTCTCCTGTCACCTGCACACCACCTATTAGAAGGAATATCAAGACAGCTGCTGTCAAAATAAGAAGGAACTAGATAGGCAGGATCAATAGTTCTTTAAAATTTATTAATAGAACGATGGCACGTTACCATTGCTTCCGAAATGACACAAATGGTCTCTAGGTACCATTGATGGTAATGCTGGAGCAGCCGAACGAATGGCTGGGTGAATGTTGGTACCCATTGATGAGGCGGCTATCCAAGGGGTGAAATTTGATTTTAAACTGTGTAAAGAAACACGAAGTAAATCTTGCAAGCAAGGTGGCCAAGAAGCTACCAGTACTCAGGTGTACTCGTACCTGTTCGACAGTAGAGACCACAAGACTACAAGTGGCCTCACACGTAAAGCATGCAATACTGTCTTGGATTTCCTGTCCCCGTCCCATATACAACTTGTGGACAGAATAGAGAACCAAGGACAACTCATCTCTCGCCTTGACCTGTCAACAGTGTTACTTGTGTACATGTGTAGTACACTTAGATCATCCCAGCTACTTTATAGTAAGAGTCTCTACTAGCCATGACGTCACGAGATTCTCCAAGTCAGCCGTAGGCTGCAGCTTCACTCTCATTTCCAAGGTAGGCATAGCAAACTGGAAAGGTAGGCCTAGGCTCCTCTCAAGATTCTCGTTAATTATACATAACATAAAGAAGGAGCACTGTAGCAGGCCTACTGGCCAGTGCAAGGCAGGTCCAAGTCACCTCTCGTCTTAAACCAATGACCCACCTAGTCAGGTCAGGTCACATCCACTTATCCAAATATTTCCTGACGAACCCCACCACAGACTAGCCTTGATATATTTGTAATTTTAGCAGAGCCTTCAACACTAGAGAAATGTGAGTGGTCTTACAGCAATTTACAAGACCCAACTGAATGAAACAAATTTGGCTGCATTTATAACCCACTAACATCCTACACAACAAGAGGGGCAGCCACCCCACTTCGACAGACCTTTCTAAAAAAGCGTAACTTCATCTGAATCTTCGTGTATAGAATAACTTAGCGGGAACATTTTTCGTACAGCATAACCCATCGCTGTAAAAAGCCAGATGATAAAAAAAATCACGGCCCACAGATGGGTCCAAATTCCCCCTTTTACTTCTTCACTTTTTCTCGACAATAAGTTTCCAAAAGAACTAATGAGGGAACTTTAGCGTAATTAAGTAGGGAACCCCTTAAACCCAAAACCCTTTTAAATTAAGGTAGGAACCCTTAACCTAACCTTTTAAATTAAGGGGAGGAAATCTTTAACTAACCTGAAAATAAGGTAGGGAACCCCTTAACCAACCTTTTAAATTTAAGGGAGGAACCTTTTAAACCAACCCTTGAAATTAAGGTAGGGAAATTTAACCTAACCTTGTAAATTAAAGGGAGGAACCCTTTAAACCCAAAACCTTTTAAATAAGATAGGAACCCTTCCTAACCTTTTAAAAATTTAAGGTAGGTACCCCTTTTAAACCACCCCTTGTAAAATTTAAATAGGGAAATCTTTAAACCCAACCTCGAAATTAAGGTAGGAACCCTTAAAACTAACCTTGTAAATTAAGATAGAACCCTTAACCTAACCTTTTTAAATAAAGGTAGGAAACCCCTTTAAACCCAACCTTGGGAAATTTAAAGGTAGGAACCTTTAAAACCTAACCCCGTAAATTAAGAAAGGGAACCCTTAACCTAAAACCTTGTAAATTAAGGTAGGAAAACCCTTAAAAAACCTTTTAAAAAAGATAGGAACCCTTTAACCCAACCTTTAAATTAAGATAGGAACTCTTAACCTAACCTTTAAATTTAAATAGGAACCCTTAAAACCTAACCTTGTAAATTAAGATAGGAACCCTTAACCTAACCTTGTAAATTAAGATAGGAACCCTTAACCTAACCTTGTAAATTAAGGTAGGAACCCTTAACCTAACCTTGTAAATTAAGGTAGGAACCCTTAACCTAACCTTGTAAATTAAGGTAGGAACCCTTAACCTAACCTTGTAAATTAAGATAGGAACCCTTAACCTAACCTTGTAAATTAGATAGGAACCTTAACTAATTGTAAATTAAGAGAAGAAACTTAACCAACTGTAAATTACCTAAGTAAAAATGAGTGTTCTAGAGAGAGAAGAAGTAGAGAGAGAGAAGTAGAAAGTGAGTGAAGAGAGAGAGAGAGAGAGAGAGAAGAGAGGTGATGGTTTGTTACATCAAGTGCTGGGGTCAGTGTGCACCGTGCACGCCCGGGGGAGTGCACAGGGGCGTGCACTGCTACCTGCTTCTCTAGTATTTATAACTCACTTTACGACCTTGTTGGTAATTTGGAAGGTGTGTCAGTAATGTGGATTTATTAGAGAGAGAGAGAGAGAGAGAGAGAGAGAGAGAGAGAGAGAGGAGAAAGAGAAGAAAGAGAGAGAAATTTCTGATATTATTATTATTATTATTATTATTATTATTATTATTATTATTATTATTATTATTATTATTATTAATTATTATAATTTCTTCTATTTTGTCCTCGTATCATTCGTAATAAAATAGAAATAATAATAATTATTTTATTATATTTTTTACAAACATGCGCTAAACTCGTATGGTACATAAACTTGGCAACGTTGGATGCTGGTGGGGACACGGTGGGGAATTTTTGCGGTGTAAAGAAGAGAGGGAACGTGAGAGGTACTTGGGGGAATTACCCTAGACTTAGGGCACTTACTGGGCCCTCCTGGGGGAATTACCTCCCCTGGGGAGGGTCATTTGTCAGGGGGAAGGGGAGATGTACTCGTGGAGGGGAGATTCGCTTGGGGAGGGGTGGGGAAAGAGGGGAGATAGTGGGGAGGAACTGGGGGTTGGGGAGATGTGTCAGGAGATAATTGTCAAGTTTCCTGACTAACAAAACACCAGTGTCAGGACACACTTGTCCTCTTTCCTGACTAACAAAAGTGTCAGCACACACTTGTCCTGCTTCCTGACTGACAGAGCAGCGTCAGCACGCACTTGTCCTGCTTCCTGACTGACAGAGCAGCGTCAGCACACACTTGTCCTGTTTCCTGACTGACAGAGCAGCGTCAGCACACACTGTCCTGTTCCTGACTGACAGAGCAGCGTCAGCACACACTTGTCCTGTTCCTGACTGACAGAGCAGCGTCAGCACACACTTGTCCTGCTTCCTGACTGACAGAGCAGCGTCAGCACGCACTTGTCCTGCTTCCTGACTGACAGAGCAGCGTCAGCACACACTTGTCTTGCTTCCTGACTGACAGAGCAGCGTCAGCACACACTTGTCCTGTTTCCTGACTGACAGAGCAGCGTCAGCACACACTTGTCCTGTTTCCTGACTGACAGAGCAGCGTCAGCACACACTTGTCCTGTTTCCTGACTGACAGAGCAGCGCAGCACACACTTGTCCTGTTCCTGACTGACAAGCAGCGTCAGCACACACTTGTCCTGTTTCCTGACTGACAGAGCAACGTCAGCACGCACTTGTCCTGCTTCCTGACTGACAGAGCAGCGTCAGCACACACTTGTCCTGCTTCCTGACTGACAGAGCAGCGTCAGCACGCACTTGTCCTGCTTCCTGACTGACAAAACAGCGTCAGCTGACACTTTACGTTCCTTCAGTTTCAACTGTTTCAGTGACAAAGGTTGAACGCCCTAATGAACGTTCATAACATTTACAGAGGGAAATGGAACGTCTTGAAGTGTTGTTCCTTTGTCGTTCGACGTTCCTCCTGTATTTGACGTTCCATTTGTATTGACGTTCTTTTATATTGACGTTTCTTGAGCATTTTACGTTCCTTTTCTATGCGTCGTTCCGTTTTTATTAGACGTTCTTATCGCATATAACGTTTTCTCGTAAACGTTTTTTTTTTATTTTTAGACGTTCGCTTTGTACTCGACGTTTTTTCTTACCTAACGTTCCTATTCCGTCAAGCAGAACGTTTCCTTCACACGCTCCTCTCCAACGTTCTTATTCGTTTATTGTATTGAACGTTAATTCTCTCTTTGACGTTCCTCGTTCCTATCAGACGTTCCCTGTTTCATTCCTTTTCAAATAGGTTTCTTAATGTTTGGGAACGGGTCGTCATTCTTACGTTCTTCCTCCATACATTAAATACAAACGTGCACACACACAGGACAGGAGGGTTAGGGGAGACATGATAACGACATACAAAATACTGCGTGGAATAGATAAGGTGGACAGAGACAGGATGTTCCAGAGATGGGACACAGACACAAGAGGTCACAATTGGAAGTTGAAGACTCAGATGAGTCAAAGAGATGTTAGGAAGTATTTCTTTAGTCATAGAGTCGTCAGGAAGTGCAACAGCCTAGCAAGTGATGTAGTGGAGGCAGGAACCATACATAGCTTTAAGACGAGGTATGACAAGGCTCGGGAAGCAGAGAGAGAGAAAGGACCTAGCGATCAGTGAAGAGGCGTAGCCAGGAGCTGAGTCTCGACCCCTGCAACCACAATTAGGTGAATACACACACACACACACCACACACACACACACACATACCCTCTGCCCCAACCCCCTCATCACAAACTCCAAAGCCACAGCTATCTCCTTAGTTTCCTGCCATGTGCCCCGCTCCCCCAGCCCCGACGTTCTTCCAGACCACAGTTTTAGAAAAGCTTAAGGTTTCGTATACGAATGAGGATGGAATAACGAAAAAATGTGAAGAGTGGCACGAAAGAATCTAGGAGACTTTCCCAGAAATTATAGCACTCACAGAAACGAAACTCACAGGAATAAACGATGCAATCTTCCCATCTGGAGATCAGATCCTGAGGAAGGGGAGGAGGCATTGCACGGCTCATGAAAAACCATTGGGAATTTGAGGAAATGGATGGAATGGACGAAATGGTCGAAAGGGACTACATGGTAGGTACAGTTCAGTCTGGGGGACATAAGGTAGTCATTGTAGTGATGTACAACCCACCACAGAACTGCAGGAGGCCCAGAGAAGAATATGAAGAGAGCAACAGAGCAATGGTGGACACACTAGCTAAGGTGGCCAGAAGAGCTCACACGGGTAAAGCAAAGCTACTACTTAAGGGCGAGTTCAATCATAAGGAGATTGGGAAAACCTGGCGCTACATGGGGGTCAAAAAACATGGAGAGCCAAGATGATGGATGTGGTACTGGAAATCTCATGCATCATGTCAGGGACACTTCCAGAGAGAGAGGAGGATGAACCAGCAAGACTGGACCTCGTGATCACCCTGAGTAGCTCGAACCATGAGGATATGACATATGAAATGTCCCTTGGAGCTAGTGATCACTTGGTTCTGAACTTTGAATACATAGTACTTACAAGTGGAGAGGGTAACAGGAGTAGGATGGGAAAAGCCAAACTACAAAAGAGTGGACCACACAGGTATGAGGAACTTCCTGCAGGTGGTGCAGTGGGAAAGAGAATTGGTAGGAAATTAAACGAAATGATGGGATAAGTAACAACAAATTGCAAGCAGGCAGAGGAAAGGTTTGTTCCCAAGGGCAACAGAAATAATGGGAAAAACAGAACGAGTCCTTGGTTTACCCAAAGGTGTAGGGAAGCAAAAACTAAGTGCACCAGAGAATGGAAAAAGACAAAGGACTCAGGAAAACAAAGAGATTAGTACAAGAGCCAGAAACGATTATGTGCAGAAGAGGAGGGAGGCCCAACGACAGTACGAAAACAACATAGCATCAAAAGTCAAGTCTGACCCGAAGCTGTTGTATAGCCACATCAGGAGGAAGACAACAGTCAAGGACCAGGTAATCAGGCTGAGGAAAGAAGGTGGGGAGCTCAAGAAACGACCAAGAAGTATATGAGGAGCTCAAGATAAAATTTAAGGAAGTATTTACAGTGGAGACGGGAAGGACTCCGGGAAGTCAGAACAGGGTGATGGGGAGGTACACCAACAAGGGATATACCAGCAAGTGTTGGATAAAATGCACACAACCAAGGAGGAGGTGAAAAAGCTGCCAAGTGACCTTGATACCTTAAAAGTGGTGGGACCGGACATCTCTCCGTGGGTCCTTAGAGAGGGAACATTGAAACTGGGCAACTACCTGAGGTCTGGAAGACGGTAAATGTTGTCCCCATTTTTAAGAAATGAGACACACGAAACACTGAAATATAGACCAGTGTCACTGACGTGTATACTATGCAAAGTCATGGAGAAGATTATCAGGAGGAGAGTGTTGGAACACCTGGAACGGAACAAACTTATGAACAACAACCAGCACGGATTCATTGAAGGTAAATCCTGTGTCACAAACCTACTGGAGTTTTATGTCAGTGTAACGGTAGTAAGACACAGAGAGGGGTGGGTAGATTGCGTTTTCTTGGACTGGAAGAAGGCCATTGTCACAGTTCCTTACAAGAGATTAGTGCAAAATCTAGAGGATCAGGAAGGGCACTGCAATGGATCAGAGAATATCTGACAGGGGGATAGCAACGAGTCATGGTACGTGAGACCTGGACAGGCTCGAAGTTTGGTCAAGCAAGTGGCTCCTCGAATTTAACCCCGGCAAATGCAAAGTCATGAAGATCGGGAAGGGCAAAGAAGACCGCAGAGAAAGTATAGTCTAGGTGGTCAAAGACTGTAAACCTCACTCAGGGAAAAGGATCTTGGGGTGAGTATAACACCGAGCATATCCTGAGGCACACATCAACCAGATAACTGCTGCAGCATATGGGCGCCTGACAAACTTGAGAATAGCGTTCCGATACCTAAGTAAGGAATCGTTCAAGGCTCTGTACACGATGTACGTTAGGCCCATACTGGAGTATGCAGCACCAGTTTGGAACCCACATCTGGTCAAGGACGTCAGTAAATTAGAGAAAATGCAAAGGTTTGCAACAAAACTAGTTTTAGAGCTAAGGGGAATGTCCTACGAAGAAAGATTAAGGAAAATCAGCTTAATGACACTGGAGGGCAGGAGGGTCAGGGGAGACATGATATCGACATACAAAATACTGCGTGGAATAGACAAGGTGGACAGAGACAGGATGTTCCAGAGATGTGACACAGAAACAAAGGGTCACAGTTGGAAATTGAAGACTCAGATGAGTCAAAGAGATGTTAGGAAGTATTTCTTTAGTCAAAGAGTAGTTAGGAAGTGGAATAGTCTGGCAAGTGATGTAGTGGAGGCGGGAACCATACATAGTTTTAAAACGAGGTATGATAAAGCTCATGGAGCAGGGAGAGGAGTACCCAGTAGCGGTCAGTGAAGAGGCAGGGCCAGGAGCTATGTCTCGACCCCTGCAACAACAAATAGGTGAGTACGTACACACACACAAACACAAACACACACACAAACACACATACAAACAAACACACACATACACACACACACACACACACACACACACACACACACACACACACACACACACACAACACACACAAACACACACAAACACAACAAACACACACACACACACACACACACACACACACACACACACACACACACACACACACACACACACACACACACGTCGATAGCCTCTCACACTGATGCAGCAAATGACTGTGAATCAGCGTTGAATCTAAATAAAAGCGACATGAAGGCTGACTGGAGTGTCTGTATCTCTCTCTTGTTCCTCCCTGATGGTGAGGAGGAGGAAGACGAGGAGAGGAGGAGGAGGAAGAGGAGGAGGAGAGGGAGGAGAGAAGTGGGTGAGTGTGTTTGTGTGTACTCAAATGTGGTTGCAGGAGTCGATTCACAGCTCCTGGCCTCTCCTCTTCACTTTCTACTCTCCGGATTCACTTCCGGTTAGCTTCGTGGGCGCTATCGTACCTTCTCTTAGAACTATGTATGGAATCTGTCCCCCCACCTCTCACACAATAGTTGCACTATTCGACCTCCCTGAGGCTGAAGAAATACTTCCTAACATCCCTATAGATAATCAGTAGCTTGAACTTCCGTCTGTGTCCTGGAGTTTCCATTTCTCGTTTTACAGACCTATCCATCTCCACTTTATCAATTCCCCTGGGTATTTTTTATGTTGTTATCATGTCCCCCCTAGTTCTTCTGCCCTCCAATGTCGTTAGATCTAATTCACTTATACGTCTTGAACTGCGTGTGTGTGTGTGTGTGTGTGTGTGTTGTGTGTGTGTGTTGTGTGTGTGTGTTGTGTGTGTGTGTGTGTGTGTGTGTGTGTGGTGTGTGTGTGTGTGTGTGTGTGTGTGTGGTGTGTGTGTGTGTGTGTGTGTGTGTGTGCTGTGTGTGTGTTTGTGTGTGTGTGTGTTGTGTGTGTGTGTGTGTTTGTGTGTGTTTGTGTGTGTGTGTGTTGTGTTGTGTGTGTGTGTGTGTGTGTGTGTGTGTGTGTGTGTGTGTGTGTGTGTGTATGTGTGTGTGTTGTGTGTGTGTACTCGCCTATATGTGATGGCTTGGGTCGACTCACAGCTCCTGGTCCCGCCTCTTCGCTGATTGCTACTAGGTCCTCTCTCCCTGCCCCATGAGCTTTATCATACCTCGCCTTAAAACTATGTATGGTTCCCGCCTCCACTACGTCACTTTCTAGGCTATTCCATGGCTTGACTACTCTATGACTGAAGAAATACTTCCTAACATCCGTTTGATTCATCTGAGTCTTCAACTTTCAGTTGTGACCTCTTGTGTCTGTGTCCCATCTCTGGAACATCCCGTCTTTGTCCACCTTGTCTATTCCGCCCAGTATTTTATAAATCGTTATCATGTCTCCCCTGACCCTCCTGGCCTCCAGTGTCGTCAGGCCGATTTCCCTCAACCTTCGTAGATCAATCCCCTTAGCTCTGGGCCTAGTCTTTTTGCAAACCTTTGACTAGGTGTGGATTCCAAACTGGTGCTGCATACTCCAGTATGGGCCTGACGTAAATGGTATAGCAGATCTTGACTCCTTACTGAGATCAACGCTCCTTAGCTTTGGGCCTAGTCATTTTTGCAAATCCTGGGAGATAGGTGTGCTTACTCACCCAACTGTTTCTGAGTAAGTTCAGTATGGCCTCTAACGTAATGTGTGTAGATTCTTGCCCTTTAACTTATGGACGCATTAGTTTGCCAGGGTCGTATAACTCAGGAGCAGTTCTGATTTGTGCGTCCAGGTTCTTTGTATCCTGCCTTGATCCTCACCGATCTTTTCCTTTAGTTAAGTTCACTCTGGTCTGCAAACAATGGGCAGTTCTGTGGTTCTTCCCTTTGTCCCTTCCCCAATCTTAATGACCTGTGCATTGGGCTTGATCAAGGCGCCCACGTTGCCTGGACCAGGCTTTGTGCCTGTCAGAGTATTCTTGATCCTGCCTGTCCTTCCGTTTGTTCTGTCCTTAGCTTTCAAACTTTTTGAGAACGGGAAGGCCTTCTGAGTCCAATACCAATCCCAGTCGCCCAAAAAATACACCCAGTCTGTGTTGACCTGTGGAATCCGCTTGTCAGTGCGTCCCTGTGTCACCTTGTGTGTGTTGACTCGTTGTTGACTCACCTGTAGTATTCTCGATCCATCAGCTCCTGTTCCGGCTCTTTGTGGTGTACTGGTTTCCTTTTTCTGCTTTGTGCGTACTTGTGTGGTGTGTGTGTGAGTGCTTTGTTGCAGTCATGCGTGACCAATATGCATGTGTGTGTGTGTGTGTGTGTGTGTTGTGTGTGTGTGTGTGTGTGTGTGTGTGTGTGTGTGTGTGTGTGTGTGTGTGTGTGTTTTTTATCTACCCCCCCCCCCCCCCCCCCCCCTTTTAATACTTAGTAAATTTGCTGGGTCCTCCCAGCTCACAGCTCCTGGTCCCCGCCCCCTTTGCTGGAGATACTAGCTCTCCATTACTACTGCTTGGTGTATCTGTGCTACTATGTGGTGTACTTAGTCTGTGTACTGTGATGTTCGTGTCATATACTGTGGTATTCTCCAGTTGTATTGTGTGAGTTGTGTTCTACTTGTAGTGAGTACTCTTGTCTCATACTGTGAGTACTCTGTCTCTACTGTGGTGTACCTCTTTTACTCAACCTTACTATGGGAGTTCTCTCCCACTACCACTTCTAGGAGATACTCTCCCAGCTCTCCCATACTACTGCTAGGAGATACTCTCCCAGCTCTCCCATACTACTGCTAGGAGATACTCTCCCAGCTCACCCATACTACTGCTAGGAGATACTCTCCCAGCTCACCCATACTACTGCTAGGAGATACTCTCCCAGCTCACCCATACTACTGCTAGGAGATACTCTCCCAGCTCACCCATACTACTGCTAGGAGATACTCTCCCAGCTCACCCATACTACTGCTAGGAGATACTCTCCCAGCTCTCCCATACTACTGCTAGGAGATACTCTCCCAGCTCTCCCATACTACTGCTAGGAGATACTCTCCCAGCTCACCCATACTACTGCTAGGAGATACTCTCCCAGCTCCCCATACTACTGCTAGGAGATACTCTCCCAGCTCTCCCATACTACTGCTAGGAGATACTCTCCCAGCTCTCCCATACTACTGCTAGGAGATACTCTTTCAGCTCACCCATACTACTGCTAGGAGATACTCTTCCAGCTCCCCTCATACTACTGCTAGGAGATACTCTCCCAGCTCACCCATACTACTGCTAGGAGATACTCTCCCAGCTCACCCATACTACTGCTAGGAGATACTCTCCCAGCTCACCCATACTACTGCTAGGAGATACTCTCCCAGCTCACCCATACTACTGCTAGGAGATACTCTCCCAGCTCACCCATACTACTGCTAGGAGATAATACTCTCCCAGCTCACCCATACTACTGCTAGGAGATACTCTCCCAGCTCACCCATACTACTGCTAGGAGATACTCTCCCAGCTCTCCCATACTACTGCTAGGAGATACTCTCCCAGCTCACCCATACTACTGCTAGGAGATACTCTCCCAGCTCACCCATACTACTGCTAGGAGATACTCTCCCAGCTCACCCATACTACTGCTAGGAGATACTCTCCCAGCTCACCCATACTACTGCTAGGAGATACTCTCCCAGCTCACCCATACTACTGCTAGGAGATACTCTCCCAGCTCACCCATACTACTGCTAGGAGATACTCTCCCAGCTCACCCATACTACTGCTAGGAGATACTCTCCCAGCTCTCCCATACTACTGCTAGGAGATACTCTCCCAGCTCACCCATACTACTGCTAGGAGATACTCTCCCAGCTCACCCATACTACTGCTAGGAGATACTCTCCCAGCTCTCCCATACTACTGCTAGGAGATTCCCAGTTCTCCCATACTACTGCTAGGAGATACTCTCCCAGCTCACCCATACTACTGCTAGGAGATACTCTCCCAGCTCACCCATACTACTGCTAGGAGATACTCTCCCAGCTCACCCATACTACTGCTAGGAGATACTCTCCCAGCTCACCCATACTACTGGTAGGAGATACTCTCCCAGCTCACCCATACTACTGCTAGGAGATACTCTCCCAGCAATCCATACTACTGCTAGGAGTTTACTCTCCCAGCTCACCCATACTACTGCTAGGAGATACTCTCCCAGCTCACCCATACTACTGCTAGGAGATACTCTCCCAGCTCACCCATACTACTGCTAGGAGTTACTTTACAGAATAGTGTAACCATAAACTGCTGGTGCTCTAGATTTTGTGAAGACTGAAGAGAGTTAGTTGGCCGGACTCGAGTCCTGGCGGTGAAAATACAGTACCTACACTCATGGCACTCCTGGGAAGGGTTGAGGATTTTGCTCTTTGGAGGGTCAGTTGAACTGCTATGTAAGTACACTTCTAGCAACACAGCATTTGAGTAATGGTGAATGTGTTTCTCCTTTTCTGGTGCATTCTACCTAGGTGGGAGACGGCCGCTGATTTGAAAGTAATTCTCTTCCATCTACTTGCAATACTCTTCCATCTACTTGCAGTTCTCTTCCATCTACTTGCAATATTCTTCCATCTACTTGCAATTCTCTTCCATCTACTTGCAATACTCTTCCATCTACTTGCAATACTCTTCCATCTACTTGCAATACTCTTCCATCTACGTGCAATTCTCTTCCATTTACTTGCAATACTCTTCCATCTACTTGCAATACTCTTCCATCTACTTGCAATACTCTTCCATCTACTTGCAATAATCTTCCATCTACTTGCAATTCTCTTCCATCTACTTGCAATACTCTTCCATCTACTTGCAATACTTTTCCATCTACTTGCAATACTTTTCCATCTACTTGCAATTCTCTTCCATCTACTTGCAATACTCTTCCATCTACTTGCAACACTCTTCCATCTACTTGCAATACTCTTCCATCTACTTGCAATACTCTTCCATCTACTTGCAATTCTCTTCCATCTACTTGCAATACTCTTCCATCTACTTGCAATACTCTTCCATCTACTTGCAATACTCTTCCATCTACTTGCAATACTCTTCCATCTATTTGCAATACTCTTCCATCTACTTGCAATTCTCTTCCATCTACTTGCAATTTCTTCCATCTACTTGCAATTTCTTCCATCTACTTGCAATACTCTTCCATCTACTTGCAATTCTCTTCCATCTACTTGCAATACTCTTCCATCTACTTGCAATACTCTTCCATCTACTTGCAATACTCTTTCATCTATTTGCAATACTCTTCCATCTACTTGCAATTCTCTTCCATCTACTTGCAATACTCTTCCATCTACTTGCAATTCTCTTCCATCTACTTGCAATACTCTTCCATCTACTTGCAGTTCTCTTCCATCTACTTGCAGTTCTCTTCCATCTACTTGCAATTCTCTTCCATCTACTTGCAATTCTCTTCCATCTACTTGCAGTTCTCTTCCATCTACTTGCAATTCTCTTCCATCTACTTGCAATACTCTTCCATCTACTTGCAATACTCTTCCATCTACTTGCAATACTCTTCCATCTACTTGCAATACTCTTCCATCTACTTGCAATTCTCTTCCATCTACTTGCAATACTCTTCCATCTACTTGCAGTTCTCTTCCATCTACTTGCAATACTCTTCCATCTACTTGCAATTCTCTTCCATCTACTTGCAATACTCTTCCATCTACTTGCAGTTCTCTTCCATCTACTTGCAATTCTCTTCCATCTACTTGCAATTCTCTTCCATCTACTTGCAGTTCTCTTCCATCTACTTGCAATACTCTTCCATCTACTTGCAGTTCTCTTCCATCTACTTGCAATTCTCTTCCATCTACTTGCAATACTCTTCCATCTACTTGCAATACTCTTCCATCTACTTGCAATACTCTTCCATCTACTTGCAATACTCTTCCATCTACTTGCAATATTCTTCCATCTACTTGCAATATTCTTCCATCTACTTGCAATACTCTTCCATCTACTTGCAATTCTCTTCCATCTACTTGCAATACTCTTCCATCTACTTGCAATTCTCTTCCATCTACTTGCAATACTCTTCCATCTACTTGCAATTCTCTTCCATCTACTTGCAATTCTCTTCCATCTACTTGCAATACTCTTCCATCTACTTGCAATATTCTTCCATCTACTTGCAATATTCTTCCATCTACTTGCAATACTCTTCCATCTACTTGCAATTCTCTTCCATCTACTTGCAATACTCTTCCATCTACTTGCAATTCTCTTCCATCTACTTGCAATACTCATCCATCTACTTGCAATTCTCTTCCATCTACTTGCAATTCTCTTCCATCTACTTGCAATACTCTTCCATCTACTTGCAATACTCTTCCATCTACTTGCAATTCTCTTCCATCTACTTGCAATTCTCTTCCATCTACTTGCAATACTCTTCCATCTACTTGCAATACTCTTCCATCTACTTGCAATACTCTTGCATCTACTTGCAATTCTCTTCCATCTACTTGCAATACTCTTCCATCTACTTGCAATACTCTTCCTTTCTACTTGCAATACTCTTCCATCTACTTGCAATTCTCTTCCATCTACTTGCAATTCTCTTCCATCTACTTGCAATTCTCTTCCATCTACTTGCAGTTCTCTTCCATCTACTTGCAATTCTCTTCCATCTACTTGCAGTTCTCTTCCATCTACTTGCAGTTCTCTTCCATCTACTTGCAGTTCTCTTCCATCTACTTGCAATTCTCTTCCATCTACTTGCAATACTCTTCCATCTACTTGCAATTCTCTTCCATCTACTTGCAATTCTCTTCCATCTACTTGCAATACTCTTACATCTACTTGCAATACTCTTCCATCTACTTGCAATTCTCTTCCATCTACTTGCAATACTTTTCCATCTACTTGCAATACTCTTCCATCTACTTGCAATTCTCTTCCATCTACTTGCAATACTCTTCCATCTACTTGCAATTCTCTTCCATCTACTTGCAATACTTTTCCATCTACTTGTAATACTCTTCCATCTACTTGCAATTCTCTTCCATCTACTTGCAATACTCTTCCATCTACTTGTAATACTCTTCCATCTACTTGCAATACTCTTCCATCTACTTGCAATACTCTTCCATCTACTTGCAATACTCTTCCATCTACTTGCAATACTCTTCCATCTACTTGCAATACTCTTCCATCTACTTGCAATTCTCTTCCATCTTCTTGCAATACTTTTCCATCTACTTGCAATACTCTTCCATCTACTTGCAATACTCTTCCATCTACTTGCAATACTCTTCCAGCTACTTGCAATTCTCTTCCATCTACTTGCAATACTCTTCCATCTACTTACAATACTCTTCCATCTACTTGCAATTCTCTTCCATCTACTTGCAATTCTCTTCCATCTACTTGCAATTCTAAATCATTTCTAAATCTAAATATACCCACTTTGAATCCATTCTGGATTCCTTCATGGAGGGATATCATCAGGACGTTATAAATATCTTTGTTTATGCCCGTCTTCCACTTATATACTTGACTCGTGTCTCCCTTCAGTCGTCGTCTAACAAGAGTCTTACATTGACTCTAGGCTAAGGGACTGATTACCTCAAGCTCCTCCTTATATTCAGTCTTCTCTGTATAGGACTGATGAAGCAGTGTGTGGCGAAATGTTTCCTAAGTAAAGATTCCGAAGTGTTGTACACGTGTCTAATTTATCAACTTGTCGGTTCTCTACGCAGTTAGGTCTACAAGAGAACAGTTTAAAGGATTTCCATCTTTTGTAAATTAGGAGCTACCCAAGGTTTTAGCTTCAATAACCCTACTAGGTAGACTGTTCCACTCATCCACTGCTAGGCAGATTGTTCCACTCATCCACTACTAGGTAGACTGTTCCACTCATCCACTGCTAGGCAGATTGTTCCACTCATCCACTGCTAGGCAGATTGTTCCACTCATCCACTGCTAGGCAGATTGTTCCACTCATCCACTACTAGGTAGACTGTTCCACTCATCCACTGCTAGGCAGACTTGTTCCACTCATCCACTACTAGGTAGACTGTTCCACTCATCCACTGCTAGGCAGATTGTTCCACTCATCCACTACTAGGTAGACTGTTCCACTCATCCACTGCTAGGCAGATTGTTCCACTCATCCACTACTAGGTAGATTGTTCCACTCATCCACTGCTAGGAGACTGTCCCACTCATCCATCCCCCACTACTAGGTAGACTGTCCACTCATCCACTGCTAGGCAGATTGTTCCACTCATCCACTACTAGGTAGATTGTTCCACTTATCCACATTAGGAAGACTGTTCCACTATCCACTTTAGGTAGATGTTCCACTCATCCACTACTAGGTAGACGTTCCACTCATCCACTACTAGGAGATGTTCCACTCATCCACTACTAGGTAGACTGTTCCACTCATCCCTACTAGGTAGACTGTTCCATTCGATCCACTACTAGGTAGATTGTTCCACTCATCCACTTCTAGGTAGATTGTTCCACTGTCCACTACTAGGCAGATTGTTCCACTCATCCACTACTAGGTAGACTGTCCACTCATCCACTACTAGGTAGATGTTCCATTGATCCACTACTAGGTAGATTTGTCACTCATCAACTCTAGGTAGATGCTCCACTCGGTCCACTACTAGGTAGACTGTTCCACTCATCCACTGCTAGGTAGATGTTCCACTCATCCACTACTAGGTAGATGTTCCACTCATCCACTACTAGGTAGACTGTTCCACTTATCCACTACTACGCTAACCGTTTTCCTTCATCCACTACTAGGTAGACTGTCCCCTCATGCCACTGCTGGTAGACTGTTCCACTCATCCACTACTAGGTACACTTTTTCCACTCATCCACTACTAGGTAGACTGTCCACTCATCCACTATAGGCAGATTGTCCACTCATCCACTGCTAGGTAGACTGTTCCACTATCCACTACTAGGCAGAGTGTTCCACTTATCCACTGCTAGGCAGATTGTCCACTATCCACTACTAGGCAGCTTGTTCCACTCATACACTACTAGACAGACTGTTCCACTATCCACTACTAGGTAGACTGTTCTCTCATCCATTTCTAGGTAGATGTTCCTCTCATCCACTACCCAGGTAGACTGTTCCACTTATCCACTACTAGGAGATTGTTCCACTTATCCACTACTAGGTAGACTGTTCCACTCATCCACTACTAGGTAGACTGTTCCACTCATCCACTACTAGGTAGACTGTTCCACTCATCCACTACTAGGTAGACTGTTCCATTGGTCCACTACTAGGTAGACTTTCACTCGTCCACTTCTAGGTAGATTGTTCCACTGGTCCACTACTAGGTAGATGTTCCACTCATCCACTACTAGGTAGACTGTTTTCCCCTCATCCACTACTAGGGAGATTGTTCCTTGGTCCACTACTAGGTAGACTGTTCACTCATCAACTCTAGGCAGATGTTCCACTTTCCACTACTAGACAGATTGTTCCACTCATCCACTACTAGGTAGACTGTTCCACTCATCCACTACGAGGTAGACTGTTCCACTCATCCACTACTAGGTAGACTGTTCCACTCATCCACTACTAGGTAGACTGTTCCACTTATCCACTACTAGGTAGACTGTTCCACTTATCAACTACTAGGTAGACCGTTCCACTCATCCACTACTAGGTAGACTGTTCCACTCATCCACTACTAGGTAGACTGTTCCATTCATGCACTACTTGGTAGACTGTTCCACTCATCCACTACTAGGTAGACTGTTCCACTTATCCACTACTAGGTAGACTGTTCCACTTATCCACTACTAGGTAGACTGTTCCATTCATCCACTACTAGGTAGACTGTTCCATTCATGCACTGCTTGGTAGACTGTTCCACTCATCCACTACTAGGTAGACTGTTCCGTTGGTCCACTACTAGGTAGACTGTTCCACTCGTCCACTTCTAGGTAGACTGTTCCACTGGTCCACTACTAGGTAGACTGTTCCACTCATCCACTACTAGGTAGACTGTTCCACTCATCCACTACTAGGTAGACTGTTCCATTGGTCCACTACTAGGTAGACTGTTCCTCGTCCACTCTAGGTAGACTGTTCCACTGTCCACTACTAGGTAGACTGTTCCACTGATCCACTACTAGGTAGACTGTTCCACTCATTCACTACTAGGTAGACTGTTCCATTGGTCCACTACTAGGTAGACTGTTCCACTCGTCCACTTCTAGGTAGACTGTTCCATTGGTCCACTACTAGGTAGACTGTTCCACTCGTCCACTTCTAGGTAGATTGTTCCACTGGTCCACTACTAGGTAGACTGTTCCACTCATCCACTACTAGGTAGACTGTTCCTCTCATCCACTACTAGGTAGACTGTTCCACTGGTCCACTACTAGGTAGACTGTTCCACTCATCCACTACTAGGTAGACTGTTCCACTCATCCACTACTAGGTAGACTGTTCCACTCATCCACTACTAGGTAGACTGTTCCACTCATAAGACCAGAGGAATTCCTTCAGTATTTTCCACTAACTGTCCAACATATACGTGTCTTTACTGATAAATGGCTAAGTCAGCCTCTGGCACCTTAACCAACCATTTGTTGAAAAGCCTTTTATCAATAAAGATTTGCAGATGTTGCAAAAGTCTGTCCTTTTTTTGAATAAGTCGATTTTCTAAATCATTTGTACCCACTATCTGCTTTCCAGTGGCTTGTTTCTGGTCTCTGCTCTCACACCTGACTGGTCAAAAACTGTTATTTGTGGGTGGAGGATCGAGCCTCCACCACTCCAGGTGTGGACTCTCACGGGGTGGCGCCTGAAGTTGGCAAGATCTGGGAATGTTGACGTTCAGAGGGTCATTTAAACAGTGATTTCCGATACGAAGGGTATTGAACGAATGATTGTGGAAGTGTTTTCCTTCATGTGGGTCACTTTGCCCTGGCGTAAGAGGACAAGTGTGTTAAAAAAAGGAGTAATATCCAACAAAAGAAGGGAAATCACACAAGTCTTGCCTAGTAAACAAAAGATTTAAACCATTGAAATGTACGCTATGGATATGCAATATCGAGTCCAATATCGCTCTGGATACGATAGCTTGTTGAGTACTTTCCAGGACCCCCCAAAGAACTGCTGGAAATAAGACCCGGTGTCCCCACTTGCGTCAAGGGCTCGCCGACCATGCGACCCTCCTGGAAGGGCCATACTCTTGCCCCGGCTTCTCATAAATTCGCCTCCTGATCTCATATCAACACGCCTGTTGAATGTGCTACAGCTGCCACATTTCGTAAACACCAAACACTTCTAACGTCGTTTTGGGGGGACGTGGAGGACAAGAAGCCTGGATTTGTGTCCTATAGAGCCATCACTGGAGGACAGGGAGACCAAGAAGATTGGATTCGTCTCGTATAGAGCCATCACTGGAGGAGGGAAACCAAGAAGATTGGATTCGTCTCCTATAGAGCCATCACTGGAGGACAGGAAGGCCAAGAAGATTGAATTCGTCTCCTATAGAGCCATCACTGGAGGACAGGGAAACCAAGAAGATTGGATTCGTCTCCTATAGAGCCATCACTGGAGGCCAGGGAGACCAAGAAGATTGGATTCGTCTCCTATAGAGCCATCACTGGAGGAGGGAAACCAAGAAGATTGGATTCGTCTCCTATAGAGCCATCACTGGAGGAGGGAAACCAAGAAGATTGGATTCGTCTCCTATAGAGCCATCACTGGAGGACAGGAAGGCCAAGAAGATTGAATTCGTCTCCTATAGAGCCATCACTGGAGGACAGGGAGGCCAAGAAGCCTGGATTCGTCTCCTATAGAGCCATCACTGTAGGACACGGAGACCAAGAAGATTGGATTCGTCTCCTATAGAGCCTTGGTAGGTGGTGGTCAGTCCCTCAGTCTTGGTAGGTGGTGGTCAGTCCCTCAGTCTTGGTAGGTGGTGGTCAGTCCCCCAGTCTTGGTAGGTGGTGGTCAGTCCCTCAGTCTTAGTAGGTGGTGGTCAGTCCCTCAGTCTTGGTAGGTGGTGGTCAGTCCCTCAGTCTTGGTAGGTGGTGGTCAGTCCCTCAGTCTTCGTAGGTGGTGGTCAGTCCCTCAGTCTTAGTAGGTGGTGGTCAGTCCCCCAGTCTTAGTAGGTGGTGGTCAGTCCCCCAGTCTTGGTAGGTGGTGGTCAGTCCCCCAGTCTTGGTAGGTGGTGGTCAGTCCCTCAGTCTTAGTAGGTGGTGGTCAGTCCCCCAGTCTTGGTAGGTGGTGGTCAGTTCCCCAGTCTTGGTAGGTGGTGGTCAGTCCCTCAGTCTTGGTAGGTGGTGGTCAGTCCCTCAGTCTTGGTAGGTGGTGGTCAGTCCCTCAGTCTTGGTAGGTGGTAGTCAGTCCCTCAGTCTTGGTAGGTGGTGGTCAGTCCCTCAGCTTTGGTAGGTGGTAGTCGGTCCCTCCGTCTTGGTAGGTTGTGGTCGGTCCCTCAGTCTTGGTAAGAGGTGGTCGGTCCCTCAGTCTTGGTAAGAGGTGGTCGGTCCCTCAGTCTTGGTAAGAGGTGGTCGGACCCTCAGTCTTGGTAAGAGGTGGTCGGTCCCTCAGTCTTGGTAAGAGGCGATCGGTTCCTCAGTCTTGATAAGAGGTTGTCGGTCCCTCAGTCTTGGTAAGAGGTCGTCGGTCCCTCAGTCTTGATAAGAGGTTGTCGGTCCCTCAGTCTTGGTAAGAGGCGATCGGTTCCTCAGTCTTGATAAGAGGTTGTCGGTCCCTCAGTCTTGGTAAGAGGCGATCGGTTCCTCAGTCTTGATAAGAGGTTGTCGGTCCCTCAGTCTTGGTAAGAGGCGATCGGTTCCTCAGTCTTGATAAGAGGTTGTCGGTCCCTCAGTCTTGGTAAGAGGCGATCGGTTCCTCAGTCTTGGTAAGAGGTTGTCGGACCCTCAGTCTTGGTAAGAGGCGATCGGTTCCTCAGTCTTGGTAAGAGGTTGTCGGACCCTCAGTCTTGGTAAGAGGTTGTCGGACCCTCAGTCTTGGTAAGAGGTTGTCGGACCCTCAGTCTTGGTAAGAGGTTGTCGGACCCTCAGTCTTGGTAAGAGGTTGTCGGACCCTCAGTCTTGGTAAGAGGTTGTCGGACCCTCAGTCTTGGTAAGAGGTTGTCGGACCCTCAGTCTTGGTAAGAGGTTGTCGGACCCTCAGTCTTGGTAAGAGGTTGTCGGACCCTCAGTCTTGGTAAGAGGTTGTCGGACCCTCAGTCTTGGTAAGAGGTTGTCGGTCCCTTAGTCTTGGTAAGAGGTGGTCGGTCCCTCAGTCTTGATAAGAGGTTGTCGGTCCCTCAGTCTTGGTAAGAGGTGGTCGGACCCTCAGTCTTGGTAAGAGGTGGTCGGACCCTCAGTCTTGGTAAGAGGTGGTCGGTCCCTCAGTCTTGGTAAGAGGTGGTCGGACCCTCAGTCTTGGTAAGAGGTGGTCGGACCCTCAGTCTTGGTAAGAGGTGGTCGGACCCTCAGTCTTGGTAAGAGGTGGTCGGTCCCTCAGTCTTGGTAAGAGGTGGTCGGTCCCTCAAGCTTAAAACATCAGTATGCATATACACGTATATATTCTATTGAGAAAGTGTCTCTGAAGAACCAAATGGAGTAAGAGGGAGCTGGTGGGTAGTCAGTAAGGCTTTTAAAGTCTATTGACAGTTTAAGTGATATGGGTTCCGTGAGGGAGAAACGTCCCCCCCCCCCTACCCCCCTGCCCCCTCCCCCCTTGCCCCCTCCCCCCTACCCCCTACCCTCTCCCCTCTCTCACTCTCTCTACACACACACACAGCGTTATTTTCTCTGCTGAAGGCGAAATAAGAGGAGGGGAAGATCTTAGAGAGACGACACAGATGGATAAGAATTTCAAGGAACGACTTTAAGAGGACAAGACGTGTAAGGGAGATATGTTTCCTTCTTGCAAGAAGCGAACAATTGCCTTGATTCTTTGTTCTCTTCTTGATCCAAAATTTGATGTGTCTTTCATCTGATCCAATGTGATTATTTTCCATCCCACACGAGCTGCATTGACGCCATCAATAATAATAATTCTTATTGTGTCGAATTCAAGACAATGTTAAGTGTTTGGATTATCTTAGTTTTACTGTACTCATCAATGACTGAGGATAGGACTGTCATCAATGACAGAGGATAGGATACTAATCAATGAGGATAGGACTCTCATCAATGACTGATAGGACTGTCATCAATGACTGAGGATAGGACTGTCATCAATGACTGAGGATAGGACTGTCATCAATGACTGAGGATAGGACTGTCATCAATGACTGAGGATAGGACTCTCATCAATGACAGAGGATAGGATACTAATCAATGAGGATAGGACTCTCATCAATGACTGATAGGACACTCATCAATGACAGAGGATAGGACACTCATCAATGACTGAGGATAGGACACTCATCAATGACTGAGAATAGGACACTCATCAATGACTGAGGATAGGACACTCATCAGCGAGAGAGAATAGGACACTAATCAATGAGGATAGGACTCTCATCAATGACTGATAGGACTCTCATCAATGACTGAGGATAGGACTCTCATCAATGACAGAGGATAGGACTCTCATCAATGACTGAGGATAGGACACTCATCAATGACTGAGGATAGGACTCTCATCAATGACTGAGGATAGGACACTCATCAATGACTGAGGATAGGACACTCATCAATGACAGAGGATAGGACTCTCATCAATGACTGAGGATAGGACACTCATCAATGACTGAGGATAGGACTGTCATCAATGACTGAGGATAGGACACTCATCAGACGAGAGAATAGGACACTAATCAATGAGGATAGGACTCTCATCAATGACTGAGGATAGGACTCTCATCAATGACTGATAGGACTCTCATCAATGACTGAGGGTACGACACTCATCAGTGACTGAGGATAGGACTCTCATCAATGACTGAGGATAGGACTCTCATCAATGACTGATAGGACTCTCATCAATGACTGAGGATACGACACTCATCAATGAGGATACCAGGATATCAAGAACGTTCCTTAACCGTATTCCAGTACCAGAAATTATACGAAAGAATGATACATGTCACAACGTTTCGGTCGTACTAGTCAACCGGACCTAGTTTTTACCCTGATAGAATTTACAGACGATCTATCTTGCTTTCTGCAGAGTCAGAACTCGAAGGAACACTAGACGTAAGAAGGAGTGGAACGATCTTACTAAGAGAGTTCCGGGGGTCAACGCCCCCGCGGCCCGGTCTGTGACCAGGCTTCCTTGCAGTTGTGCGTAATCTCACCTTCAGTCGTATCTTTCTCGTAAGATATGTGTGTAAGACGTGTCTGTATCTTCCTGGTAGGATCTGATACGTCGCAAGACGTCAGGGCAACACAGTAATATATTATCCCCCGAAAATATGTAAACAGCACAATGCGGGTTATGGTATTTTGTTTTACAAAGACGTTTCGCCCACTGGGAGATGTCAATTCCCATGGTGAATTGATAGCTCATTGTGGGTTAATGGTAAATTGATTGTTAAAATGTTTCGCCCACTTTGAATTATCAATTCTCCTGGTGAACTGACAGCTTAGCTGGATTATTGCATTTTACTGAGAAGAAATTTCGCTCACTAGTGAACTGACAGTCGTCACATTAAACTGCTGTAATCAGCATGGTCAGCCTTCAGCATACAGAGAATCTCAAAAGGTGGCGGTAATAACACGTAGAATACAACCTTTGGATTAATTAAAAATCACCAAATTCGTGGTTCCTGGTGAGGACTTTAAGTGGTGGTTCTTGCAAATCCTAGTAGTGTATTTTAGGCCCGGACGGCAGACCTCGCTCTCGCTGACGGAGTGCGTAAGGGAACATGTGTTGTTGGATTGAGTGTGAGCTTGTGTTTGTTGCGTTGTAGCGGTAGTGATTTTGCTGAGTAAGTCTTAGATAAACGCCTGAGAGAAGTAGAAAGTAAGAAGAGAAATGATCGTGCTGAGTAAAATCTTAGACAAACGCCTGACAAGTGGAAAGGAGAGGAACGATCTTGTTTAAGATTTAGAAGAATACCTGGCAGAAGTAGAAAGGAGTGGAACGATCTTGCTGCATAAGATCTCAGACAAACACTTGATATAACTAGGAAGGAAGGAGTAGAATGATCCTGAGTAAGATCTCAGACAAACACTTGATATAACTAGGAAGGAAGGAGTAGAACGATCCTGAGTAAGATCTCAGACGAATACTTGACATAACTAGGAAGTAACGAGGAGTAGGAAAATACGAAGACATGTCTCCTAGTACCAGTCACAACATAAACCCATGTCTTAAGACATAGGTTCAAGCTGAAGGCCCCAGTGCTAATACCACTAAGGAAACGCTATATGTGTCTCCTCACATATCTTTACGACACAGCCTGTGTCACAGCCCTCTGTGGCATAACACATGTGACACAGTCCTCCCTTCAGACACACGTGACACAGTCCTCCCTTCTCAGACACACGTGACACAGTCCTCCCTCTCAGACACACGTGACACAGTCCTCCCTCTCAGACACACGTGACACAGTCCTCCTCCTCAGACACACATGACACAGTCCTCCCTTTCAGACACACGTGACACAGTCCTCCCTCTCAGACACACGTGACACAGTCCTCCCTCAGACACACGTGACACAGTTCTCCCTCTCAGACACACATGACACAGTCCTCCCTCTCAGACACACGTGACACAGTCCTCCCTCTCAGACACACGTGACACAGTCCTCCCTCTCAGACACACGTGACACAGTCCTCCCTCTCAGACACACGTGACACAGTCCTCCCTCTCAGACACACGTGACACAGTCCTCCCTCTCAGACACACGTGACACAGTCCTCCCTCAGACACACGTGACACAGTCTCCCTCTCAGACACACGTGACACAGTTCTCCCTCTCAGACACGGACACATCTCCTCTCAGACGTGACACAGTCCTCCCTCTCAGACACACTGACACAGTCCTCCCTCTCAGACACACGTGACACAGTCCTCCCTCTCAGACACACGTGACACAGTCCTCCCTCAGACACACGTGACACAGTTCTCCCTCTCAGACACACGTGACACAGTTCTCCCTCTCAGACACACGTGACACAGTCCTCCCTCTCAGACACACGTGACACAGTTCTCCCTCTCAGACACACATGACACAGTCCTCCCTCTCAGACACACATGACACAGTCCTCCCTCTCAGACACACGTGACACAGTCCTCCCTCTCAGACACACGTGACACAGTCCTCCCTCTCAGACACACGTGACACAGTTCTCCCTCTCAGACACACATGACACAGTCCTCCCTCTCAGACACACATGACACAGTCCTCCCTCTCAGACACACATGACACAGTCCTCCCTCTCAGACACACGTGACACAGTCCTCCCTCTCAGACACACGTGACACAGTCCTCCCTCTCAGACACACGTGACACAGTCCTCCCTCTCAGACACACGTGACACAGTCCTCCCTCTCAGACACACATGACACAGTTCTCCCTCTCAGACACATTAACCAATACCTCACGAACTTCCGCAGTTATCGGCCACTTTGATCGTTAAATAAACACTTCGTATTAATAAGCTCTCCAACACCTTAATTCTTAAATCAATAATGCTCAGCGTTCCCCAAACTTCCCAAAGAAAATCTTTAAAACACAAGAATGGTTGAACGATATATATATATATATATATATATATAATATATATATATATATATATATATATATATATATTATATATATATATATATTATATATATATATATATTTCAACAAGTCGGCCGTCTCCCACCGAGGCAGGGTGACCCAAAAAGGAAAGAAAATCCCAAAAAAGAAAATACTTTCATCATCATTCAACACTTTCACCACACTCACACATTATCACTGTTTTTGCAGAGGTGCTCAGAATACAACAGTTTAGAAGTATATACGTATAAAGATACACAACATATATATATATATATATATATATATATATATATATATATATATATATATATATATATATATATATATATCACACACACACAAACACTGATCTCTGGCCGAGGGAGACTCGAACCTTGGAACAAGGTACGCAGTGCTTTGCCATCCGTACCACACTGGACAATACTTTGGCGCCCAGCCGCCAAGTATTGATGATAATAATAATATTAGTATTCCACAGATTGATGGAGAGATTGTTGAATATTGTTAAAATTGTTAAATTTGTTAACTGTGATTAAAATAGTTAAGAGTTATATGCATCTCTGTGTATATACCCTGAGAGAGACCTGTGTGTGTGTATCTCTTGGTGTATACAAACTCTGACAGATATACACATTTCAGTGTATATGCCCTGACAGATATACACATTTCAGTGTATATGCCCTGACAGATATACACATTTCAGTGTATATGCTCTGACAGATATACACATTTCAGTGTATATGCCCTGACAGATATACACACCTCAGTGTATATGCTCTGACAGATATACACATTTCTGTATGCCTGAGTATACCTTGTGTATGCATGACAGATATTCACATTTCAGTGTATATGCCCTGACAGATATACACATTTCAGTGTATATCCCCTGACAATATACACATTTCAGTGTATATTTAATGAGTATAATTGTGTTTGTAACCTAATACAAACAAAAAGATATCTGGTTTATATGACCGATTTATATATTGATACTTAAATTTGATTTATATACTGATAGGTTATAGATTTAGATACGATTTATATACTTATATAGAAGTAATTTGTATCGTCATTGATGTACAGTTTATGACATTTTCTGATATGATTTATATATGAGAGATTTATATACTTACTGATGTATGATTTATATGTTAGTTTACTGAACTCTCGTTCTCACCTGCAAAGAAAGAGAACATTTAAGAACATTTGAGAACAATAACATTGATGAACATTGATAGTAGCATTTAGGAACATTTAACACTGATAAGAACATTTAAGAATATTTAAGAACAACATTTAAGAACATTGATAATTAAGAACACTGATATGAACATTTAAGGAAAATAATATTTAAGAACACAGATAACATTTAAGAGCAATAAGAACATTGATAACATTTAAGAACATTGATAAGAACAATTAAGAACATTGATAAGAACACTGATAACATTTAAGAACACTGATAACATTTAAGAACACTGATAAGAACACTGATAACATTTAAGAACACTGATAAGAACACTAATAGCATTTAAGAACACTGATAAGAACACTGATAACATTTAATAACACTGATAGCATTTAAGAACACTGATAAGAACACTAGCATTTAAGAACACTGATAACACTGATAACATTTAAGAACATTGATAAGAACACTGATAACATTTAAGAACACTGATAACATTTAAGAACACTGATAAGAACACTGATAACATTTAAGAACATTGATAAGAACACTGATAGCATTTAAGAACACTGATAAGAACACTGATAGCATTTAAGAACACTGATAAGAACACTGATAACATTCTAAAAGTATAATTGCCTTCATTATCCCTATTCCTTTTCTTTATTCTCTCTCCATCTCTCACTTCTCCTCTTTTCTTCCATTTTCTTCCAATTCCTTTCCTATTCCTCACTGCCTTATTATTTTATTCTCACTTCCTACCTTCTTTCTCACTTTCTCCCATCTCTTATTCTCCCCTTCAGTACCTCTCCCATTCCTCTTTCTTTTCCCTCTCCCTCTTCCTCTCTACTTTCTCCTCTTATCCTTTCTCTTCCAACCCTTTCATTTCCCTCATTCTTTTTTCTCTTCTCTCCTCTCCCTCCTACCATTATTCACTCCCTCTCTTCTACCATTATTCCCTCCCTCTCTTTTACCATTATTCCCTCCCTCTCTTCTACCATTATTCCTTCCCTCTCTTCTACCATTATTCCTCTCCCTCCATATTTCCTCCTCCCTCCTACCACTATTCACCTCCTCTCCCCTATTACCCCTCCATCTCTCCTACCAATTATTCCTTCCCTCTCTCCTACCATTATTCTCTCCATCTCTCCTACCATCATTCCCTACCTCTCCCCTACCATTATACGCTCCCTCTCCCCTATCATTATTCCTTCCCTCTCTCCTACCATTATTCCCTACAACCATTCCTCACTATTTACTTAGATCTCGAGTTGTATTATATGTTGCCAGCCTCTGAGACACCAGTGTTTTTCTTGGCTGAGTTTTAGCCTTGGTGTTTGGTGTTTGGTTGTGTTTAGTTGTGTTCTTTTGGTGTTTGGCTGTGTTTACCTCTCTCTCTCTCTCTCTCTCTCTCTCTCTCTCTCTCTCTCTCTCTCTCTCTCTCTCTCTCTCTCTCTCTCTCTCTCTCTCTCTATTCAGGGTTTGACAAGGTTAGGTTAAGGATTCCTAGCTTTATTAACAAGCTATTTACAGGTTAAGGATCCCTAGCTTTATTGACAAGCTATTTACAGGTTAAGGATCCCTAGCTTTATTGACAAGCTATTTACAGGTTAAGGATCCCTAGCTTTATTGACAAGCTATTTACAGGTTAAGGATCCCTAGCTTTATTGACAAGCTATTTACAGGTTAAGGATCCCTAGCTTTATTGACAAGCTATTTACAGGTTAAGGATCCCTAACTTTATTGACAAGCTATTTACAGGTTAAGGATCCCTAGCTTTATTGACAAGCTATTTACAGGTTAAGGATCCCTAGCTTTATTGACAAGCTATTTACAGGTTAAGGATCCCTAGCTTTATTGACAAGCTATTTACAGGTTAAGGATCCCTAGCTTTATTGACAAGCTATTTACAGGTTAAGGATCCTAGCTTATTGACAAGATTACAGTTAAGGATCCCTAGCTTATTGACAAGCTATTTAAGGTTAAGGATCCCTAACTTTATTGACAAGCTATTTACAGGTTAAGGATCCCTAGCTTTATTGACAAGCTATTTACAGGTTAAGGATCCCTAGCTTTATTGACAAGCTATTTACAGGTTAAGGATCCCTAGCTTTATTGACAAGCTACTTACAGGTTAAGGATCCCTAGCTTTATTGACAAGCTATTTACAGGTTAAGGATCCCTGGCTTTATTGACAAGCTATTACAGGTTAGGATCTGGCTTTATTGACAAGCTATTTACAGGTTAAGGATCCCTAGCTTTATTGACAAGCTATTTACAGGTTAAGGATCCCTGGCTTTATTGACAAGCTATTTACAAGGATCCCTAGCTTTATTGACAAGCTATTTACAAGGATCCCTAGCTTTATTAACAAGCTATTTACAGGTTAAGGATTCCTAACTTTATTGGCAAGCTAAGAGCTGTTACCTACATCAGCTCATTTGAAAGCATTTTTATTGTTATGAGACATACAAGTAGGGAACAGGATGAAGTTGGAGCCATCTGTGGGCCAGCATTTTCCTCTGAACAACTGACGTTATCTCGTTGACATCATTATGCTGTACGAATGTGTTCCATACTCGAGTCATCCTGGGTATATATGATCTCAGATGGAGTGATGTTCTGGAGAAGGGTACAGCCAGAGTGAAGTTGCTGCTGGCTGCCCGTCTTGTGGTATAGAAACTTGTTTCACGCTGTCCTCGAGGTGGATCCAAGTGTGGTACTTTGACAATATTGGTCTTGTACATAACAATAAGGCCACCTGTATCCTCTCTCTCTCTCTCTCTCTCTCTCTCTCTCTCTCTCTCTCTCTCTCTCTCTCTCTCTCTCTCTCTCTCTCTCTCTCTCTCTCTCTACATTTTAATTAGTTCGATGTACTTTTAGTATTTATCTTTCTCATATCTGTCTCATATTTCCCCTTTTCTTATCTTCCTCTATTCCCTTCTTCGCTTCAGCCTCTCTTCTTTCCCGTCTGCTATATTTCTCCTCTTCCCTCTCCTTCCTCCCCATAAAGTAATGGCACTAGTCTAGGCACCTGGTCAAACACTGCATAAATAATACGAGACTAATACTTGTTTTGCTTTAGCAGTATATGTAACACAGCCACGAGGAAGTTGAATGATAGCTCTAGGCCTTTCATGTTGCAATCAACACATCAGGAGCTTGCAATCTTGCAGAAAGGAGGATGTCTAGGTAGACCCGATATATATATATATATATATATATATATATATATATATATATATATATATGTATATATATATATATGTATATATATATATATATATATATATATATATATATATATGTATATATATATATATATATATATATATATATATATATATGTATATATATATATGTATATATATATTATATATTATATATATATATATAATATATATATATGTGTGTGTGTGTATATATATATATAATATGTACCTCGGGTCACGGTACAACACCTCTCTCTACTGGGTGCGTGATCTTTGTAGGATTGTATGGTCCAGTGGGTTAGAGCGTCGTGAATTTTCGCTCACCATGAGGCGGGCTAACACGACGCAGGTTCGAGCCCCCGGCTGGTCGCAGTGTTGTTACTGATTAAATACCACTCGTTCCTGGTTACAATATATATATATATATATATATATACTGCTTGTGTAGGCTACTACACCAAACGGGGAGTAGAATGAAATAAGCCTTGTGCAGGTGTTAGATTGTGCATGTGTTAGCTTGTGCAGGTGTTAGCTTGTGCAGGTGTTTTCTGGTCAGCTATTTTTAGACAGTTGCTAATTTGTGGAATCTTCTCGATAACCTGCAAAAACCTTAAAGGTTCAGGTGGTTGAAGGAGTGCAGGTGGGGGAGACACTGGCCACTTACACCACCTGCATAATTTAAAGTCAATTGATGCCCTTTGTAGTTCCCCCTTGTGGAGGTAGTGGTTGTAATAACAGTAATTGTAGCAGTTGTAGTAGCAGTAGTGTCAGCACCAGTTGTGGTAGAGGTGGTATTAGCAATAGAAATAATCACACACATACACCTCAAGAAAAAGGATCTTGGGGTGAGTATAACACCGAGCATATCTCCTGAGGCGCACATCAACCAGATAACAGCTGCAGCATATGGGCGCCTGGCAAACCTGAGAATAGCGTTCCGATATCTCAATAAGGAATCGTTCAAGACACTGTACACCGTGTACGTCAGGCCCATACTGGAGTATGTAGCACCAGTTTGGAACCCACACCTGGTCAAGAAATTAGAGAAAGTGCAAAGGTTTGCAACAAGACTAGTTCCAGAGCTAAGGATAAACGAAATCGACCTGACGACACGGGAGGACAAGACCTGTAAGAATATGACTTGAAAAAATATGACATCTGATAGAATATGACACATGATAGAATATGACACATGATAGAATATGACACCTGCTTCCTGTGTCATGGTGTTAGTGGCAGCAGTCAAGGGAGGAGTACGCAGTCACCCCCTCACATCACTATCCTCACCCCTTCCCATCACATCCTCACCCTTCCCTCACCACTACCCTAAAGGGGGGAGTGAAGTTAAGGTGGCAAAAGGGGAAGGGATTGAGTGGAGGAGGGGGGGGGGGGAAAAGGGGGGACGGGGAGGGAAAGGCGGGAAAGGTGTAAAGGGAGGGGAAGGGTGAGGGGAAAGGGGGAGGGTGAGGGGGGGTGAGCCGGGTTTTGTAAAGGGTATAGCGTGAATGTAAGCTGCCCTGTTACGGTTGTGGGGGGGGTTGGTGTGTATCTTGTGTTGAGGCAATTGGGGCTATGTGCCTGATGATATAGCGTGTCCGTTTCATAGGTCTGTGTGTGTAGTGTGTATGGTGTGTGTGAAGTGTGTGTGTGTGTGTGTGGAGTGAGTGTTGTGGTAGTGTAGTGTGTGTAGTGCTGGTAGTGTGTGTAGAGTAGTCTGTGTGTAGTGTGTGTGATAGTGTGTGTGTGTAGTGTGTTGATGTAGTGATTGTAGTTGCTGTGTGTGTGTAGTGTGTGTGTGTAGTGTGTGTGTAGTGTGTGTGTGTAGTGTGTGTGTTGTATGTTTGTTTAGTGTGTGTGTGAGTGATGTGTGTCAGTGTGTGTGTGTGTAGTAGGGCTGTGGTGTGTGTGAGTGTGTTGTGTGGGTGTGGTGAAGTGGTGTAGGAGTAGTGGGTGTGTGTGTGGTGTGTGTGCGTGTGGTGATGTGTGTAAAGTGTGTGTGTGGTAGTGTGTTGTGTGTGTGTAAGTGTGTGTGTGTGTGTGTGTGTGTGTGTTGTGTAGTGTGGTGTGTGGTAGTTGTTTGTACGTGTGTGGGTGTGTGTGTGTGTGTGTGTGTGTGTAGTGTGTGTGGTTGTGTGTGTGTGTGTGTGTGTGTGTTGTGTGTGTGTGTGTGTGTAGTGTGTGTGTGTGTGTGTGTGTGTAGTGTGTGTGTGTGTGGTGTGTTGTGTGTTGTGTGTAGTGTGTGTGTGTGTAGTGTGTGTGTGTGTGTGTGTGTGTGTGTGTGTGTGTGTGTGTGTGTAGTGTGTGTGTGTGTGTGTGTGTGTGTAGTGTGTGTGTGTGTGTGTGTGTGTGTAGTGTGTGTGTGTGTAGTGTGTGTAGTGTAGTGTGTTGTGTGTAGTGTGTGTGTGTGTTGTGTGTGTGTGTGTAGTGGTGTGTGTGTGTGTGTGTGTAGTGTGTGTGTGTGTAGTGTGTGTGTGTAGTGTGTGTGTGTAGTGTGTGTGTGTGTGTGTGTGTGTGTGTGTGTGTGTGTGTGTGTGTGTGTGTGTAGTGTGTGTGTGTGTGTGTGTGATGTGTTGTGTGTGTGTGTGTGTTAGTATGTGTGTGAAGATTGGAGTACAGTGGTGGACACCCCCTCAGATCCTTGTATTCATATTCAAAATCTTATCCTGGCGACCAAAGCAGCCTCCAAGCGGCTTGGCTTAAATCATGTAAAAAAAGCCGATAAGCTAGAGACTGGAGTGTCATACATCCACCAGAAGCCACCTACGATGTCTACCGAAATCGCCATATACGATCAAGGCTGCGGAAATCGTCTAAAATTTGACACACATCCAAGGAATCGTATTTGTCAGTCCTGATGTACCTGACACTGACCTGATGTCGGGCTTTGTAGACGTGGCTCTGTTGGTAGCGCTCTCAACTCACATACTGAGGGTCTGTGGTTCAATACCCGGTACTGATGAAAACAATGGTAGTGTTTAAGACACCTGCTGTCCCTGTTCACCTAGCTGTAAGTAGGTACCCGAGTGTCAGTTACCTTACACAAGCTGTTCCTGTTCACCTAGCAGGAAGTAGGTACCTGGGTGTTAGTGGACTGGTGTGGGTCACATCCTGGGTGTTAGTGGATTGGTGTGGGTCACATCCTGGGTGTTAGTGGACTCGTGTGGGTCGCATCCTGGGTGTTAGTGGACTGGTGTGGGTCACATCCTGGGTGTTAGTGGACTGGTGTGGGTCGCATCCTGGGTGTTAGTGGACTGGTGTGGGTCACATCCTGGGTGTTATTGGACTGGTGTGGGTCACATCCTGGGTGTTAGTGGACTGGTGTGGGTCACATCCTGGTGTTAGTGGACTGGTGTGGGTCACATCCTGGGTGTTAGTGGACTGGTGTGGGTCACATCCTGGGTGTTAGTGGACTGGTGTGGGTCGCATCCTGGGTGTTAGTGGACTGGTGTGGGTCGCATCCTGGGTGTTAGTGGACTGGTGTGGGTCGCATCCTGGGTGTTAGTGGACTGGTGTGGGTCACATCCTGGGTGTTAGTGGACTGGTGTGGGTCACATCCTGGGTGTTAGTGGACTGTGTGGGTCACATCCTGGGTGTTAGTGGACTGGTGTGGGTCACATCCTGGGTGTTAGTGGACTGGTGTGGGTCACATCCTGGGTGTTAGTGGACTGGTGTGGGTCACATCCTGGGTGTTAGTGGACTGGTGTGGGTCACATCCTGGGTGTTAGTGGACTGGTGTGGGTCACATCCTGGGTGTTAGTGGACTGGTGTGGGTCACATCCTGGGTGTTAGTGGACTGGTGTGGGTCACATCCTGGGTGTTAATGGACTGGTGTGGGTCACATCCTGGGTGTTAGTGGACTGGTGTGGGTCACATCCTGGGTGTTAGTGGACTCGGTGTTGGTCGACATCCTGGGTGTTAGTGGACTGGTGTGGGTCACATTCTGGTGTGTTAGTGGACTGGTGTGGGTCACACCCTGGGTGTTAGTGGACTGGTGGGGGTCAATCCTGGGTGTTAGGGACTGGGGGGGTTCCCACCTGGGGTTAGTGGACGGGTGTGGGTCCATCCTGGGTGTTTATTTGGCCTGGGGTGGGTCCCACCCGGGGTTTTTTGGGGAATGGTGGGGGTTTTCCTTTCCTGGGTGTTAGGGGGACTGGTTTGGGTTCCATCCGGGGGTTGAGGGGAAACTGGTGGGGGTTTCACTTCCGGGGTTTTTAATTTGGACTGGTGTGGGTCCCACCTTTGGGTTTTAAAGTGGACTGGTGTGGCCCCCATCCTGGGTGTTGGGGGACTGGTGGGGGTGCACCCGGGGCCCAAAAATTTAAACCCGGGTTTTGCAAAAAAGCTCGAAAACTAGTGCCCGCCCTATATTTTAAAAGTCATGATCAGCTATGGTCTGTAAAAAGGGTTTTACCATATACTTATAGAAATATAGTTTAAAAATTTTTTGTTTTGGTACTTTCCCTTCGAAAAATTGGGGGTACAAATCCTCTCATTTGAAGGGACGTTTCCTTCTCCATGAGGACATTTTCCCCCTTTTGCTTTAGTACAAACTCGAATACATACACTTAGGCTTTTAATTTATACCTTAAATTGAGTTTCATTCCCTCCCCCTGAGTGTACCCCCCACTTTCTGTACTCCCAAAAATGGGTACAAAAAACCCCTCAACCAGTAAAAAATTTTAAAGCGGTTAAAAATTAACATAAATATTACAAGGGCGATTTACAGCTCGGGTTAATTAAAACTAACTTTAAAAATTACAGTACTCAGAATGGGTTAATGAACCCGGGCATTTAAGTCCCCAAATTAAAAAACTTATTTATGGGACAAATTTTTTTCCTTTACATAAGAGAAAAAAAAATAATTTTTATACACATTCGTTATGCAGAGAAAGATACCGTAAAAAATTTTTTTCTGGTTTAAATTGGGGGCCCGAGCCGGGTTTTAAAGCCATCACTATCATTTAAAAACCCCGGTAATAAAACCCTAAAAGGGATAAAATTTGTGTTTTAGTAAGAGTAGTTTTCCTATAAAAATTTTTTTGTTTAAATTGGGCTTATTTTTAAATTTAAAATTTTGGGGAAAAATTTGGAAGGGAAATTACAAAATGTTTCTTGGTAGAAAAATAAAAAAAAAGGGTTTTTTTATATCACTGACTTGTAGTCAGGTGTTGTTGGTGGCAGTAAGGGGGGTAGTCTGTTTTTATTATTTCCCTTTTAACCCTTTTTCTTTTAGTTCCCTTTATAAAGTGAGAAGTCCCCGAAAGCGCTGGGAATTTAAAAATTTTAAAATATATATATATATAATTTTAAAATATATTTAATATAATTTATTTTTATTTTTATATATATATATTATTTTTTTATATATTTATATATATATATTTTTTTTATTATATTTTCGTTTCCCAATATGTTTTAAAAATGGTCATTACAAGAATTTTTTTTTAAAATTTAAGTCCCCTCTAAATTCTTTCTTATAGTTTAAAGGTAAATTTTTTTCATTAATGGGTTTTTGTAAAAATTTTTAATTTTGACCAAAAAGGAAAATTGAAAACTTACCTAAATTTTTATAACAAGAAACAATTTATTTTAGGGGTAACCCAAAATAAAAATATTTTTAGTTTTTTTTACAAAAATTTAATACTAAAAAAAAAACAGTTTAAATTTATTTTTTTCGGGTTTGGTTCAGAATGATTTTTGGGGAACGAAATTTTTTGCATACCCAAATTTTTTACTTGCCTTTTTGGCAAAATGAACGTTGCTATTTTTAAACCAAGATCCCAAATTTGCTATTTTTGGCCACGGGAAAATATATATATATATATATATATATTATATATATATATATATATATATATTTTATATATATATATATTATATATATATATATAATATATATATATTATATATATACACACCCCACACACGGGCAGGGGAGGAGGACCTAGTAACGGCAGTGAAAAGGGGGGACAAGAGCTATGAATTGATCCCTGCAACAACAAATAATTGAGTACGTACAACACCACACACACCCACACACAACCCACCACACACACCACAAAACCCACAACACCACACCACAACACACCCACCACACACCACCACACACACCAAAACACCACCCACCCCAACACACACCACACACACCCCAAACACACACACACCACCACACACACACCACACACACACCACACACCACCACACCAAAACACACCACAAAACCCACCACCCACAACCAAAACCCACCCACCACAAAACCACACACACACACCCACCAACACACACACCACACACACCACACACACCCCACCACACACACACACACCACACACACCACACCACACACACAAACACAACACACACACACCACACACACACCACACACACACAAAACACACACACACCACACACACCACACACACCACACACACACCACACACACCACACACACACACACACACACACACACACACCACACACACACCACACACCCACACACACACACACACACACACACACACACACACACACACACACCAAACACACACACACACACACACCCACACACACAACACACATACACACACACACACACACACACACACACACAACACACACACACACACACACACACACACACACAACACACACATTTTTAATAAGCCTATTAACAGAAAAACATTGTAATCAACTTCATTTTATTTCACTAATTGATAGGCCTATTCTGCAATCCTAATTTAAGTTCTAATGAGCCTATGAATTCATGTTAAATAGAAGATTGGAAAGAACAGATAAAGAATGAAATATAGAATAAATAAGAAAATACAGATAACAGAGAATAAACAGTTAAAGAATAAACAATAGATGAAAGATATTTATACAAAGAATTAAGTGAGAAAAACAGAGAAAAATATATGAAGAATATGTGAAGATAAGAGAGAATATGTGATAAGAGAGAATATGTGAAGATAAGAGAGAATATGTGATAAGAGAGAATATGTGAAGATAAGAGAGAATATGTGAAGATAAGAGAGAATATGTGAAGATAAGAGAGATATGTGGAAGTAATGAGGAATATGTGATAGAGAGGAATATGTGAAGATAAGAGAGAATATGTGAGATAAGAGAGAATATGTGATAAGAGAGAATATGTGATGATAGAGAATATGTGAAGATAAGAGAGAATATGTGATAAGAGAGAATATGTGAAGATAGAGAATATGTGAAGATAAGAGAGAATAAGTGAAGATAAGAGAGAATATGTGATAAGAGAGAATGTGATAAGAGAGAATATGTGATAAGAGAGAATGTGATAAGAGAGAATGTGATAAGAGAGAATATGTGAAGATAAGAGAAAATATGTGAAGATAAGAGAGAACATGTGAAGATAAGAATGTGCTAAGAGGAATGTGATAGAGAATGTGATGATAAGAGAGAATGTGATAAGGAGAATATGATAAGAGAGAATGTGATAAGAGAATGTGATGATGAGAGAGAACATATGAAGATAAGAGAGAATATGTGATGATAAGAGAGAATGTGATAAGAGAGACATGGGGTAGATAAGAGAGAAGTGATGATAAGAGAGAATATGTGTGTAAGAGAGATGTAAGAGAGAATATAAGTGATAAGAGAGAATTGATTTATAAGAGAGAATTTTGTGATAAGAGAGATAATATAAAAAAATAGATGTTTTAAGAATGGAGGGATAAAGAATGGGATGGGAGGAATGGTGGTAAAAAGAATGGATGGGTAGAGAAGGATGGGGAGAGATGGATGGGTAGAGAATGGTTGGGTAGAGAAAGGTGGGTAGAGAAAGGATGGGTAGAGAATGGAAAGGGTAGTGAATGGAGGGTAGAGAATGGATGGTAGAGAAGGGGGATAGAAAAAGGAGGGGTAGAGAAGGGAAAGGGGTAGTGAAGGAGGGAAAGGGGAATGGAGGGTTAGAGAATGGGGGAAAGAATGGATGGGTTTGGAGAATGGATGGGTGGGTGAATGGATGGGTGGGGAAGGGAAAGGGGTAGAGAATGGAGGGGAAGGTAGAAAATGGAGGGGTTTAGGAAGGGGTTGGGTAGTGAATGGAGGGTTTTAGAGAATGGAGGGTTTCGAGAATGGAGGGTAGAAAATTTGGATGGGTAGAAAAGGGATGGGTAGGAATGGAGGGATAGAGAAGGTTGGGTAGAAAAAGGGAAAGGGTAGAGAATGGGATGGGTAGGAATGGGGGGTTTAGAGAATGGATGGGTAGAGACTGGGGGGGGGAAAAATGGATGGGTAGGAATGGAGGGGAAAAGAGAATGGATGGGTAGAGAATGGGAGGGGTTTGGGAAAAAGGGATGGGTAGAAAAGGAGGGATAGAGAAGGGTGGGTAGAAAAATGGTGGGTAGAAAATTGGAGGGGAAAGGAAAAGGATGGGTAGAGAAGGATGGGTAGGAATGGAGGGTAGGAATGGGGGGAAATAAAAAATGGGATGGGTAGGAATGGATGGGTAGGGAATGGATGGGAAGGAAGGGGAAGGGGTTAGAGAATGGAATGGGTAGAGAAATGGATGAGTAGAGAATGGGGGGAAAGGGAGAAGGGGAGGGGTGGAAGGGAAAGGGTAGAAAAATGGAGGGGGTAGAGAAGGGAAATGGGTAGGAAGGGAGGGGATAGAGTTTTGATGGGTTAGGGGAAAGGGGGTAGAGAATGGTGGGTGGGGGGAATGGAGGGGAAGAGAATGGGGGGGTGGGAAAATGGAGGGGTTTGAGAATGGAGGGGTTAGGGGTTTGGAGGGAAAAAGAAGGGAAAGGGGTAGGGGAAGGGGTTTGGGTGAGAATGGGGGGAAATAAAAAATGGAGGGGAAAAAGGAATGGGGGGAAATAAAGAAGGGGGAGGGGTAGAGAATGGATGGGTAGAGAATGGAGGGTGGGAGAAGGGAAAAAATTGGGTTGAGAATGGATGGGTGAAAATTGGAGGGGGAAGAGAATGGGGGTAGAGAATGGGGGGTTTTGAGAATGGTTGGTGGGAAAATTAGGGGTTGGGAGAATGGAGGGATAGAGAATGGAGGGAAAAGAGAATGGGGGAAAAAAGAAGGGATGGGTGAGAAGGGGGTTGGGGGGGGTAGAGAATGGAGGGGTAGGAATGGAGGGTAAAAAATGGTTTGGGGTAGGAAGGGGGAATGGGAAAGGTGGGGGGAAAGGAATGGGGGGTTTTTAGAGAATGGATGGGTAGGGGAAGGGGGGAAGGGGGAATGGAGGGATAAAGAATGGGATGGGTAGAGAATGGTTGGGTGGGAGAATGGAGGAGGGGAAAAAAGGAGGGGTTTTAAGGGGAATGGGGGTAGGGGAAGGGAGGGTAGAAAATTGGGGGATAGAGAAATTGGGGTGGGCAAATTTGGGGGATAGAGAATGGGGGGATAGAAAAAGGGGGGGGATAGGAAGGAGGGATAAAAGAATGGGGGTGGAGAATGGATGGGTAGAGAAAGGGGGGAAATGGGAAAAAGGGAAAGGGAAAAATAGGGAATGGAGGGATAGAGAATGGGTGGGTAGGAATGGGGGGATAGAGAAGGGAGGGATAAGAATGGAGGGATAGAAAAAGGGGGGTTTGGAATGGAGGGTAGGAAGGAGGTAGAAAATGGGGGATAAAGAGAAGGGGAGGGATAGAGAATGGGGGGATAGAGTGGGGGGTTTAGGGGGAATTGGGGGGGTTTTAAGGAATGGAGGGATAGAGAATGGAGGGAAAAGAGAAGGGAGGGTTGAGAATGGGGGGGAAAAAGAGAAGGGAGGGTAGGAATGGAAGGTTTAGGACTGGAGGGATAGAGAAGGGGTTTGGGTAGGGAAGGGAAAGGGGATAGAAAATAGGGGGATAGAAATGGGGGATAGAAAAATGGGGGGTAGGGAAGGGAAATGGGTAGAGAATGGAGGGGTAGGGGAAGGGGAGGGATAGAGAATGGGGGGTTGGAATGGATGGGTGAAAAAGGAGGGATAGAGGAAATGGAGGGGTTTAGAGAAGGGTTTGGGTGGAAATGGATGGGTAGAGAATGGGGGGGATGGGAAAAATGGAGGGTAGAGAAGGGATGGGTAGGAATGGAGGGGAAGAGAATGGAGGGGGTGGGAGTGGTGGGTGAAAATGGATGGGTGGAAGGGGAAGGGGTTTGGAAAAATGGAGGGGTAGAGAATGGATGGGTAGAGAATGGAGGGGTAGAGAATGGATGGGTAGAGAATGGATGGGTAGAGAATGGATGGGTAGAGAATGGATGGGTAGAGAATGGAGGGATAGAGAAGGGAATGGGTGGGGAAGGGTTTGGGTAGAAAAATGGAGGGATGGGGAATGGAGGGGTAGAGAATGGATGGGTAGAAAATGGATGGGTGAGAAGGGAAAGGGTTTAGGAAGGAGGGGTAGAGAAGGGGGGGGGTTTAGAGAAAGGTTGGGGGGGAAAGGGAAAGGGGAAGGGAAAATGGATGGGTAGGGGAATGGAGGGGGTAGGGGAAGGGGGGTGAGAATGGGGGGTAGAAAAGGGAAATGGGTGGGAGAAGGGGGGGTAGAAAATGGAGGGAGGCATGGTGGGTAGAAAAAGGGGGGTAGAGAAGGGAAAGGGGTCGGGGGAATTGGGGGGGAAATAAAAAAAGGAGGGGGTAGAGAAGGGGAAGGGTAGAAAAAGGAGGGTTTGAGAATGGATGGGTAAGAATGGGGTTGGAATGGATGGGAAGAGAAGGGGAGGGGTAGGGGGGGATGGGTAGAAAAATGGATGGGAAGAAAAAGGGGGGGTGGTAGAGAATGGGGGGGATATGGAATAGAGGGGGAAAAGAATGGTTTGGGGTAGAGAATGGGGGGGTAGGAATGGAGGGGGAAAGAATGGGTTGGGTAGAAAATGGATGGGTAGGGAATGGTGGGTAGGAATGGAGGGATAAAGAAGGAGGGTTTAGAGAAGGGAAAGGGAAAGGAAAATGGGGGATAAAGAAGGGTTTGGGAAAGAGAATGGAGGGATAAAAAATGGAGGGGTTTTAGAAAAGGATGGGTGGGAAAAGGGTTTGGGTAGAGAATGGAGGATAGAGAATGGATGGTTGAATGGTTGGGTTTAAAAGAATGGATGGGGCGAAATGGAGGGGTTAGGGGAATGGTTTGGGTGAAAAAGGAAATTGGTAGAGAAGGATGGGTAGAGAATGGGGGGGATTAGAAAATTGGAGGGGAAGAGAATGGGGGGGGATAAGAATGGAGGGGGTGAAAAGGGAAAGGGTTTAGGGGGAATGGATGGGTGGGAAAATGGGGGGATAAAAAAAAGGAAATTGGGGTGAGAAGGATGGGTAGAGAATGGGGGGATGAGAAATGGGGGGGAACGGGAAATGGAGGGGGAGAAAAATGGAGGGGAAGAAAATTTGGAGGGGATAAAGGGAATGGATGGGTGGGGAAAGGGTGGGTTAGAGAAGGGAGAGGGGAAAAAGGAGGGGGTAGGAAAGGAGGGATAGAGAAGGGGGGATAGAGAATGGGGGATAGAGAATTGAGGGATAGAAAATTTGGTGGGGATAGAGAATGGAATGGGTAGAGAATGGGGGTAGAGAATGGAAGGATGGGAAGAATGGAGGGTAGGGGGAATGGGTGGGTGGGAAAATGGGGGGGGATGGGAGAATGGAGGGATAGAAATGGGGGGATAGAGAATGGGGGGTAGAGAATGGGGGGGTAGGGGAAAGGGAAGGTAGAGAATGGGGGGGATAGAAAATGGGGGGGAAGGACTGGGGGGGTAGGAGAAGGGAAAGGGATAGGAATGGGGGAAAAGGGGAAAGGAGGGTTTAGGAAATGGGGGTTAAAAGAATGGGTGGGTGGGAAAAATGGAGGGATAGAAATGGAAGGATAGAGAATGGGGGGATAGAAAATTTGGGTGGGTAGAAAAGGGAGGGAGAGGAATGGGGGGGTAGAGAATGGAGGGATCGAAAAAGGAGGGGGGGAATGGGGGGTAGGGGAATGGGGGGTAAAAAAGGAGGGTTTGAAAAATGGAGGGAAGAAAATGGAGGGTTTGAGAATTGGGGGGAATAGAGAATTGAGGGAAAACAAAATGGGGGGATAGAAAATGGGGGGGTTGAGAATGGGGGTTAGAAAAATGGGGGGATAGAGAATGGGGGGATAAGAATGGGGAAAGAGAATGGAGGGATAGAAAAGGGGGAGGGAAAGAGAAGGAGGGTTAGAAAATGGGGGGGAATAGGAATGGGGGATAGAAAATGGGGGCATAGCGAATGGGGGGTAGAAAATTTGGGGGGGGATAGGGAATGGGGGGATAGGAATGGGGGGGCCCAGGGAATGGGGGGAAAAAGAATGGGGGGGTAGAAAAATCGGGGATAAACAATGGAAAAGAATAAGGGATAAACCCTGGGGGTTTGGATTTTTAAACCAAATTTACACTTTTACATTTAAAGGTTTTCATTTACCCCCGAGTTTTACATTTTTTAAAATTTTATTTTATATTAGATTTAAAACTAGTTTTTTAAAAAATTTAATTTACAAGATTTGTTAGGGGTTTTTCTAGGGTTTTCTTTTCAAAAAATTTTTAAACTCAAAATTTTTTTTGGTAAAAAAAAAAAAAAATTTTAAAAAATTGTGACGAGTTTCCCAAAATTTCGGTTTTTTTTTCCCTAAAAAATTTTGGTACAGTTCCCCCCCCCCCTTCCCCTCTTTGGTCAAAAAAAAAGTTTTTTGAAGAGGTGGGGACAAGGCCAAACGTTGTTAATGGGTGTAACTTTCTACCCCATCAATCATGGGTTGAAGGAGAGTTTAGACTGTTAATGGGCTGGTTGGCTCGTCTCTCTCTCTCTCTCTCTCTCTCTCTCTCTCTCTCTCTTTACACAGGGTTTGACCAGCTTAAGGATCCCTAGCTTTATTGACAAGCTATTTACAGGTTAAGGATCCCTAGCTTTATTGACAAGCTATTTACAGGTTAAGGATCCCTAGCTTTATTGACAAGCTATTTACAGGTTAAGGATCCCTAGCTTTATTGACAAGCTATTTACAGGTTAGGATCCCTAGCTTTATTGACAAGCTATTTACAGGTTAAGGATCCCTAGCTTTATTGACAAGCTATTTATAGGTTAAGGATCCTGCTTTATTGACAAGCTATTTATAGGTTAAGGATCCTAGCTTTATTGACAAGCTATTTACAGGTTAAGGATCCCTAGCTTTATTGACAAGTATTTACAGGTTAAGGATCCCTAGCTTTATTGACAAGCTATTTACAGGTTAAGGATCCCTAGCTTTATTGACAAGCTATTTACAGGTTAAGGATCCCTAGCTTTATTGACAAGCTATTTATAGGTTAAGTATCCCTAGCTTTATTGACAAGCTATTTACAGGTTAAGGATCCCTAGCTTTATTGACAAGCTATTTACAGGTTAAGGATCCCTAGCTTTATTGACAAGCTATTTACGGTTAAGGATCCTAGCTTTATTGACAAGCTATTTAAGGTTAAGGATCCCTGCTTTATTGACAAGTATTTACAGGTTAGGATCCCTAGCTTTATTGACAGCTATTTATAGGTTAAGGATCCCTAGCTTTATTGACAAGCTATTTACAGGTTAAGGATCCCTAGCTTTATTGACAAGCTATTTATAGGTTAAGGATCCCTAGCTTTATTGACAAGCTATTTACAGGTTAAGGATCCCTAGCTTTATTGACAAGCTATTTACAGGTTAAGGATCCCTAGCTTTATTGACTAGCTATTTACAGGTTAAGGATCCCAAGCTTTATTGACAAGCTATTTACAGGTTAAGGATCCCTAGCTTTATTGACAAGCTATTTACAGGTTAAGGATCCCTAGCAAACCAAGAAAGTGGAGCATACTCAAGGTGTGAGCGTACTTGCAACCCCTACTGTCAAGCAGATGCGAGATACGGCGAAGTGCTGTAAGCTTCCTGACTGCCTTGTTTGCAAGATTTACAACATGGTTCTTCATGGTTAGTTTGGAGTCAAATTTCACCCCAAGGATATTAACTTCTTCTCCAGGTGCCACCATCCTCCCATTCATCCTTACTACTGCACCAGCATTACCATCATGATGCCTAGAGACCATCATCATTTGCGTTTTCTCAGGTGCAAATGTTACTTGCCATCTATTTCCCCAAGCTGATATAGCTCTCAGCTGGTGATTGATGTAGCTTAGAGCAGCTGGCATTTCTTCTCTTGGATAAGTGAATGTCAGTGCACAGTCGTCTGCATATGCATGTGATTCTGGGATGAGATGAAGAAGGTCGTTGAAGTAGACATTCCATAGCAATGGTCCCAGCACGCTTCCTTGTGGAACACTTGCCCCAATAGGATATCTTGCTGATTCCGTTCCATTGAGAATTATCCTTAGAGATCTACCATGAAGGTAATCACTGAGGAGACATAGTGTAGAGCCTGCAATACCCAGTGCTTGAAGTTTTGCTAAGAGGCCCTCTCTCTCCTCTCTCTGTCCACTCTCTCCTCTCTCTTCTCTCCTCTCTTTCATCCATCTTCTCTTTCTGTCTCTATTTCTCTCTGTCACACACACACACACACACACACCTACACAAACACAAACACACACACACACACACACACACACACACACACACACCCACAAGCACACGCACACACACACACACACACACACACACACCTAAGCATCGTTCCTACCTTTATCAACCATTCCGTGTTCTTATTCTATCTCATTCTACCTCCTTTCAACTTCGTATTAGCCACGCGTCGGCTCACCCTTCCTCGGAGAGCGGTACTTGTTGAAGAGTGAACTTGAAGACGGGACTTGATAACAGTTGATTCTTGCGATTCAGGAGGGGGAATTGAGAAGTGAGGGGAGAGGAGGGGATGGGAGAGGGGAAAATGAGAGTGAAAGAGGGTGGGAAAAGGTGAGAAAGCACATGTAGTGAGAGGGAAATGAAGTTTTATAGGCGTGTGTACTTGCCTATTAGTGATTGCAGGGATCGAGTCACAGCTCGTGTGTGTGTGTATGTGTGTGTGTGTGTGTGTGTGTGTGTGTGCGTGTGTGTGTGTGTGTATGTGTGTGTGTGTGTGTGTGTGCGCAACAGATACAATTAGAATGCCTGTCAGACTGACGGGTATTCAGAAACTGGAAGACAGACAGCCATGTAAACAGAGAAACAAAGACAGCTAGATAGGCAAACAGGATGATATTCCGCCATATTCTCAAACACAGACAGACTGACACATTGGCGATCTCACAGACTGACTGACAAACTGGCGATCTCACAGACTGACTGACAAACTGGCGATCTCACAGACTGACTGACAAACTGGCGATCTCACAGACTGACTGACAAACTGGCGATCTCACAGACTGACACATTGGCGATCTCACAGACTGACACATTGGCGATCTCACAGACTGACACATTGGCGATCTCACAGACTGACACATTGGCGATCTCACAGACTAACTGACACATTGGCGATCTCACAGACTGACTCACACATTGGCGATCTCACAGACTGACCCACACATTGGCGATCTCACAGACTGACTCACACATTGGCGATCTCACAGACTGACCCACACATTGGCGATCTCACAGACTAACTTGACAATTCGGATAATTATTAATTAGGCGGTAAACCCGTATGGGATGAAGGTGAGAGGGACAAAACATTGCCAGCTTCTGGAAACGCATTTTTAATCAAAGTAATAATGGGGGGCAGGGTCTGCGCCCCCCTTCTGGCTTGTCAAAGGTCGCTGGCCCCTCCCCCTCCAGGGTAGGGGGTCGCTGCCCCCAGCTTGGTTTTTAGGTGTTAAGAGAGGGGGCGAAGGTTAGATTACCGGGACTTACGGAATCTTTCACGACTCTGCTGGTCATCGTTGACCTGTACTTGTTCTTATGTCCGTGTCCTTGTTGTACTTATCTGTTTCTGTGGTAGTTACACCTGTGTTGTAGTTAAGGTTATTCTTCTGTAGTTACGCTTGTATTTTCTTGTTGTATTGTTGTAGTTATTGTATTTTCTTGTTGTATTGTTGTAGTTATTGTAATTTTTGTTGTTGTAGTTATTGTATTTTCTTGTTGTATTGTTGTAGTTATTGTGTTCTTGTTGTATTGTTGTAGTTATTGTATTTTTGTTGTATTGTTGTAGTTATTGTATTTGTTGTTGTATTGTTTGTAGTTATTGTATTTTTGTTGTATTGTTGTAGTTATTGTATTTTTGTTGTATTGTTGTAGTTATTGTATTTTTGTTGTATTGTAGTTATTGTATTTTTGTTGTATTGTTGTAGTTATTGTATTTTTGTTGTATTGTTGTAGTTATTGTATTTTTGTTGTATTGTTGTAGTTATTGTATTTTTGTTGTATTGTTGTAGTTATTGTATTTTTGTTTGTATTGTTGTAGTTATTGTATTTTTGTTGTATTGTTGTAGTTATTGTATTTTTGTTGTATTGTTGTAGTTATTGTATTTTTGTTGTATTGTTGTAGTTATTGTATTTTTGTTGTATTGTTGTAGTTATTGTATTTTTGTTGTATTGTAGTTATTGTATTTTGTTGTATTGTTGTAGTTATTGTATTTTTGTTGTATGTTGTAGTTATTGTTATTTTTGTTGTATTGTTGTAGTTATTGTATTTTTGTTGTATTGTTGTAGTTATTGTATTTTCTTGTTGTATTGTTGTAGTTATTGTGTTCTTGTTGTATTGTTTGTAGTTATTGTATTTTTGTTGTATTGTTGTAGTTATTGTATTTTTGTTGTTGTAGTTATTGTGTTTTTGTTGTATTGTTGTAGTTATTGTGTTTTTGTTGTATTGTTGTAGTTATTGTATTTTTGTTGTATTGTTGTAGTTATTGTATTTTTGTTGTATTGTTTGTAGTTATTGTGTTCTTGTTGTATTGTTGTAGTTGTTGTGTTCTTGTTGTATTGTTGTAGTTATTGTATTTTTGTTTTTATTGTTGTAGTTATTGTGTTCTTGTTGTATTGTTGTAGTTATTGTATTTTTGTTGTATTGTTGTAGTTATTGTGTTCTTGTTGTATTGTTGTAGTTGTTGTGTTCTTGTTGTATTGTTGCATTTATTGTATTTTTGTTGTATTGTTGTAGTTATTGTATTTTTGTTGTTGTAGTTATTGTGTTTTTGTTGTATTGTAGTTATTGTATTTTTGTTGTATTGTAGTTATTGTATTTTTGTTGTATTGTTGTAGTTATTGTGTTATTGTTGTATTGTTGTACTTGTTGTGTTCTTGTTGTATTGTTGTAGTTATTGTATTTGTTGTTGTATTGTTGTAGTTATTGTGTTCTTGTTGTATTGTTGTTAGTTATTGTATTTTTGTTGTATTGTTGTAGTTTGTGTTCTTGTTGTATTGTTGTAGTTATTGTATTTGTTGTTGTATTGTTGTAGTTATTGTGTTCTTGTTGTATTGTTGTAGTTATTGTATTTTTGTTGTATTGTTGTAGTTATTGTATTTTTGTTGTAGTTATTGTGTTTTTGTTGTATTGTTGTAGTTATTGTATTTTTGTTGTATTGTTGTAGTTATTGTGTACTTGTTGTATTGTTGTAGTTATTGTATTTTTGTTGTATTGTTGTAGTTATTGTATTTTTGTTGAATTGTTGTAGTTATTTTATTTTGTGTGTTATTGTTGTAGTTATTGTATTTTTGTTGTATTGTTGTAGTTATTGTATTTTTGTTGAATTGTTGTAGTTATTGTATTTTTGTTGAATTGTTGTAGTTATTGTATTTTTGTTGTATTGTTGTAGTTATTGTATTTTTGTTGTATTGTTGTAGTTATTGTATTTTTTGTTGTATTGTTGTAGTTATTGTATTTTTGTTGTATTGTTGTAGTTATTGTATTTTTGTTGTATTGTTGTAGTTATTGTATTTTTGTTGTATTGTTGTAGTTATTGTATTTTTGTTGTATTGTTGTAGTTACTGTATTTTTGTTGTTGTAGTTATTGTATTTTTGTTGTATTGTAGTAGTTATTGTATTTTTGTGTTATTGTTGTAGTTATTGTATTTTTGTTGTATTGTTGTAGTTATTGTATTTTTGTTGTATTGTTGTAGTTTAGTTGTTTTCTTGTTGCATTGTTGTAGTTATTGTATTTTTGTTGTATTGTTGTAGTTATTGTATTTTTGTTGTATTGTTGTAGTTATTGTATATGTTGTTGTTTTGTTGTAATTAATTCCATATTTTTGTTAAGACTGTTTTTGTTACAAGTTCGTGAATTTGTTGCAACAAAATTTTTCTCTCTTGCTGAGATTTTTCAAGACTTTCTAAGTCTTTCTGAAATCTTTTCTCAAGACTTTCTCAACATCTTTTCAAGTTAGGATAAATTTACAAGACTTTCCAGGACTTTCTCAGACTTAAGGACTTTCTCAGACCTAACGACTTTCTCAGACCTAACGACTTTCTCAGACCTAAGGACTTTCTCCGACTTAAGGACTTTCTCAGACTTAAGGACTTTCTCAGACCTAAGGACTTTCTCAGACCTAAGGACTTTCACAGACCTAAGGACTTTCTCAAACCTAAGGACTTTCTCAGACTTAAGGCATTTCTCAGATTTAAGGACTTTCTCAGACCTAAGGACTTTCACAGACCTAAGGACTTTCTCAAACCTAAGGACTTTCTCAGACTTAAGGACTTTCTCAGACCTAACGACTTTCTCAGACCTAACGACTTTCTCAGACCTAAGGACTTTCTCAGACTTAAGGACTTTCTCAGACTTAAGGACTTTCTCAGACCTAAGGACTTTCTCAGACCTAAGGACTTTCACAGACCTAAGGACTTTCTCAAACCTAAGGACTTTCTCAGACTTAAGGACTTTCTCAGACCTAAGGACGTTCTCAGACCAAAGGACTTTCACAGACTTAAGGACTTTCTCAGACCTAACGACTTTCTCAGACCTAAGGACTTTCTCAAACCTAAGGACTTTCTCAGACCTAAGGACTTTCTCAGACTTAACGACTTTCTCAGACCTAAGGACTTTCTCAGACCTAAGGACTTTCTCAGACTTAAGGACTTTCTCAAACCTAAGGACTTTCTCAGAGTTAACGACTTTCTCAGACCTAAGGACTTTCACAGACCTAAGGACTTTCTCAAACCTAAGGACTTTCTCAAACCTAAGGACTTTCTCAGACCTAAGGACTTTCTCAGAGTTAACGACTTTCTCAGACCTAAGGACTTTCACAGACCTAAGGACTTTCTCAAACCTAAGGACTTTCTCAAACCTAAGGACTTTCTCAAACCTAAGGACTTTCTCAGACCTAAGGACTTTCTCAGACTTAAGGACTTTCACAGACTTAAGGACTTTCACAGATTTAAGGACTTTCTCAGACCTAATGACTTTCTCAGACCTAAAGACTTTCTCAGACCTAGGGACTTTCTCAGACCTAAGGACATTCTCAGACCTAAGGACTTTCTCAGACTTAAGGACTTTCTCAGACCTAAGGACTTTCACACACCTAAGGACTTTCTCAGACTTAAGGACTTTCTCAGACCTAAGGACTTTCTCAGACCTAAGGACTTTCAAACACCTAAGGACTTTCTCAGACTTAAGGACTTTCTCAGACATAAGGACTTTCTCAGACCAAAGGACTTTCTCAAACCTAAGGACTTTCTCAGACCTAAGGACTTTCTCAGGCTTAAGGACTTTCTCAGACCTAAGGACTTTCACACACCCAAGGACTTTCTCAGACTTAAGGACTTTCTCAAACCTAAGGACTTTCTCAGACCTAGGGACTTTCTCAGACCTAAGGACTTTCTCAGACTTAACGACTTTCTCAGACCTAAGGACTTTCTCAGACCTAAGGACTTTCACAGACCTAAGGACTTTCTCAAACCTAAGGACTTTCTCAGACCTAAGGAATTTCTCAAACCTAAGGACTTTCTCAGACCTAAGGACTTTCTCAGACATAACTTTCTCAGTCCTAAGGACTTTATCAGACCTAAGGACTTTCACAGACGTAACGACTTTCTCAGACCTAAGGACTTTCTCAGACCTAAGGACTTTCACAGACCTAAGGACTTTCTCAAACCTAAGGACTTTCTCAGACATAAGGACTTTCTCAGACCTAAGGACTTTCTCACACCTAAGGACTTTCTCAGACTTAACGACTTTCTCAGACCTAAGGACTTTCTCAGACCTAAGGACTTTCACAGACCTAAGGACTTTCTCAAACCTAAGGACTTTCTCAGACCTAAGGAATTTCTCAAACCTAAGGACTTTCTCAGACCTAAGGACTTTCTCAGACATAACTTTCTCAGTCCTAAGGACTTTATCAGACCTAAGGACTTTCACAGACGTAACGACTTTCTCAGACCTAAGGACTTTCTCAGACCTAAGGACTTTCACAGACCTAAGGACTTTCTCAAACGTAAGGACTTTCTCAGACATAAGGACTTTCTCAGACCTAAGGACTTTCTCAGATCTAAGGACTTTCTCAGACTTAAGGACTTTCTCGAGGTGTGTGTGTACCCACTTAATTATGACTGCAGGGGTAAAGTCATAGCTCCTGGCCCCTGGTCTTTTACACCTATTCAGCCTCAGGTGTGAGACCATAGGACTGACATTATTTAGCTTAAGCTATTTTAAATATAGCTTTGTCTTCCTTAACATAACCAAACTAACCTAAGTTAGCCTAACCTAACCTAGCATAGCCAAATTCAATCCGATCTAGCCTTACCTAACCTAATTTATCATGTCCTAACTTTAACTAAATTAACCAAATAACATATATTGAGAATATCGATAATTTTACTGAAAATTTTAATGAAGGTCGACGTTGGTCAGAGAGAGAGAGAGAGAGAGAGAGAGAGAGAGACAGAGAGAGATGGAGTGATGTTCTGGCTGTACCGTTCTCCAGGACATTACTCCATCTGAGATCATACATACCCAGGATGACTCGAGTATGGAACACATTCGTACAGCATAATGATGTCAACGAGATAAAGTCAGTTGATCAAATGAAAATGCTGGCCCACAGATGGCCCACAGATGGCTCCAACTTCATCCTGTTCCCTACTTGTATGTCTCATAACAATAAAAATGCTTTCAAATGAGCTGATGTAGGTAACAGCTCTAAGCTTGCCAATAAAGTTAGGAATCCTTAACCTGTAAATAGCTTGTCAATGAAGTTAGGAATCCTTAACCTGTAAATAGCTTGTCAATAAAGCTAGGGATCCTTAACCTGTAAATAGCTTGTCAATAAAGTTAGGAATCCTTAACCTGTAAATAGCTTGTCAATAAAGCTAGGGACCCTTAACCTGTAAATAGCTTGTCAATAAAGCTAGGGATCCTTAACCTTGTCAAACCCTGTGTAAAAAAAAAAAAAAAAATGGGAGAGGTGAGGGAAAGGCAGAAAAGTCTACGGGAAGATCATGCCACATTTCGATACTATTCCCCCTTTTGATATGCCTCTGAGGTCAGGTTTATCAGCAAACAGGATAAGTGCGCCCTGATGTTGTTAGTCATATGATGACCCGCCACTGGAGCTTTTGGTCATATGACTGAGACCTTCCGCTGGCTTACCGGGCCATCCATTTAAAAATTAATGGTAATTATTATAATCATTTTTGATCTTCATTTGCCTCTAAACATTCTCTTCGACGACTTCTTACAAGTTCTCCCTCAAGGGATATTTACCCTTTCCTTAAAATGCCCCTTTGACGGCCCACTCAACTAATCTCTCGTTATATGTTAGAAGTTAGTCTTGTGTAGTAATTTATTCTAAACTCATACGCACTCTCTCGAAAAGGTACGACTAAGATACTAACTCATCCTTCAGAGTACAGGTACTGTACTTCCCACCTCCAGGACTCAAGACCAGCTGACCAATTTCCCTGTGTCCTCCACAAATATTACCTTGCTCACACTCCAACAGCATCTCAACCATAAAAAGCCACATGTCTCTTAACTCTCCTATCTAACACACTCACACAAGCCTGCTGGATGCTCAAGCCCCTAGCACTCAAAACCACTTCTCCAACCATTCAGTTTTTGAGTCTTTCCTCTTTAACCCAAAGTTAAAAACCCTTCTGGTCCTGGAAATATCTTAATGTTTATACCGCCTCAGCCCCTTAACACCCATCTGAATAATTCTGTAGTTAATACTGTAGTTAATACTGCAGTTAATACTGCAGTTAATACTGCAGTTAATTCTGTAGTTAATACTGTAGTTAACACTGTAGTTAATACTGTAGTTAACACTGTAGTTAATACTGTAGTTAATACTGTAGTTAATACTGTAGTTAACACTGTAGTTAACACTGTAGTTAACACTGTAGTTAACACTGTAGTTAACACTGTAGTTAACACTGCAGTTAATACTGTAGTTAATACTGTAGTTAACACTGTAGTTAACACTGTAGTTAACACTGTAGTTAACACTGTAGTTAACACTGTAGTTAACACTGTAGTTAATACTGTAGTTAACACTGTAGTTAACACTGTAGTTAATACTGTAGTTAACACTGTAGTTAATACTGTAGTTAACACTGTAGTTAACACTGTAGTTAACACTGTAGTTAACACTGTAGTTAACACTGTAGTTAACACTGTAGTTAACACTGTAGTTAATACTGTAGTTAATACTGTAGTTAATACTGTAGTTAACACTGTAGTTAATACTGTAGTTAACACTGTAGTTAACACTGTAGTTAACACTGTAGTTAACACTGTAGTTAACACTGCAGTTAATTCTATACAGTCTGATATATAAACGTTATTTCTGAGTAATATATTCACTAATATATTTTATTTTTTTATTATACATCGGCCGTCTCCCAACTAGGCAGGGTGGTCCACCA
>NC_069494.1:12660579-12665579 GCF_026875155.1 Cherax quadricarinatus
GAATGAAGTGAAGGGGAGAGGAGGAGGAAGCAAGAAGTGAGGGGAGGAGGAGGAAGCAAGAAGTGAGGGGAGGAGGAGGAAGCAAGAAGTGAGGGGAGGAGGAGGAAGCAAGAAGTGAGGGGAGGGAGGAAGCAAGAAGTGAGGGGAGGAGAAGGAAGCAAGAAGTGAGGGGAGGAGGAGGAAGCAAGAAGTGAGGGGAGGGGAGGAAGCAAGAAGTGAGGGGAGGAGGAGGAAGCAAGAAGTGAGGGAGGAGGAGGAAGCAAGAAGTGAGGGGAGGGGAGGAAGCAAGAAGTGAGGGGAGGGGAGGAAGCAAGAAGTGAGGGGAGGGGAGGAAGCAAGAAGTGAGGGGAGGGGAGGAAGCAAGAAGTGAGGGGAGGGAGAGGAAGCAAGAAGTGAGGGGAGGAGAAGGAAGCAAGAAGTGAGGGGAGGAGGAGGAAGCAAGAAGTGAGGGGAGGAGGAGGAAGCAAGAAGTGAGGGGAGGGGAGGAAGCAAGAAGTGAGGGGAGGGGAGGAAGCAAGAAGTGAGGGGAGAAGGAGGAAGCAAGAAGTGAGGGGAGGAGGAGGAAGCAAGAAGTGAGGGGAGGAGAAGGAAGCAAGAAGTGAGGGGAGAAGGAGGAAGCAAGAAGTGAGGGGAGGGGAGGAAGCAAGAAGTGAGGGGAGGGGAGGAAGCAAGAAGTGAGGGGAGGGGAGGAAGCAAGAAGTGAGGGGAGGGGAGGAAGCAAGAAGTGAGGGGAGGGGAGGAAGCAAGAAGTGAGGGGAGAAGAGAGGAAGCAAGAAGTGAGGGGAGAAGGAGGAAGCAAGAAGTGAGGGGAGAAGGAGGAAGCAAGAAGTGAGGGAGAAGGAGCAGAAACAGCGAACAGATGGACGTAAGTGAAAGGAGAGAGAAAGAAATGAGGGATAAGATGAGTCAAGAAGGAAGAGAAAAAGAAGAAGAATATGAAGAAAATAAAAGGTATAACGGTAATAAAAAATAGGGGAAACGATTGAGGAATTAAACGAGAAGAAAGAAGGGAAAATTACGAATGGAGAGAAATGAGGGGAAGATAGGATAGAAGGGGAAGTAGACGTATAAGAAGTGAAGGGAAGTGAGAGAAATATAGTGAGGAAAGTGAGAGGTGAGGGGAAGTAACGAATAAGAAAGAGAGAGAGAGAGGAGAAATAATGAGATTGTACAGAATGGTGGTTGTAGTTTGGTAGTTGTGATGGTGGTAGTTGTGATGGTGGTAGTTGTGATGGTGGTAGTTGTGATGGTGGTAGTTGTGATGGTGGTAGTTGTGATGGTGGTAGTTGTGATGGTGGTAGTTGTGATGGTGGTAGTGATGGTGGTAGTTGTGATGGTGGTAGTGATGGTGGTAGTTGTGATGGTGGTAGTTGTGATGGTGGTAGTAGTGATGGTGGTAGTTGTGATGGTGGTAGTAGTGATGGTGGTAGTTGTGGTGGATGGTAGTGATGATGGTGGTAGTAGTGATGGTGGTAGTAGTGATGGTGGTAGTTGTGATGGTGGTAGTTGTGATGGTGGTAGTGGTGATGGTGGTAGTTGTGATTGTAGTTGTGATGGTGGTAGTTTGTGGTAGTTGTGATGGTGGTAGTTGTGATGGTTGTAGTTGTGATGGTGGTAGTTGTGATGGTGGTAGTTGTGATGGTGGTAGTTTGTGATGGTGGTAGTTGTGATGGTGGTAGATGTGATGGTGGTAGTTATGATGGTAGTTGTGATAGTGGTAGTTGTGATGGTAGTTGTGATGGTAGTTGTGATGGTGGTTATTGTGGTAGTTGTGATGGTGGTAGTTGTGATGGTGGTAGTTGTGATGGTTTGTAGTTGTGATGGTGGTATTGTGATGGTGGTAGTTGTGATGGTGGTAGTTGTGATGGTGGTAGTTGTGATGGTAGTTGTGATGGTGGTAGTTGTAGATGGTGGTAGTTGTGATGGTGGTAGTTGATGTGGTAGTTGTGATGGTGGTAGTTGATGGTGTAGTTGTGATGGTGGTAGTTGTGATGGTGGTAGTGATGGTAGTGTGATGGTGGTAGTTGTGATGGTGGTATTTGATTGGTGGTAGTTGTGATGGTGTAGTTGTGAGGGTGGTGGGTAGTTGTGATGGTGGTAGTTGTGATGGTGGTAGTTGTGATGTGGTAGTTGTGATGGTGGTAGTTGGTGGTGGTAGTTGTGATGGTGGTAGTTGTGATGGTGGTAGTGATGGTGGTAGTTGTGATGGTGGTAGTTGTGATGTGGTAGTTGTGATGGTGGTAGTTGTGATTGGTGGTATTGTGATGGTGGTAGTTTGGTTTTGATGGTGGTAGTTGTGATGGTGGTAGTAGTGATGGTGGTTGTGATGGTGGTAGATGTGATGGTGGTTAGTTGTGATGGTGGTAGTGATGGTAGTTGTGATGGTGGTAGATGTGATGGTGGTAGTTGTGATGGTGTGATGGTAGTTGTGATGGTGGTAGATGTGATGGTGGTAGTGATGGTAGTTGTGATGGTGGTAGTGAGGGAGTTGTGATGGTGGTATGTGTTGTGATGATGTGGTAGTTGTGATGGTGGTAGTTGTGATGGTGGTAGTTGATTGTATGTTGTGGATGGTGGTAGTGATGGTAGTTGTGATGGTGGTAGATGTGATTGGTGGCAGTAGTGATGGTAGTTGTGATGGTAGTTGTGATGGTGGCAGTAGTGATGGTAGTTGTGAGGGTTTAGTTGTGATGGAGGCAGTAGTGATGGTAGTAGTGATAGTACCGACAGTGGGTATAGCGATGGTGGTTGTGATGGTGATGTTAGTGATGGTAATACTAGTGATAGTGGTCGTAGTGATGGTAGTCGTGATGGTGGTAATGGTGGTGGTAGCAGCGATGGTGATAATATTCTGTTAGTGATGGTGATAGTGGTGATGGTAGTGGTGATGGTAGTGGTGATGGTAGTGGTGATGGTAGTGGTGATGGTAGTGGTGATGGTAGTGGTGATGGTAGTGGTGATGGTAGTGGTGATGGTAGTGGTGATGGCGGTAGAGATGGTAGTGGTAGTAATGGTAGTACTGACAGCGGTTACAGTGATGGTAGTAGTGATGGTAATGGTAGTATTCCCTTACTTTCCCCTCTACTCTGACCTATTCTTTCCCCTTTTCCTTCTCTACCTCTCATCTTTCCCCTCTGTGCCTCCCCTCTCCCTCCTTGATGTCAATCACACACACGGGTGAGTGACATCAGTTACACACAAACACACACATGTAGTGGAGGCAGGATCCATACAGAGCTTTAAGCAGAGGTATGGTAAAGCTCTTGGTTCAAGGAAAGTGACCCAGTAGCGACGGGGCCAGGAGCTTTGACTCGACCCCTGCAACCACAACTAGGTGAGTACGTACACACACACACAAACACACACACACACACACACACACACACACACACACACACACACACACACACACACACACACACACACACACACAACTCACAACAACACCACAACAACACAACATACACATACACAACACAAACACACACACACACACACACACACACACACACACACACACACACAACAGCACAACACAGAACACACACAACAACAACACACACAACATACACAACATTCACAACACACACACACACACACACACAACACACACACACACAACACAGAACACACACACAACAACAACACACAACAACACACACAAACACAACAACACACACAACAACATACACAACACACACACACACACACACACACACACACACACACACACACACACCACACACACACACACACACACACACCCCACACACACACATTATCGACAAGTGACTTATATGTATATATATATATATATATATATTATATATAATTATAAATATATATATATATATATATTTATTATCGCCAAATGTGTATGCAAATTCTGTAAAAAGTGAATTATCTTTGTTAAATTTACAAATCTTTAGTCAGAGCAAAATTGTTTTGTTGTCGTTGTCCTTTAACAGATTATACTCATGTTGGTAATTTCAATTTTTTGTTGCATGACGGTGTTGTTGTGTTGTGTTGTGTTGTGTATGTTGGTGTGTGTGTGTGTGTCATGTGTTGTGGTGTGTGTGTTATGTGTGTGTGTGTGTTGTGTGTGTGTGTGTTTGTGTGTGTGTGGTGTGTGTGTTGTGTGTGTTGTGTGTGTGTGTGTGTGTGTGTGTGTGTTGTGTGTGTTGTGTGTGTGTGTGTGTGTTGTGTGTGTGTTGTGTGTGTGTGTGTGTGTGTGTTTTGTGTGTGTGTGTGTGTGTGTGTGTGTGTGTGTGTGGTGTGTGTTGTGTGTGTGTGTGTGTGTGTTGTGTGTGTGTGTGTGTGTGTGTGTGTGTGTGTTGTGTTGTGTGTGTGTGTGTGTTGTGTGTGTGTGTTGTGTGTTGTTGTTGTGTGTGTGTGTGTTTGTTGTGTGTGTTGTGTTGTGTGTGGTGTTGTTGTTTGTGTTGTGTGTTTGTTGTGTGTGTTGTGTTTGTGTGTTGTGTGTGTTGTGTTGTTTTGTGTGTGTTGTGTTGTGTTGTGTGTGTGTTGTGTGTGTGTGGTTGTGTTGTGTTGTGTGGTTGTGTGTGTTTGTGTGTGTGTTGTGTGTTGTGTTGGTGTGGTGTGTTTTGGTGTGTTTGTGTGTTGTGTTGTGTGTGTTGTGTGTTGTGTTGTGTGTTGTGTTTGGGTGGTTGTGGTGTGTGTTGTGTTGTGTGTGTTGTGTTTGTGTTGTGTTGTGTGTGTTGTGTTTGTGTTGTGTGTGTTGTGTTGTGTGTGTTGTGTTGTGTGTGTTGTGTGTTGTGTTGTGTGTGTTGTGTTGTGTGTGTTGTGTTTGTGTTGTGTTGTGTGTGTTGTGTGTTGTGTTGTGTTGTGTGTGTTGTGTTTGTGTTGTGTTGTGTGTGTTGTTGTGTTGTGTTGTGTTTGTGTGTTGTGTGTGTTGTGTGTGTGTGTTGTGTTGTGTGTTGTGTTGTGTGTGTTGTGTGTGTGTTGGTGTTTGTGTGTGTGTGTGTGTTGTTGTTGGTGTTGTT
>NC_069494.1:12670579-12710744 GCF_026875155.1 Cherax quadricarinatus
ATGACATGTCTGTATCCGCGTGTGTGGAAGCATTACACCGTGTACACACGCGTGCGTGTGTGTGTTCGTGCTACCTTTTCACGGTGTAGACAGGGGGAAGATAGCCATGTGCGTGACTAGACACACACATGTATGTAATACATCCCACGCTCTGAGTAGTAAATGGCCTCCTTTAAATCAAAATCTCAGCGTATCATCATTCCCTCCAATTTCCTCTGAATAATTCTCACATTTTATAGAAATACAAAATAAAACCCGTGACATGGAGGGCGTTCTCACCTCCTCCCTTAAAAAAAATATTTAACTTTCAACTGCGTTCGCGTGAGTCGCTATCAAATCCGCATTTTGCATGGCGCTGATCGGCTAGGCGAACGGGTCCCGTCTCCCGGCTGTTCCTCTTTGATTTAGGGACAGAATTAATCAAGATCGGATGCAACTGACAGCTACTGGAATCTCTAATCAAATAAATGGTTTGATGTTTTGCCCAAAGGTAATAGTTGATGGCCTGGTGGATAGACAGACGGGGTAGGGGGTGGTTGATTGGTGGATAGACAGACTGGGTAGGGAGTGGTTGATTGGTGGATAGACAGACTGGGAAGGGGTGGTTGATTGGTGGATAGACAGACGGGGTAGGGGGTGGTTGATTGGTGGATAGACAGACTGGGTAGGGAGTGGTTGATTGGTGGATAGACAGACTGGGAAGGGGGTGGTTGATTGGTGGATAGACAGACGGGGTAGGGGGTGGTTGATTGGTGGATAGACAGACTGGGTAGGGGGTGGTTGATTGGTGGATAGACAGACTGGGTAGGGGGTGGTTGATTGGTGGATAGACAGACTGGGTAGGGGGTGGTTGATTGGTGGATAGACTGGGTAGGGGGTGGTTGATTGGTGGATAGACAGACTGGGTAGGGGGTGGTTGATTGGTGGATAGACAGACTGGGTAGGGGGTGGTTGATTGGTTAGCAGATGTGGTTGACTGGTTAGCCGGCCGGTTGACGATAGACAACGCCAGAGAATACACTGGGACAGCATATAAAAGGATATTCTCCTGCTGGGCGAAACATCGCAATAAAATGGCATAAGCAGAATATTGTGGTATATTTACATACAGAAATAGCAAGAACAACAAAAGCACTACAAGAAATTCTTTTAAAATAAATTTTACACAAAATCCCCGTTGATTTATACACACTTAACAAAATCCCCGTTGATTTATACCCATTTGACAAAATCCCGTTGATTTATACACACTAAACAAAATCCCCGTTGATTTACACACAAAATCCCATTTGATTTATACATAACAAAATCCCCGTTGATTTATACACAACAAAATCCCCGTTGATTTATACATAACAAAATCCCCGTTGATTTATACATAAAATCCCAGTTGATTTATACATAACAAAATCCCCGTTGATTTATACACACTAAACAAAATCCCCGTTGATTTATACACAACAAAATCCCCGTTGATTTATACATAACAAAATCCCCGTTGATTTATACACAAAATCCCCGTTGATTTATACATAACAAAATCCCCGTTGATTTATACACACTAAACAAAATCCCCGTTGATTTATACATAAAATCCCCGTTGATTTATACATAACAAAATCCCCGTTGATTTATACACACTAAACAAAATCCCCGTTGATTTATACATAAAATCCCCGTTGATTTATACATAACAAAATCCCCGTTGATTTATACACACTAAACAAAATCCCCGTTGATTTATACACAACAAAATCCCCGTTGATTTATACATAACAAAATCCCCGTTGATTTATACACAAAATCCCGTTGATTTATACATAACAAAATCCCCGTTGATTTATACACACTAAACAAAATCCCCGTTGATTTATACATAAAATCCCCGTTGATTTATACATAACAAAATCCCCGTTGATTTATACATAAAATCCCAGTTGATTTATACATAACAAAATCCCCGTTGATTTATACACACTAAACAAAATCCCCGTTGATTTATACACAACAAAATCCCCGTTGATTTATACATAACAAAATCCCCGTTGATTTATACATAACAAAATCCCCGTTGATTTATACATAACAAAATCCCCGTTGATTTATACACACTAAACAAAATCCCCGTTGATTTATACATAAAATCCCCGTTGATTTATACATAACAAAATCCCCGTTGATTTATACACACTAAACAAAATCCCCGTTGATTTATACATAAAATCCCGTTGATTTATACATAACAAAATCCCGTTGATTTATAACACACTAAACAAAATCCCCGTTGATTTATACATAAAATCCCCGTTGATTTATACATAACAAAATCCCCGTTGATTTATACACACTAAACAATTAAAAAATGAACGAGATCATAAGAGAACAGTGTTCAACAGTGTTCATCAGTGTTCATCAGTGTTCATCAGTGTTCAGCAGTGTTCATCAGTGTTCATCAGTGTTCAGCAGTGTTCATCAGTGTTCAACAGTGTTCATCAGTGTTCAGCAGTGTTCATCAGTGTTCATCAGTGTTCATCAGTGTTCATCAGTGTTCAGCAGTGTCCATCAGTGTCCATCAGTGTTCATCAGTGTTCATCAGTGTTCATCAGTGTTCATCAGTGTTCAACAGTGTTCATCAGTATTCATCAGTGTTCAACAGTGTTCAACAGTGTTCAGCAGTGTTCAGCAGTGTTCAGCAGTGTTCATCAGTGTTCATCAGTGTTCAGCAGTGTTCAGCAGTGTTCATCAGTATTCATCAGTGTTCAACAGTGTTCATCAGTGTTCATCAGTGTTCATCAGTGTTCAACAGTGTTCAACAGTGTTCAACAGTGTTCATCAGTGTTCATCAGTGTTCATCAGTGTTCATCAGTGTTCATCATAACGCCAGGAGAGTTGAGGAACAAGACACTGTGCTTCTGACACGAATACAATCGTCAGAATTTAAAGGGAAATCAGCCTTCCCAAGCACTGTACATATGTCGTGCCGAATAGGACAAATTTGCTATTTGGCTTAAATAGCAACGCTCTTCTTGCCGAATAAGACGAGCAAAAATTTGTGTATGCAATTATTTCGCAAAAATAATTCTGAACCTAACGAAAAAAAATATATTTCATTGGATTTGTTATTAAATTATTGTAAACTTATCTGAAATATATTTAGTTGAGTTAGGCTAAATTAAATTGCGCTTGTTATAATAAGGTCAGGTAAGTTTACTAAGGTTCTTTTGGTACAAAATTATTAATTTTTACATTAACATAAATGAAAAAATATATCTTTAAACGTATAAGAGAAAATTTTAGAAAGGACTTAATTTTAAATGAGTTAATGCTAACTGACCAATTTTATCTATTCTGCACTATATATTATATATATATATTATATATATATATATTTATATATATATATATATATATATATATATATATATTAGTGCACCTCAGTAGAAGACACCTTTGTAAACAACTGCTAAAGCATAACCAAAGTCTGCCCTTGATAATGATTTTGAACATATAAGACGCAGGTTATTTTCCAAGTTTTTGTAGGGGAAAAGTGCGCCTAATATGCCGGAAAATACGGTAGGTCTAATGGTTTTTATGGCTTGACGTGCTGTTGGAGTGTGAGCTAAGTAACCCTAATGTACTGTTCCAGGGAAACCAGTTAGCCAGACTTGAGTCCTGGAGGTGGGAAGTACAGTGCCTGTACTCTGAAGGATGAGTGAGGATGTTACAGTTCTGGAGGTGGGAAGTACAGTACCTGTACTCTGAAGGATGAGTGAGGATGTTACAGTTCTGGAGGTGGGAAGTACAGTACCTGTACTCTGAAGGATGAGTGAGGATGTTACAGTTCTGGAGGTGGGAAGTACAGTACCTGTACTCTGAAGGATGAGTGAGGATGTTACAGTCCTGGAGGTGGGAAGTACAGTACCTGTACTCTGAAGGATGAGTGAGGATGTTACAGTTCTGGAGGTGGGAAGTACAGTGTCTGTACTCTGAAGGATGAGTGAGGATGTTACAGTACTGGAGGTGGGAAGTACAGTACCTGTACTCTGAAGGATGAGTGAGGATGTTAGTTCTGGAGGTGGGAAGTACAGTACCTGTACTCTGAAGGATGAGTGAGGATGTTACAGTTCTGGAGGTGGGAAGTACAGTACCTGTACTCTGAAGGATGAGTGAGGATGTTACAGTTCTGGAGGTGGGAAGTACAGTACCTGTACTCTGAAGGATGAGTGAGGATGTTACAGTTCTGGAGGTGGGAAGTACAGTACCTGTACTCTGAAGGATGAGTGAGGATGTTACAGTCCTGGAGGTGGGAAGTACAGTGCCTGTACTCTGAAGGATAGTGAGGATGTTACAGTCTGGAGGTGGAAGTACAGTACCTTACTCTGAAGGGATGAATTGTGGATGTTACAGTTACTGGAGTGGGAAGTACAGTACTGTATTGAGATGAGTGAGGATGTTACAGTACGGAGGTGGAAGTACAGTACTGTACCTGAAGGAGAGTGAGGATTAAGACACTCTGAGTGTGCGAAGTACAGTCCTGTACCGAAGGATGTGAGATGTTACAGTCTAGGAGTGGTACAGTGTCTGATATCTGAAAAATTAAGGATGTTGACAGACTGGAGTGGGAAGTACTACTGTACTTGAAGGAGAGGAGGATTTAGTTCTGGAGTGGGAAGTACAGTCCTGTACTTGAAGGATGAGTGAGGATGTTACAGTTCTGGAGGTGGGAAGTACAGTACCTGTACTCTGAAGGATGAGTGAGGATGTTACAGTTCTGGAGGTGGGAAGTACAGTACCTGTACTCTGAAGGATGAGTGAGGATGTTACAGTTCTGGAGGTGGGAAGTACAGTACCTGTACTCTGAAGGATGAGTGAGGATGTTACAGTCCTGGAGGTGGGAAGTACAGTGCCTGTACTCTGAAGGATAAGTGAGGATGTTACAGTTCTGGAGGTGGGAAGTACAGTACCTGTACTCTGAAGGGTGAGTGAGGATGTTACAGTTCTGGAGGTGGGAAGTACAGTACCTGTACTCTGCAGGATGAGTGAGGATGTTAGTTCTGGAGGTGGGAAGTACAGTACCTGTACTCTGAAGGATGAGTGAGGATGTTACAGTTCTGGAGGTGGGAAGTACAGTACCTGTACTCTGAAGGATGAGTGAGGATGTTACAGTTCTGGAGGTGGGAATTACAGTGCCTGTACTCTGAAGGATGAGTGAGGATGTTACAGTTCTGGAGGTGGGAAGTACAGTACCTGTACTCTGAAGGATGAGTGAGGATGTTACAGTTCTGGAGGTGGGAAGTACAGTACCTGTACTCTGAAGGATGAGTGAGGATGTTACAGTCCTGGAGGTGAGACACTTGAGGGCCTGATCACTATTGTCCGCACTAGTACAGCAACTTATTAGAGTTCAACAGAACCAGTGAGGGGCAAGGGTACCGGGGGTAACATAAGACAACTCTCAGTGTGCGAGGTCCAAGACTCTTCAGCATACTACTAGCAGTTATCAGAAATATTAAAAATTAACACACTGGTGCAACGGTTGGGAATCTTTATTGAAGAAAGGCTTCCCAGTCAGTGGATTCTTCAGTCCAATACAGAGAAGAACGGTGGGAGATGAGGAGAGTGAGGTAATCAGTCATTTATCTAGAGTCAGAAATGTTGTAAAGAAGATGAACAGCGGCCCGGTAGAGTGCCAGATTGCTGTGTGGGCTTGTGGGTCGCTAGTACAAACAACCTGGTTGCCCAGGAGGTCGAGAGAGAAGTCTGGTCTTAGGCCGGACTGTAACGATAGAAGTGACCTCAAAATCATTCACAAGTAAGCTTGCTGGCTGGACGGCTGACAGACTGGCTGGATGGCTGACAGACTGGCTGGATGGCTGGCTGGCTGGCTGACAGACTGGCTGGATGGCTGGCTGGATGGCTGACAGACTGGCTGGATGGCTGGCTGGTTGTCTGAACGTCTGACTGCGAGGCTGAATGGCTGGCTGGTAGGTTGGTTGACTGGCTGGGTGGCTGGCTGGCTGGCTGACTGGCTGGCTGGATGGCTGGCTGGTTGTCTGAACGTCTGACTGCTAGGCTGGATGGCTGGCTGGTAGGTTGGTTGACTGGCTGGCTGGCTGGTAGGTTGGCTGACTGGCTGGGTGGCTGGCTGGCTGGCTGGCTGACTGACTGACTGGCTGGCTGGCTGGCTGGCTGGCTGACTGGCTGGCTGACTGGCTGGCTGGCTGGATGGCTGGCTGGTTGTCTGAACGTCTGACTGCTAGGCTGGATGGCTGGCTGGTAGGTTGGTTGACTGGCTGGCTGGCTGGTAGGTTGGCTGACTGGCTGGCTGGCTGGGTGGCTGGCTGGTTGTATGAACGTCTGACTGCTAGGCTGGATGGCTAGCTGGTAGGTTGGTTGACTGGCTGGTAGGTTGGTTGACTGGCTGGCTGGCTGGCTGGCTGGCTGGCTGGCTGGCTGGCTGACTGGCTGGCTGACTGGCTGGCTGACTGGCTGGCTGACTGGCTGGCTGGGCCGAGTTCAACAACAAACACTGAAAGACGCTGAAAGCTGCTCTAGCACATAGGAATGTAATTTGACCCTTTGGTGGGCGCTTCCCCTCTCTCTCCCTCTTCCTCCTTCCCCCTCTTCCAATCTCCCTTGCCTCTCTCTCTCTCTTTTCCCTCTCACATCCTTCACCCTCCCTTCACCTTTCTCTTCCTTTCCCCTACCTTTTCCCCTTCCGCCAAACCCCTACATTTCCTCTTCTCCATCCCATTACGTCTTCCCCTTCCCTTTCACCCTGATACCAATATTTCGTCATTAAAATGGTCTGATATGCGAGTCTCTGTGAGAGCCATAATCACTGCATTCAGAAATGTAACTAAAAGGCTTGATAACGTTCCTGGAGAGCGAAACGTTGCCACAGTAAAACGTCAGTTTCGTTGTACTTGTTTTACTTAACAGATGTCGAGTTGTTTGATGGGGGTGTGGAGAGGGGTCATTGACTGTTCTGGAGTGGGGGGTCATTGACTGTTCTGGAGTGGGGGGTTATTGACTGTTCTGGAGTGGGGGGTCATTGACTGTTCTGGAGTGGGGGGTCATCGACTGTTCTGGAGTGGGGGGTCATTGACTGTTCTGGAGTGGGGGGTCATTGACTGTTCTGGAGTGGGGGTCATTGACTGTTCTGGAGTGGGGGGTCATTGACTGTTCTGGAGTGGGGGGTCATTGACTGTTCTGGAGTGGGGGTCATTGACTGTTCTGGAGTGGGGGGTCATTGACTGTTCTGGAGTGGGGGTCATTGACTGTTCTGGAGTGGGGGGTCATTGACTGTTCTGGAGTGGGGGGTCATTGACTGTTCTGGAGTGGGGGTCATTGACTGTTCTGGAGTGGGGGGTCATTGACTGTTCTGGAGTGAGGGGTCATTGACTGTTCTGGAGTGGGGGGGTCATTGACTGTTCTGGAGTGGGGGCAGGTGGTTCATTGACTGTTCTGGAGTGGGGGCTCATTGACTGATCTGGAGTGGTGGGCCACTGACTGTTCTGGAGTGGGGCGCCACTGACTGTTCTGGAGTGGGGCGCCACTGACTGTTCTGGAGTGGGGCGCCACTGACTGTTCTGGAGTGGGGCGCCACTGACTGTTCTGGAGTGGGGCGCCACTGACTGTTCTGGAGTGGGTTGCCACTGGCTGTTCTGGAGTGGGGCGCCACTGACTGTTCTGGAGTGGGGCGCCACTGACTGTTCTGGAGTGGGGCGCCACTGACTATTCTGGAGTGGGGCGCCACTGACTGTTCTGGAGTCGGGTGCCACTGACTATTCTGGAGTGGGGTGCCACTGACTGTTCTAGAGTGGGGTGCCACTGTTCTGGAGTGGGGTGCCACTGACTGTTCTGGAGTGGGGTGCCACTGACTGTTCTGGAGTGGGGCGCCACTGACTGTTCTGGAGTGGGTTGCCACTGGCTGTTCTGGAGTGGGGCGCCACTGACTGTTCTGGAGTGGGGCGCCACTGACTGTTCTGGAGTGGGGCGCCACTGACTATTCTGGAGTGGGGTGCCACTGACTATTCTGGAGTGGGGTGCCACTGACTGTTCTGGAGTGGGGTGCCACTGACTATTCTGGAGTGGGGTGCCACTGACTGTTCTGGAGTGGGGTGCCACTGACTGATCTGGAGTGGGGTGCCACTGACTGTTCTGGAGTGGGGTGCCACTGACTGTTCTGGAGTGGGGTGCCACTGACTGTTCTGGAGTGGGGTGCCACTGACTGTTCTGGAGTGGGGTGCCACTGTTCTGGAATGGGGTGCCACTGACTGTTCTGGAGTGGGATGCCACTGACTGTTCTGGAGTGGGGCGCCACTGACTGTTCTGGAGTGGGGCGCCACTGACTATTCTGGAGTGGGGCGCCACTGACTATTCTGGAGTGGGGTGTTAGGAGCGAGAACTCGACACCTGTAGTTGCACGTAGGTAAACAAACACACACACACACACACACACACACACACACACACACACACACACACACACACACACACACACACACACACACTCAGTAGTAGCGATCAGTGAAAAGGTGGGGCCAGGAGCTATGACTCGACCCCTGCAGGTACAAATAGGTAAGAACACACATGCACACACGTTCTTGATTTCTGAGATGAGAAGGATGACCTGAAAGAGAGAAAGAGGGAGAGAGAGAGAGAGAGAGAGAGAGAGAAACATCAACGTAGAAGGTTCAAGAGAAGGTCAGCCTGGCTTCCAGCCAGCCGGCCAAGCCAAGCCAAATCAACCAACCAAGCCAGCCAGCTAGCCAAGCTAAACCAGACAAGCCAAGCCAGTCTGCTAGTTCATAAATAGATCCTAGGAAGTGTTTAGGCCAGGGTAGTGAGACGATGTTCAAGTTGTGCGTGGGAGGAAGAGGCTGGAGGAAGAGGAGGAAGAGGCTGGAGGAAGAGGAGGAAGAGGCTGGAGGAAGAGGAGGAAGAGGCTGGAGGAGAGGAGGAAGAGGCTGGAGGAAGAGGAGGAAGAGGCTGGAGGAAGAGGAGGAAGAGGCTGGAGGAAGAGGAGGAAGAGGCTGGAGGAAGAGGAGGAAGAGGCTGGAGGAAGAGGAGGAAGAGGCTGGAGGAAGAGGAGGGAGAGGCTGGAGGAAGAGGAGGAAGAGGCTGGAGGAAGAGGAGGAAGAGGCTGGAGGAAGAGGAGGGAGAGGCTGGAGGAAGAGGCTGGAGGAAGAGGAGGAAGAGGCTGGAGGAAGAGGAGGAAGAGGCTGGAGGAAAAGGCTGGAGGAGGGAGGAAGAGGCTGGAGGAAGAAGAGGAAGAGGCTGGAGGAAGAGGATTTTTTTTATAATCACCAATAAACTACAACAATCACCTATCACCAATAACAATCACCTATCACCAATAACAATCACCTATCACCAATAACAATCACCTCTCACCAATAACAATCACCTATCACCAATAACAATCACCTATCACCAATAACAATCACCTCTCACCAATAACAATCAAGTATCACCAATAACAATCACCTATTACCAATAACAATCACCTATCACCAATAACAATTACCTTTCACCAATAACAATCACCTATCACCAATAACAATCACCTATCACCAATAACAATCACCTATCACCAATAACAATCACCTATCACCAATAACAATCACCTATCACCAATAACAATCACCTATCACCAATAACAATCACCTATCACCAATAACAGTCACCTATCACCAATAACAATCATCTATAACCAATAACAATCACCTATCACCAATAACAATCACCTATCACCAATAACAATCACCTATCACCAATAACAATCACCTATCACCAATAACAATTACCTTTCACCAATAACAATCACCTTATCACCAATAACAATCATCTATAACCAATAACAATCACACTATCACCAACAACAATCACCTATCACCAATAACAATCACCTATCACAATAACAATCACCTATCACCAATAACAATCACTATCACCAATAACAATCATCTATAACCAATAACAATCACCTATCACCAATAACAATCACCTATCACCAATAACAATCACCTATACCAATAACAATCACCTATCACCAATAACAATCACCTATCACCAATAACAATCACCTATAACAAATACCAACCATCTATAAATAACCATCTATAACAAATAACAATAATAGCACGTATCTCCCCCTACAATAATAGCACGTATCTCCCCCTACAATAATAGCACGTATCTCCCTCTACAATAATAGCACGTATCTTCCCCTACAATAATAGCACGTATCTTCCCCTACAATAATAGCACGTATCTCCCCCTACAATAATAGCACGTATCTCCCCTACAATATAGCACGTATCTCCCTCTACAATAATAGCACGTATCTCCCCCTACAATAATAGCACGTATCTTCCCCTACAATAATAGCACGTATCTCCCCCTACAATAATAGCACGTATCTCCCCCTACAATAATAGCACGTATCTTCCCCTGCAATAATAGAACGTATCTCCCCCTACAATAATAGCACGTATCTTCCCCTGCAATAATAGCACGCATCTCCCCCTACAATAATAGCACGTATCTCCCCCTACAATAATAGCACGTATCTTCCCCTGCAATAATAGCACGTATCTTCCCCTGCAATAATAGCACGTATCTCCCCCTACAATAATAGCACGTATCTTCCCCTGCAATAATAGCACGTATCTCCCCCTACAGTAATAGCACGTATCTTCCCCTACAATAATAGCACGTATCTCCCCCTACAATAATAGCACGTATCTCCCCCTACAATAATAGCACGTATCTTCCCCTGCAATAATAGAACGTATCTCCCCCTACAATAATAGCACGTATCTTCCCCTACAATAATAGCGCGTATCTTCCCCTACAATAATAGCACGTATCTTCCCCTGTAATAATAGCACGTATCTCCCCCTACAATAATAGCACGTATCTTCCCCTACAATAATAGCACGTATCTTCCCCTGCAATAATAGCACGTATCTCCCCCTACGATAATAGCACGTATCTTCCCCTACAATAATAGCACGTATCTTCCCCTATAATAATAGCACGTATCTTCCCCTGCAATAATAGCACGTATCTCCCCCTACAATAATAGCACGTATCTTCCCCTACAATAATAGCACGTATCTTCCCCTACAATAATAGCACGTATCTTCCCCTACAATAATAGCACGTATCTCCCCCTACAATAATAGCACGTATCTTCCCCTACAATAATAGCACGTATCTTCCCCTACAATAATAGCACGTATCTTCCCCTACAATAATAGCACGTATCTTCCCCTACAATAATAGCACGTATCTCCCCCTACAATAATAGCACGTATCTTCCCCTACAATAATAGCACATATCTTCCCCTACAATAATAGCACGTATCTCCCCCTACAATAATAGCACGTATCATCCCCTACAATAATAGCACGTATCTTCCCCTACAATAATAGCACGTATCTTCCCCTACAATAATAGCACGTATCTTCCCCTACAATAATAGCACGTATCTTCCCCTACAATAATAGCACGTATTTCCCCCTATAATAGCACGTATCTTCCCCTACAATAATAGCACGTATCTTCCCCTACAATAATAGCACGTATCTTCCCCTACAATAATAGCACGTATTTCCCCCTATAATAGCACGTATCTTCCCCTACAATAATAGCACGTATCTCCCCCTACAATAATAGCACGTATCTCCCCCTACAATAATAGCACGTATCTTCCCCTACAATAGTAGCACGTATCTCCCCCTACAATAATAGCACGTATCTCCCCCTACAATAATAGCACGTATCTTCCCCTGCAATAATAGCACGTATCTCCCTCTACAATAATAGCACGTATCTTCCCCTACAATAATAGCACGTATCTTCCCCTGCAATAATAGCACGTATCTCCCCCTACAATAATAGCACGCATCTTCCCCTACAATAATAGCACGTATCTTCCCCTACAATAATAGCACGTATCTCCCCCTACAATAATAGCACGTATCTCCCCCTACAATAATAGCACGTATCTCCCTCTACAATAATAGCACGTATCTTCCCCTACAATAATAGCACGTATCTCCCCCTACAATAATAGCACGTATCTCCCCCTACAATAATAGCACGTATCTTCCCCTACAATAATAGCACGTATCTCCCCCTACAATAATAGCACGTATCTTCCCCTACAATAATAGCACGTATCTCCCCCTACAATAATAGCACGTATCTTCCCCTACAATAATAGTACGTATCTTCCCCTTACAGTGAACCACTGCCCTTCACGTACAAGTACACGTACAGCAGAGTAGGTCCCTCTCACTGGAAACACGGCAGACAGATATGTGACCTGGAATCTGACAGCGGGACGTTTTTTCCGGTTTGTGAACTGGTGGTGTATTGCTGTTGCTGTCACTAGGAGTGAAGCCTTGGTAGACAGGAGGTTAAAAATGATTTACGAATATATATGAAACACACACTAACACACACAAACACACACACACACACCACACAAAAAACACACAACACACACACAGCACACACGAGTGTAAAGCGATTTGCAACAAGACAGTCCAGGTGCTAAGGGGCAAGCACGTACCAGGAATGTTAAGGGAGATCATCCGATACACTGGATGACACACGGATAGAGGGGACAAGTAACGATTGTAAATACTGAGAGGAATTGAACAAGGTGGAGTGACAGAATGTTAGAGATGGGACACATCATAATGGGACAAGCAACAAGGGGACACAGCAACAAGGGGACACAGCAAAAAGGTGACACACAACAAGGGGACACAACAAGGGGCACACAACAAGGGGGACACAAAACAAGTGGACACAGCAACACGGGGACACAGCAACATGGGGACACAGCAACAAGGGGACACAGCAACAAGGGGACACAGCAACAAGGGTACACAGCAACAAGGGGACACAACAACAAGGGGACACAACAACAAGGGGACACAGCAACCAAGGGGAACACAGCAACAAGGGGTACACAGCAACAAGGGGACACAGCAACAAGGGGACACAACAACAAGGGGACACAGCAACAAGGGGACAACAAAGAAAAACAAGGGGACACAGCAACAAGGGGACACAGCAACAAGGGACACAGCAACAATGGGACACAGCAACAAGGGGACACAGCACAAAAGGACACAGCAACAAGGGGACACAGCAACAAGGGGACATAGCAACACGGGGACACAGCAACAAGGGGACACAGCAACAAGGGGAACAGCAACAAGGGGACACAGCAACAAGGGGACACATCAACAAGGGGACACAGCAACAAGGGGACACAGCAACAAGGGTACACAGCAACAAGGGGGACACAGCAACAAGGGGACACAGCAACAAGGGACACAGCAACAAGGGGACACAGCAACACGGGAAAACAGCAACAAGGGGACACAGCAACAAGGGGACACAGCAACAAGGGACACAGCAACAAGTGGACACAGCAACACGGGAACACAGCAACAAGGGGACACAGCAACAAGGGGACACAGCAACAAGGGACACAGCAACAAGGGGACACAGCAACAAGGGGACACAGCAACAAGGGGACACAGCAACAAGGGGACACAGCAACAAGGGGACACAACACAAGGGGACACAGCAACAAGGGACACAGCAACAAGGGGACACAGCAACAGGGAACACAGCAACAAGGGGACACAGCAACAAGGGGACACAGCAACAAGGGGACACAACAACAAGGGGACACAGCAACAAGGGGACACAGCAACAAGGGACACAGCAACAAGGGACACAGCAACAATGGGAACACAGCAACAAGGGGACACAGCAACAAGGGGACACAGCAACAAGGGACACAGCAACAAGGGGACACAACAACAAGGGGACACAGCAACAAGGGGACACAACAAAAAGGGGACACAGCAACAGGGGACCACAGCACAACAACAGGGGACACAGCAACAAGGGGACACAGCAACAAGGGGACACAGCAACAAGGGGACACAACAACAAGGGACACAACAACAAGGGGACACAGCAACAAGGGGACACAGCAACAAGGGGACACAGCAACAAGGGGACACAGCAACAAGGGGACACAGCACACAAGGGGACACAGCAATAAGGGGACACAGCAAACAAGGGGACACAGCAACAAGGGGACACAACAACAAGGGGACACAGCAACAAGGACACAGCAACAAGGGGACCAACAACAAGGGGACACAGCAACAAGGGACACAACAACAAGGGGACACAGCAACAAGGGGACACAGCAACAAGGGGACACAGCAACAAGGGGACACAACAACAAGGGGACACACAACAAAGGGGACACAGCAACAAGGAGACACAGCAACAAGGGGACACAGCAACAAGGGGACACACAACAAGGGGACACAGCAACAAGGGGACACAGCAACAAGGAGACACAACAACAAGGGGACACAGCAACAAGGGGACACAGCAACAAGGGGACACAGCAAACAAGGGGACACAACAACAAGGGGACACAACAAGGGGACACAGCAACAAGGGGACACAGCAACAAGGGGACACAGCAACAAGGGGACACAGCAACAAGGGGACACAGCAACAAGGGGACACACAACAAGGGGACACAGCAACAAGGGGACACAGCAACAAGGGGACACAACAACAAGGGGACACAAGCAACCAAGGTGACACAGCAACAAGGGGACACAGCAACAAGGGGACACAGCAACAAGGGGACACAGCAACAAGGGGACACAACAACAATGGGACACAGCAACAAGGGGACACAGCAACAAGGGGACACAACACAAACAAGGGACACAGCAACAAGGGGACACAGCAACAGGGGACACAACAACAAGGGGGACACAGCAACAAGGGGACACAGCGACAAGGGGACACAACAACAAGGGGACACAACAACAAGGGGACACAGCAACAAGGTGACACAGCAACAAGGGGACACAGCAACAAGGGGACACAGCAACAAGGGGACACAGCAACAAGGGGACACAGCAACAAGGGGACACAACAACAAGGGGACACAGCAACAAGGGGACCCCAGCAACACGGGGACACAGCAACAAGGGGACACAGCAACAAGGGGACACAACAACAAGGGGACACAGCAACAAGGGGACACAACAACAAGGGGACACAGCAACAAGGGGACACAGCAACAAGGGGACACAGCAACAAGGGGACACAGCTGGATATTAAACACTCAGATGAGTCACAGGGATGTCAGGAAATATTTCTTCAGTTATAGAGTTTTCAGGAAGTGGAATAGTCTAGCAAGTGATGTAGTGGAGGCAGGAACCATACACAGCTTTAAGAAGAGGTATGATCAAGCACATGGAGCAGGGAGAGAGTGGACCTAGCAGCCACCAGTAAAGAGGCGGGGCCAGGAGCTATGAATCGAACCCTGCAACCACAATTAGGTAAGCACACACACACACACACACACACACACACCACACACACACACACACACACACACACACACAACACACATATATATATATATATATATATTAATATATAAAATTAATATATATATATATATATATAAAACCCAAAAAAGAGAGTAAGGGGGTTAAACAGGAGGAAACAGAGACAGGATAACAGTCACAGCAGGAGCGTAAACGGTCGTGGAATACGGAATCAAACGGGAATGTCCGGGAATTATGTCTAAGCGAGGCAGGGGAGACATGTCAGCCTGACAGGGTGGGATTGTTGCTGTATCGTCACAGCTTGACAGGGAGATATTGTTGCTGGTATCGTCACAGCTTGACAGGGAGATATTGTTGCTGGTAACTTAACAGCTTGACAGGGAGATACTGTTTCTGGGATAGTGACAGCTCGACCCCTGTCAAGCTGTCACAGGGATCTTGACAACGTGATGGGGGGAAGATGGTATGTGACGGTTGACAGTTAAAATTTGTTGTGATACCCGACAGTTAACGGTAGTGTTATGGTATCGTCACAGCTTGACAGGGAGTAGTTTATGGTATCGTCAAGCTTGACAGGATTTTTCTAGTATCGTAAAGCCTGACAGGGAGAATTTTTCCTGGTTGTCACAGCAGAGGGGATATGTTTGGTATCGTACAGCTTAACAGGGAGATATTTTTTCCTGGTATCTCAAGCTTGCAGGGAAGATTTGTTTCCGGGGTATGTCACAGCTTAAAAGGGGGATATTTTTTACTCGTATCGTCACAGTTGACGGGGAGATATTTTTCGGTATCGTTACAGCTTGCAAGGGTATTGTTACGGGGTATCTCACAGCTTGGGGGAGATATGTTCCTGGTATGTCACGTTGACAGGGAGATATTGTTCCTGGTATCTTTCAGAGCTTGACAGGGAGATATTGTTCCTGGTATCGCCAAGCTTGACAGGGGTATTGCTCCTGGATCGTCGCAGCTTGACAGGGGATATTGTTCTGGTATCGTCAGAGTTGAAGGGAGATTTTGTTCCTGGTATCGTCCAGTTTGAAGGGGATATTGCTCCTGGATAAACCAGTTTGGGACAGGGGTATTTTTCCCTGTATCGTCAAAGCTTGACGGGAGTATTGTTCCTGGTTCGTCACAGCTTAAACGGGAGATATTTTTCCCGGTATTGTCCCCAGTTGAGGAGATATGGCACTGGTATGTGCAGCTTGACAGGGAGATTTTTGTCCGTATCGTCGCAGCTTGACGGGGGAGATTTTGTTCCTGGTATCGTCGCGTTTGAAGGGGGAGTATTTTCCCGGTTCGTTTACGTTTGACAAGGGAATATTGTTCCTGGTTCGTCCCCCAGTTGACAGGGGATATTGTTCCGGGGTACGTCGCAGCTTGACAGGGAGTATTGTTCCTGGTATGTCGCAGCTTGACAGGGAGTTTGTTCCGGTATCGTCACAGTTGACAGGGAGATATTGTTCCGGTATCGTCGCAGTTGACGGGAGATATTGTTCGGGGATCGTCACAGTTGCGGGGTTTTTTTCCCGGGTATGTCGCAGTTGCAGGGAGTTATTTGTTCCTGGTATCGTCACAGCTTGACAGGGGGGTTTGTTCCGGTATCGTCGCCCTTGACAGGGGGATATGTTCCCTGGTTCTCCAGTTGCAGGGAGTGTGTTCCGGGTATCGTCACGCTTGACGGGGAGTTTTTTTCCCCGGTTGCACAGCTTAAAAGGGAGTATTGTTCCTGGTATGAACGTTGATAGGGAGAATTTTTTGGTATCGTCACAGCTTGACAGGGAGATATTGTTCCTGGTATCGTTACTGCTTGACAAGGAGATATTGTTCCTGGTATCGTCACAGCTTGATAGGGAGATATTGTTCCTGGTATCGTCACAGCTTGACAGGGAGATATTGCTCCTGGTATCGTCACAGCTTGACAGGGAGATATTGTTCCTGGTATCGTCACAGCTTGACAGGGAGATATTGTTCCTGGTATCGTCACAGCTTGACAGGGAGATATTGTTCCTGGTATAGTCACAGCTTGACAGGCCCCCCCCCCCCCCCCCCCGAGATTTGTTCCTGTTATAGTCACAGCTTGACAGGGAGATATTGTTCCTGGTATAGTCACAGCTTGACAGGGAGATATTGTTCCTGGTATCGTCACAGCTTGACAGGGAGATATTGTTCCTGGTATCGTCACAGCTTGACAGGGAGATATTGCTACTGGTATCGTCACAGCTTCGGACAGGGAGATATTGTTCCTGGTTTGTCACAGCTGTACAGGGAGATATTGTTCTGTATAGTCACAGCTTGAACAGGGAGATATGAGGTTATTGTTTGTATCGTCACAGCTTGACAGGGAGTTATTGTCCTGGTATTGTCACAGCTTGACAGGGAGATATTTGTTCCTGGTTAGTCCCAAAGCTTGACAGGGAAGATATTGTTCCTGGTATAGTCACAGCTTGACAGGGAGATATTGTTCCTGGTATAGTCACAGCTTGACAGGGAGATATTGTTCCTGGTATAGTCACAGCTTGACAGGGAGATATTGTTACTGGTATCGTCACAGCTTGACAGGGAGATATTGTTACTGGTATCGTCACAGCTTGACAGATTTCAAAGAAAAACGCAAAACGTCAACTTAGACTTTCTTTGTCGAAAGAAACAGGAATGACAGGAATGATTAGAATGGTGGCCTTTCGTGTTTAACGCTTACCTTCCATAACAATAATAATAATAATAATTATAATAATAATAATAATAATAATAATTAATGACGGTAAAGTAGGACTGACAAAGGTGTTGAGATACTGATAAACACAGAAGACTGGAATGATGGGAATTATGGGAATGATGGGAATTGCATGCTTGCAGTAACTAGGAATGACTGGTATTAGGAAATTCTATGGAATTATATGTAATTAAAATTCTGGCACTGTGACTAACGAGTGATTATTATTATTATTATTATTATTATTTATTTTTATTTTATTATTTATTAGTTTAATCATTATTGTAATTAATAAGGAAAACTGGTTATATATATATATATATATATATATATATTATATATATATATATATATATATATATATATATATATATATATATATTATGAGTAGGGCGAAATGACAGTAGTTTGTTGGATTATGTATTGGTAGATAAAAGACTGTTGAGTTAGGACGTCAGGATGTACATGTTTATAAGAGGGGCCACAGGATATATCAGATCACTTCCTAGTTGTAGCTACACTGAGAGTAAAAGGTAGAGATGGGATTACATAGGAGAATAGAAGCATCAGGGAGAGAGGGTCGAAGGTTTATAAACTAAAAGAGGAATGGGCAGTTAGGGTATGATATAAACAGCTATTTGGAGGATAGATGGGCTAATGAGAGCATAGGCAATGGGGTCGAAGAGGTATGGAGGTTAGGTTTAAAAAGGTAGTGTTAGAGTTGTTCAGCAGAAGTTTGTGGTTACAGGAAAGTGGGTGCAGGAGGGAAGAGGTTGAGCGATTGGTGGAAATGATGATGTAAAGAGAGAGTAGTAAGGGAGGGAAAAAAGTTAGGAATATGAGAAGTTTTTACAAAGTAGAAGTGATGCAAGGAGGGAAGGAGTATATGGAGAAAAGAGAGAGGTAAGGATTGGTGAAGCAATGTAAAAAGAGAGCAAATATGAGAGAGTGGGTGAGATGTTAACAACAAATTTTGTTTGAAAATAAGAAAAAGTTTGGAGTGAGATTAAACAAGTTAAGGAAAGCCTAGAGAACAATGGATTTGTCAGTTTAAAATTAGGAGAGGAAGTTTATAAGTGGAGAGTTAGAGGTATTGGGAGATGAAGGAATATTTTGAGGAATATGTTAAATGTTGATGAAGTTAGGGAAGCTGTGAGTGTGTATAGGGCAAAGGAGGAATCAACTCTTGTAGGAGTGTGGAAGAGCCAGTTGTGAGTGTGGGGAAGTTCGTGAGGCAGTAGGTAAAATGAAAGGGGTACAGCCATGCCGGCGATTGAGGGGATAACAGCTAGAAATGTTAAAAGCAGGTTTGGGGATATAGTTTTGGAGTGGTTGGAGCAATTGTTTAATAAATGTATGGAAGAGGGTAAGGTACCTAGGGATTGGCAGAGGAGAGCATGCATAGTTCCTTGTATTAAAGCAAAGGGGGATAAAAGAGAGTGCAAATATTTAGGGGGATAAGTCTGGTGAGTGTACCTGGTAAAGTGTATGGTAGAGTTTTAATTGAAAGAATTAAGAGTAGACGGAGAATAGGATAGCAGATGAACAATGGAGGCTTTAGGAAAGGTAGGGGGTGTGTGGACAGGTGTTTACAGTGTAACATATATTGAACCAGTATTTGATAAGGCTAAAGAGGTCTTTGTGGCATTTAGGATTTGGAAAAGGCGTATTGACAGGGTGGAATAGAGGGTGGCAATGTGGCGATGTTGCAAGTGTATGGTGTAGGAGGTAGGTTTACTGAAGCAGTGAAGAGTTTTACGAGGATTATAGTGAAGGCTCAAAGTTAGAGTATGTAGGAAAGAGGGAAATTTTTCCCAGTAAAAAAGTGGCCTTAGACATGGATGTGTGAAGTCACCGTGTTGTTCTAATATATTTATAATTGGGTTGTAAGAGAAGTAAATGCGAGGGTTTGGCAAGAGGCGTGGAGTTAAAAAATAAAGAAACACACACAAAAATGGGGTTGTCACAGCTGCCTTTTTTGTGACCTGTGTCTTGGGGGATTTGAAGGAAAGTTGCAGAGATTTGGGGGTGAATTTTGGTAGGGTGTGCAAAAGAAAAAAATTTAAAGGTGAATACAGGAAAGAGAAAGGGTTTTATGGGATAACAAAAGATTGGGAATGAAAGATTAAATATCAGAGGGGGGGAGGAGTATGGAGGGGTAAACGTTTCAGATATTTGGGGTGGAAAGTGTCAGCGGATGGGTTATGAAAGAGAGGTAAATTAAATTGTGGGGAAAAAGAGTGGTGGTGCATTGGGGTCTGTGGAGACAAAGAACTTTGCCTTGGAGGCAAAGAGGGGAATGTATGAAGTATAGTTTTACCAACGCTCTTTTGGTGTGAAGGTGGGTGATAAATGTTGCAGCGGGAGAAGGGGGGGCGTGGAGATGTCATTTTTGGGGGCCCAAATGTGTGGGTGTGAATTAATGCAGGAATTCGTTTTTGGGAAAGTTGGGGAGGAGGTGCGGGTTTACCAAAATGTTGTCCAGAGGGCTGGGAAAGGGGTTGTTGAGGTGGTTGGGACATGTAGAGGAATGGGGGAAAACAGAATGACTTAAAGGGAGTGTATCAGTCTGTAGTGGAAGGAAGGCGGGGTAGGGGTGGGCCCTAGGAAGGGTTGGAGGGAGGGGGTAAAGGAGGTTTTGTGTGCGAGGGGCTTGGATTTCCCAGCAGGCATGCTTGAGGTGTTTGATAGAGTGAATGGAGACAAATGGTTTTTAATACTTAAACGTGCTGTTGGAGTGTGAGCAAGTAACATTTATGAAGGGATTCAGGGAAACCGGCAGGCCGGACTTGAGTCCTGGAGATGGGAAGTACAGTGCCTGCACCCCTGAAGGAGGGGTGTTAATGTTGCAGTTTAAAACTGTAGTGTAAAGCACCTTCTGGCAAGACAGTGATGGAGTGAATGATGGTGAAAGTTTTTCTTTTTCGGGCCACCCTGCCTTGGTGGGAATCGGCCGGTGTGTTTAAAAAAAAAAAAAAAAAATATATATATATATATATATATAGATAGATAGATACTATTCTTAAAATTTTATAAGTGCCAAATTACTGAGGGCTCTCAGAAGGGTTCCAAATTTCCCCAATTAAAACGGACCCAATTAGGCCATTGCTGCCGCCTCCAGTTTGGGACCCAATCACTGCCAATGGTTTGGGAAATCTAATCCCTTTCCCACGGAGCCTATCCACACGATAGAAAATTAGAGTTGAATGTCGTCTGTGTAGAAATTGAGTGTGGTGGGAATCAAATTTCCCTCATCTGCATTCCTCTTTAAAATCGCTCTTTCAGGAGCGGTTGCTTTGATGCTAGTGGGGCTTTTGATCCGAGGTATTTGAGGTACCCACTTCCATCCGAAAGACTGCACAGTAAACTAGCCACTACCATCCCCCAGGATGGATATTTAGGTACACAATAAACTAGCCACTACCATCCACAGGTGGATATGAGGTACACAATAAACTAGCCATACCTTCCACAGGATGGATATGAGGTACACAATAAACTTGCCACTACCCTCCACAGGATGGATATAGGTACACAATAAACTAGCCACTACCATCCACAGGGTGGATATGAGGTACACAATAAACTAGCCACTACCCTTTCCCCAGGATGGATATGAGGTACACAATAAAAATAGCCACTACCATCCACCAGGATGGATATGAGGTACACAATAAACTAGCCACTACCATCCAAAAGGTGGATATGAGGTACACAATAAACTAGCCACTACCTTCCCCAGGATGGATATGAGGTACACAAAAAACTAGCCACTACCTTCCACAGGATGGATATGAGGTACACAATAAACTAGCCACTTCCATTCCACAGGATGGATATGAGGTACACAAAAAACTAGCCACTACCATCCACGGATGGATATGAGGTACACAAAATAGCCACTACCCTCCACAGGATGGATATGAGGTACACAAATAGCCACTACCATCCACAGGATGGATATGAGGTAACACAAAAAAACAGCCATTACCATCCACAGGATGGTATGAGGTACACAAAAAACTAGCCCCTACCATCCACGGATAGATGTGAGGTACACAATAAACTAGCCACTACCATCACAGGCGGTATGAGGTACACAATAAACTAGCCATTACCATCCACAGGATGGACATGAGGTACACAATAAACTAGCCCCCTACCATCCACAGGATGGATATGAGGTACACAAAAAAAATAGCCATTACCATCCACAGGATGGATATGAGGTACACAATAAACTAGCCACTACCCTCCCACAGGATGGTATGTGGTACACAATAAACTAGCCACTACCATCCACAGGATGGATATGAGGTACACAATAAAAATAGCCACTACCATCACAGGATGGATATGAGGTACACAATAAACTAGCCATTACCATCCCAGGATGGATATGAGGTACACAATAAAACTAGCCACTACCATCCACAGGATGGATATGAGGTACACAATAACTAGCCACTACCATCCACAGGATGGTTGAGGTACACAATAAACTAGCCACTACCCTCCACAGGATGGATATGTGGTACACAATAAACTAGCCTTTTCCATCCACAGGATGGGTATGAGGTACACAATAAATAGCCACTACCATCCACGGATGGTATGAGGTACACAAAATAGCCATTAACATCCACAGGATGGATATGAGGTACACAATAAACTAGCCACTACCCTCCACAGGATGGATATGAGGTACACAATAAAATAGCCACTACCATCCACAGGATGAATATGAGGTAAAAAAAAACTAGCCACTACCATCCACAGGATGGATACGAGGTACACAATAAACTAGCCACTACCATCCACAGGATGGATATGAGGTACACAATAAACTAGCCACTACCATCCACCGGATGGATATGAGGTACACAATAAACTAGCCATTACCATCCACGGTGGATATGAGGTACACAATAAACTAGCCACTAACATCCACAGGATGGATATGAGGTACACAATAAACTAGCCCACCATCCACAGGATGAATATGAGGTACACAAACTAGCACTACCATCCACAGGATGGGTACGAGGTACACAATAAAATAGCCACTACCATCCACAGGATGGATATGAGGTTACACAATTTAAAATAGCCACTACCATCCCCCAGGATGGATACGAGGTACACAAACTAGCCACTACCACCCAGGATGGATATGAGGTACACAACTAGCCACTACCATCCACAGGATGGATATGAGGTACACAATAAACTAGCCACTACCATCCATAGGATGGATTGAGGTACACAATAAAATAGCCACCACCATCCACAGGATGGATATGAGGTACACAACTAGCCACTATCCATCCACAGGATGGATATGAGGTAAAACCCAAAAAACTAGCACTACCATCCACAGGATGGATATGAGGGTTTCACAATAAAACTAGCCCCTACCATCCAGGATGGATATGAGGTACACAATAAACTAGCAATTTCCATCCACAGGATGGTATGAGGTACACAATAAACTAGCCACTACCATCCACAGGATGGATATGAGGTACACAATAAACTAGCCACTACCATCCACAGGATGGATGTGAGGTACACAAATAGCCACTACCATCCACAGGATGGATATGAGGTACACAATAAAATAGCCATTACCATCCACGGATGGATATGAGGTACCATAAAAATAGCCACTACCATCCACAGGAAAGGATATGAGGTACACAAAAAATAGCCATTTTCCATCCACAGGATGGATATGAGGTACACAATAAACTAGCCATACCATCCACAGGATGGATATGAGGTACACAATAAACTAGCCACTTACCATCCACAGGATGGATATGAGGTACAAAAATAAACTAGCCACTACCATCCACAGGATGGAATATGAGGTACACAATAAAAATAGCCAAATTTCCATCCACAGGAGGATTGAGGTACACAATAACTAGCCACTACCAATCCACAGGATGGATATGAGGTACACAATAAACTAGCCATACCATCCAAAAGGATGGATATGTGGTACACAATAAACTGCCATTACCTCCACAGGTGGATTTGAGGTACACAATAAACTAGCCACTACCATCCACAGGATGGATATGAGGTACACAAACTAGCCATACCCTCCACAGGATGGGATATGAGGTACACAATAACTAGCCACTACCATCCACAGGATGGATATGTGGTACACAACTAGCCCTACCATCCACGGATGGATATGAGGTACACAATAAACTACCCACTACCATCCACAGGATGGATATGAGGTACACAACTAGCCACTACCATCCACAGGATGGATATGAGGTACACAAACTAGCCACTACCACAGGATGGATATGAGGTACACAAAAAACTAGGGCCCCACCCTCCACAGGATGGATTGAGGTACACAATAAATAGCCAAATACCATCCACAGGATGGATATGAGGTACACAGTAAACTAGCCACTACCATCCACAGGATGGATATGAGGTACACAATAAACTAGCCACTACCATCCACAGGATGGATATGAGGTACACAATAAACTAGCCCCTACCATCCACGGATGGATTGAGGTACACAATAAACTAGCCACTACCATCCCCAGGTGGATATGAGGTACACAATAAACTAGCCACTACCATCAACAGGATGGATATGAGGTACACAATAACTAGCCACTACCATCCACAGGATGGATATGAGGTACACAATAACTAGCACTACCATCCACAGGATGGATATGAGGTACACAATAAACTAGCCACTACCATCCACAGGATGGATATGAGGTACACAATAAAAGCCAATACCATCCACAGGATGGATTTTGAGGTACACAAAACTAGCCACTACCATCTACAGGGGTGGATATGAGGTACACAATAAACTAGCCACTACCATCCACAGGGTGGATAGAGGTACACAATAAACTAGCCACTACCATCCACAGGATGGATATGAGGTACACAATAAAAATAGCCACTACCATCCACAGGATGGATATGAGGTACACAACTAGCCACTACCATCCACAGGATGGGATATGAGGTACACAACTGCCACTACCATCCACAGGATGGATATGAGGTACACAATAAACTAGCCACTTACCATCCACAGGATGGATATGAGGTACACAATAAACTAGCCACTACCATCCACGGATGGTATGAGGTACACAATAAACTAGCCACTACCATCCACAGGATGGTTATGAGGTACACAATAAACTAGCCACTACCATCCACAGGATGGATATGAGGTACACAATAAACTAGCCACTACCATCCACAGGATGGATATGAGGTACACAATAAACTAGCCACTACCATCCACAGGATGGATATGAGGTACACAATAAACTAGCCACTACCATCCACAGGATGGATATGAGGTACACAATAGCCACTACCATCCACAGGATGGATATGAGGTACACAATAGCCACTACCATCCACAGGATGGATATGAGGTACACAATAAACTAGCCACTACCATCCACAGGATGGATATGGGTACACAATAAAAATAGCCACTACCATCCACAGGATGGATATGAGGTACACAATAAACTAGCCACTACCATCTACAGGATGGATATGAGGTACACAAAAAACTAGCCACTAAACCCTCCACAGGATGGATATGGAGGTACACAATAAACTAGCCATACCATCCACAGGATGGATATGAGGTACACAATAAATAGCCACTACCATCCACAGGATGGATATGAGGTACACAAACTAGCACTACCATCCCCAGGATGGATATGAGGTACACAACTAGCCACTACCATCCACAGGATGGAAAATGAGGTACACAATAAACTAGCCACTACCATCCACAGGATGGATATGAGGTACACAATAAACTAGCCACTACCATCCACAGGATGGATATGAGGTACACAATAAACTAGCCACTACCATCCACAGGATGGATATGAGGTAAAAAATAAACTAGCCACTACCATCCACATGATGGATATGGGGGTACACAATAAACTAGCCACTACCATCCCCAGGATGGATATGAGGTACACAATAAACTAGCCACTACCATCCACAGGATGGATATGAGGTACACAATAAACTAGCCACTACCATCCACAGGGTGGATATATGTCGTATATTGAATATAGTTTGGAATTTCTAATCTTGCTTCATGAAAGTTGTCGATTTTTGAAAGATTTTGTCAGACGAACTGAAATGCAACTCAACTTGTCTTTCAGACTTTCTCTTCCACGAGACTTGAAGAGCATTCAACTAAATCAAGTCTTAATTAAGTCTGACGTGTCTGGAAAGCTACTTGCGTCTACTGATCTCTGGAAAGTTGATAATTTTAAGCAGTGTTTTCCAGTGGGCAGTGGAGAACATAACTTTCAGTGGTGATATGTTCCAGCTGCTTAGGAATGGAATGACGGCCACGGTATTTACAAAACACAAGAGAATCGTTAAATAGAACAAAAGGAACATGTGAAAGACCTGGGAGTAATTATGTCGGCTGATCTTTCTCTCAAAGAATGCAATAAAATGTCACTGTCGTGACACTTACCTTATCCTAACGCATTTAAATTACCGGGAACGACTCAGTCTTATGCAGGTACTCACTGGAGTGTAAGAGAGAGAGATACTTCATAAAATATACCTAGAAAGTACTTGAGGGCTTTGTCCCAAATTTTCTCACTGATATAACAACAAATTAAAGTGAGAGAGATGAGAGAGAACGCAAAATAACTTCAGTAAAAACTTTGAACTCCGTGGGCACAATAGAGAGAGAGAGATAGATTTCGTTCGGATTTTTAACCCCGGAGGGTTAGCCACCCAGGATAACCCAAGAAAGTCAGTGCGTCATCGAGGACTGTCTAACTTATTTCCATTGTGGTCCTTAATCTTGTCCCCCAGGATGCCACCCACACCAGTCGACTAACACCCAGGTACCTATTTGCTGCTAGGTGAACAGGACAATAGGTGTAAGGAAACGTGTCGAAATGTTTCCACCCGCCGGGAATCGAACCCGGGCCCTCCGTGTGTGAAGCGGGAACTTTAACCACCAGGCCACCGATAAGAGAACATTGTATCAACATCCCTGGCCTCAGTCTCGAAGAGGAAACTGGACAAGTATCTTCACCAGGTGCTAGATCAACCAGTCTGTGATGGACACGTGGGCCACCAGCAGCAGCAGCAGCCTGATTGACTAGGGAACCACCAGACGAGCCTGGCCCAAAGCCGGGCTCTGAGAGTAGAAAAACTCTCGAAACTCATCAAAGGTATAACATAAATTTCTCTTAAAAACTATCCTCGCGGTCAAAATAGATTTGAAAAATCAAAATTTTAATTTCTTGACCTAAAGTGGAAAACTATGGACTTTTTTGATTATTTTTGATTATTCAAAAGTAATTTTGAAATTGATTTTTGTCGCTGTGATTGTAATATTATCCATTTTTTTTTTTTGGCCGACCTATTTTGGGCAGTGAGGGGCCCAGTATATTATGTATTTGTAAGAAATTTTAGTATCGTTTTGCTGACCCTCCCCTCAAGGAAGGTTCCTTGATGTTGGTGAGGGGCTCTTGATTTAGGGAATTGGATCTGTGCTCCAGTTCCCCAAATTAAGCCTGAATGCCTTCCACATCCCCCCCCCCCAGGCGCTGTATAATCCTCCGGGTTTAGCGCTTCCCCCTTGATTGTAATAATAATAATTTGCTGACCCTCGTGGAGCAACACTGTGTTGCCTGGCAACAGTAACTGTGTTGCCTGGCAACAGTAATTGTGTTGCCTGGCAACAGTAACTGTGTGTTGCCTGGCAACAGTAACTGTGTTGCCTGGGAACAGTAATTGTGTTGCCTGGCAACAGTAACTCTGTGTTGCCTGGCAACAGTAACTGTGTTGCCTGGCAACAGTAACTATGTGTTGCCTGGCAACAGTAACTGTGTTGCCTGGCAACAGTAACTGTGTTGCCTGGCAACAGTAACTGTGTGTTGCCTGGCAACAGTAACTGTGTTGCCTGGCAACAGTAACTGTGTGTTGCCTGGCAACAGTAACTGTGTTGCCTGGCAACAGTAATTGTGTTGCCTGGCAACAGTAACTCTGTGTTGCCTGGCAACAGTAACTGTGTTGCCTGGCAACAGTAAGTGTGTGTTGCCTGGCAACAGTAACTGTGTGTTGCCTGGCAACAGTAACTCTGTGTTGCCTGGCAACAGTAACTGTGTTGCCTGGCAACAGTAACTGTGTTGCCTGGCAACATAACTGTGTTGCCTGGCAACAGTAACTGTGTTGCCTGGCAACAGTAACTGTGTTGCCTGGCAACAGTAACTGTGTTGCCTGGCAACAGTAACTGTGTTGCCTGGCAACAGTAACTGTGTGTTGCCTGGCAACAGTAACTGTGTTGCCTGGCAACAGTAACTGTGTTGCCGGCAACAGTAACTGTGTTGCCTGGCAACAGTAACTGTGTGTTGCCTGGCAACAGTAACTGTGTTGCCTGGCAACAGTAACTGTGTGTTGCCTGGCAACAGTAACTGTGTTGCCTGGCAACAGTAACTGTGTGTTGCCTGGCAACAGTAACTGTGTTGCCTGGCAACAGTAATTGTGTTGCCTGGCAACAGTAACTGTGTGTTGCCTGGCAACAGTAACTGTGTTGCCTGGCAACAGTAACTATGTGTTGCCTGGCAACAGTAACTCTGTGTTGCCTGGCAACAGTAACTATGTGTTGCCTGGCAACAGTAAGTGTGTGTTGCCTGGCAACAGTAACTCTGTGTTGCCTGGCAACAGTAACTCTGTGTTGCCTGGCAACAGTAACTCTGTGTTGCCTGGCAACAGTAACTCTGTGTTGCCTGGCAACAGTAACTCTGTGTTGCCTGGCAACAGTAACTGTGTGTTGCCTGGCAACAGTAACTCTGTGTTGCCTGGCAACAGTAACTCTGTGTTGCCTGGCAACAGTAACTCTGTGTTGCCTGGCAACAGTAACTCTGTGTTGCCAGGCAACAGTAACTCTGTGTTGCCAAGCAAGAGTAAATCTTCGCTCAGTGTTACAGGATACAGCCTGAAGATGAGGAGTTAGACACACCTGCAACATCTGGGTATCATTATTTGTAGACGTGTCGCCATCCAGTGGCTTTATCAGTACAAATTCCAGGACATAACTGGAAGACTGTAGAATTATATACGAAAGCTGAAGTAACCAGACTCAAGAAATCGTAATGACACGATTGCAAACAAACCATACCACGGGCGGGGATAGAACCCGCGGTCAGAGAGTCTCAAAACTCCAGCCCGTCGCGTTAGCCACTAGACCAGCTAGCCACAATAAGATTCATCCAACTAGGTATATTTCTACACCATAGGAAGGTTAGCACAGGCACCTCTGTGACCACAAATGCAAGTTTTTACAGACGAATCTCCAGCTAGCGTGGCCGTGACGAACTCTAGCTCAAGTCCCTTCACTGCCGTCAACATGACTCAAGAAATCGTAATAACACGATTGCAAACAAACCATACCTGTGGTAACTTTCCTATGGTGTAGAAATATACCTAGTTGGATGAATCTTATTGTGGCTAGCTGGTCTAGTGGCTAACACGACGGTCTGGAGTTTTGAGACTCTATGACCGCGGGTTCTATCCCGGCCGGGGGTATGGTTTGAAGTAACCAGTCCCTCGGCCTTGGAATTTGTGTGAAGAAAACCGTAGTCTTGAAGACTAAGGTGTTCTACGGTGAAGTCTACGGTGTATATAAGAACATAAGAACATAAGAAAGGAGGAACACTGCAGGAGGCCTGTTGGCCCATACTAGGCAGGTCCTTTACAATTCATCCCACTAACAAACATTTGACCAACCCAATTTTCAATGCTACCCAAGAAATAAGCTCTGATATGCAAGTCCCACTCAAATCCAACCCCTCTCACTCATGTACTTATCCAACCTAAATTTGAAACTACCCAAAGTCCTAGCCTCAATAACCCAACTAGGTAGACTGTTCACCTCATCAACTACCCTATTTCCAAACCAATACTTTCCTATGTCCTTTCTAAATCTAAACTTATCCAATTTAAATCCATTACTGCGGGTTCTCTCTTGGAGAGATATCCTCTGTCTTCCCATTATGTCCTTGTATTGATAAAGACACTGGAGGGCGACACGTCTAAAATAAAAATACCCAGATGTTGTACTTGTGTCTAATTCTTGTACTTGTTAAGAAGGCCCTATTTAAGGGCCTAGGTATCCCACTATGACGTCCCAACAGGCCCTCTGTTAGGGCCCAGGAGCCACCGCCTCATAACGGGGGCCCCTCTCAACGGTTGGAGGAGCGACTGTCACTGTTGATGGGAGAGAATCATTAACGAGGTCTCTAAGTAATGGCCGGCCTGATTACTTCCTCTCTATTTCTTCCTCCTCCTCCATCCTGTTTCTTCATCCTTCCTTCATCCTTCTTACGTCCTTCTTACGTCCTTCTTCCATCAGTTGCGAGAGTGAATATTAAAATGGTATAAAATACCGACAGGTTGGTAGGTAAGACACACATGTACTCGACTGGAGAAGCCTATACAGTAGGCTTCTCCAGTCGAGTACAGAAAAGTTGATAGAAGCAGAAGAGACGTGAGGACGATGTAATCAGTCCATCACCCTTGAAGTTTTGAGGTGGTCAGTCCCTCAGTCTGGAGAAGAGTGTTGTTCCATAGTCTGGAACAATATGGAGTTTAAGTGGCAGGATGGTGTCTTATATACCACCAGGAGGTGAGATGTAGGACACAGGTAGCGGTAAGAATGTAGTCGTTGGGAGGTCACGTCCCACTCAGAGGAGGTCACGTCCCTCTCAGAGGAGGTCACGTCCCACTCAGAGGAGGACACGTCCCTCTCAGAGGAGGTCACGTCCCACTCAGAGGAGGTCACGTCCCTCTCAGAGGAGGTCACGTCCCTCTCAGAGGAGGTCACGTCCCTCTCAGAGGAGGCCACGTCCCTCTCAGAGGAGGTCACGTCCCTCTCAGAGGAGGGCACGTCCCTCTCAGAGGAGGTCACGTCCTCTGAGAGGAGGCCACGTCCCTCTCAGAGGAGGTCACGCCCTCTCAGAGGAGGTCACGTCCCTCTCAGAGGAGGTCACGTCCCTCTCAGAGGAGGTCACGTCCCTCTCAGAGGAGGTCACGTCCCTCTCAGAGGAGGTCACGTCCCTCTCAGAGGAGGCCACGTCCCTCTCAGAGGAGGTCACGTCCCTCAGAGGAGGCCACGTCCCTCTCAGAGGAGGTCACGTCCCTCTCAGAGGTCACGTCCCTCTCAGAGGAGGCCACGTCCCTCTCAGAGGAGGTCACGTCCCTCTCAAAGGAGGTCACGTCCCTCTCAGAGGAGGTCACGTCCCTCTCAGAGGAGGTCACGTCCCTCTCAGAGGAGGCCACGTCCCTCTCAGAGGAGGTCACGTCCCTCTCAGAGGAGGTCACGTCCCTCTCAGAGGAGGTCACGTCCCTCTCAGAGGAGGCCACGTCCCTCTCAGAGGAGGTCACGTCCCTCTCAGAGGTCACGTCCCTCTCAGAGGTCACGTCCCTCTCAGAGGAGGCCACGTCCCTCTCAGAGGAGGTCACGTCCCTCTCAGAGGTCACGTCCCTCTCAGAGGAGGTCACGTCCCTCTCAGAGGAGGCCACGTCCCTCTCAGAGGAGGTCACGTCCCTCTCAGAGGAGGCCACGTCCCTCTCAGAGGAGGTCACGTCCCTCTCAGAGGAGGTCACGTCCCTCTCAGAGGAGGTCACGTCCCTCTCAGAGGTCACGTCCCTCTCAGAGGAGGCCACGTCCCTCTCAGAGGAGGTCACGTCCCTCTCAAAGGAGGTCACGTCCCTCTCAGAGGAGGTCATTTCCCTCTCAGATCCAGCCATTCTCACTAGAAGTTGTCCAAGTTTTCTGTTCTGTACCAAGGTACCATTGTATCGCAGTTGCAGTGGTATTTTATTTCATATTAATATTCACTATCAGACACTGCAACACAATGGTACCTTGGTACAGAAGAGAAAACTTGGACAACTTCTAGTGAGAATGGCTGGATCTGAGAGGGACGTGACCTCCTCTGAGAGGGGCGTGACCTCCTCTGAGAGGGACGTGGATTCCTCTGAGAGGGACGTGACCTCCTCTGAGAGGGACGTGACCTCCTCTGAGAGGGACGTGACCTCCTCTGAGAGGGACGTGGCCTCCTCTGAGAGGGACGTGACCTCCTCTGAGAGGGACGTGACCTCCTCTGAGAGGGACGTGACCTCCTCTGAGAGGGACGTGACCTCCTATGAGAGGGACGTGACCTCCTCTGAGAGGGACGTGACCTCCCAACGACTAAATTCTTACCGCTACCTGTGTCCTACATCTCACCTCCTGGTGGTATATAAGACACCATCCTGCCACTTAATATGGAACAATACTCTTCTCCAGACTGAGGGACTGACCACCTCCAAACTTCAAGGGTAATGGACTGATTACATCGCCCTCACGTCTCTTCTATCAACTTTTCTGTACTCGTCTGCAGAAGCCTGCTGTGTAGGCGAAACGTTTCGAAATAAAGATACCTAACTGTTGCCTATGTGTCTTACCTAACAGTTGTGAGAGTGTTCACGAGAGAGGTGACAGACGTGATGCTTGATGATGATGTTTCTCCCTGTGTAGAGCTTTATTATGTTTCGCCCTGTGTAGAGCTTTATCAAGTCATAACAAGTGTGTATGTGTGTGTGTGTGTGTGTGTGTGTGTGTGTGTGTGTGTGACAGGAACACCACAGTAAACACAAATGCTATTCCATCCACCTCCCTCTTCCCCAGCCATCCCGTCCCTGGCCAGTCTAGTACCAATCGCCTCCTTCACGCTGGCACCGCCAGTGGCCCTCTGGAGACATATAGTGCCACCAGCAGTGCCCATCAGGTAGTCACTGCTCGGGCAAGTACCAACATATCTCCTTCACAACCCTAGTAATGGAAAAATATCATGGGATCCGAATGCCTTCTCAGGGTTGGATCCTCTATATAAATGGTCTGAACGCCTGTTTGTGGCAGAGTTGCGTGTAAGATTACTTATACGTAGGTAATTGCACGCTTTGCTGTTTTTTATGGGCGAATTTGGCATTGCAGTAGTCGTGGAGACAAGATATGGTTGTGTGAGTGCTTAATGGAGGGTGGGGAGATGCATGCAGGAGGTACACACACCTGTGTGTATACTTTCACGTACAAGCATACACACACACCTCACACATACACACCTCACACACACACACCTCACACACACACACCTCACACACACACACACCTCACACACACACACCTCACACATACACACCTCACACACACACACCTCACACACACACACCTCACACACACACACACCTCACACACACACACCTCACACATACACACCTCACACACACACACCTCACACACACACACCTCACACACACACACACCTCACACACACACACACCTCACACACACACACCTCACACACACACACACCTCACACACACACACACCTCACACACACACCTCACACATACACACCTCACACACACACACCTCACACACACACATCTCACACACACACACCTCACACACACACCTCACACATACACACCTCACACACACACACCTCACACACACCTCACACACACACACCTCACACACACACACCTCACACACACACACCTCACCACACCACACACCTCACACACACACCCACACACTCACACACCCACACACACCACCTCACACACACACACCTCACACACACAACCTCACACATAACACACCTCACACACACACACACCTCACACACACACACCTCACACACATACACCTCACACACACACCTCACACACACACACCTCACACATACACACCTCACACACACACCTCACACACACACACCTCACACACATACACCTCACACACACACCTCACACACACACCTCACACATACACACCTCACACACACACCTCACACACACACACCTCACACACATACACCTCACACACACACCTCACACACACACCTCACACATACACACCTCACACACACACACCTCACACACATACACCTCACACACACACCTCACACACATACACCTCACACACACACCTCACACACACACCTCACACACACACACCTCACATACACACCTCACACACACACCTCACACACACACACCTCACACACATACACCTCACACACACACCTCACACACACACACACCTCACACACATTAACTCAGTTATTAAAAATAATCATAAGCCAGTGAGGAACTCTTAGCGCCGAAGTATCCCTCTCAGCGCCGAAGTATCCCTCTCAGCACTGAGGTATCCCTCTCAGCACTGAGGTATCCCTCTCAGCACTGAGGTATCCCTCTCAGCACTGAGGTATCCCTCTCAGCACTGAGGTATCCCTCTCAGCACTGAGGTATCCCTCTCAGCACTGTGCTATCCCTCTCAGCACTGAGGTAACCCTCTCAGCACTGAGGTATCCCTCTCAGGGCCCTCCACTGTGCTATCCCTCTCAGCACTGAGGTAACCCTCTCAGCACTGAGGTATCCCTCTCAGCACTGAGGTATCCCTCTCAGCCGCTACTGAAGACGGTAATTGGGCCAAATTTAGAGTTTCGTTAATTCTATACTCAACTTTTCGTGACCACTACTACCAGAGGGGGATTAAAGAGGGGTGGGGAGAAGGTGGGGGAGGAGAGGGGTTGGGGAGGAAGGGAGACGTACTGGGGAGAATATTGGAGGAGTTGGGGAAGGTAGAAGTAAGAGAGGAGTAGGTAGGGAGGATTTTGGGAGTAAAGGAGTATTTGGGGAGGTAAGGTAAGGTGGGGGGGATGATGGAAAAGTTGGGGAGGAGGGAGGAAACGTTGGGGAGGATGAAGAGAAAGATGGAAGGAAGTAGAGAAAGTTTGGAGGAAGTAGAGAAAGTTTGGAGGAAGTAGAGAAAGTTGGAAGGAAGTAGAGAAAGTTGGAAGGGAAGTAGAGAAAGTTGGAAGGAAGTAGAGAAAGTTGGAAGGAAGTAGAGAAAGTTGGGAGGAAGTAGAGAAAGTTGGAAGGAAGTAGAGAAAGTTGGAAGGAAGTAGAGAAAGTTGGAGGAAGAAGAGAAAGTTGGGAGGAAGTAGAGAAAGTTGGGAGGAAGTAGAGAAAGTTGGAAGGAAGTAGAGAAAGTTGGAAGGAAGTAGAGAAAGTTGGAAGGAAGTAGAGAAAGTTGGAAGGAAGTAGAGAAAGTTGGAAGGAATAGAGAAAGTTGGGAGGAAGAAGAGAAAGTTGGAAGGAAGTAGAGAAAGTTGGAAGGAAGTAGAGAAAGTTGGGAGGAAGAAGAGAAAGTTGGAAGGAAGTAGAGAAAGTTGGAAGGAAGTAGAGAAAGTTGGAAGGAAGTAGAGAAAGTTGGAAGGAAGTAGAGAAAGTTGGGAGGAAGTAGAGAAAGTTGGAAGGAAGTAGAGAAAGTTGGAAGGAAGTAGAGAAAGTTGGGAGGAAGTAGAGAAAGTTGGAAGGAAGTAGAGAAAGTTGGGAAGGAAGAAGAGAAAGTTGGAAGGAAGTAGAGAAAGTGGGAGGAAGAAGAGAAAGTTGGAAGGAAGTAGAGAAAGTTGGAAGGAAGTAGAGAAAGTTGGGAGGAAGTAGAGAAAGTTGGAAGGGAAATAGAGAAAGTTGGAAGGAAGTAGAGAAAGTTGGGAGAAGTAGAGAAAGTTGGAAGGAAGTAGAGAAAGTTGGAAGGAAGTAGAGAAAGTTGGAAGGAAGTAGAGAAAGTTGGGAGGAAGAAGAGAAAGTTGGGAGGAAGAAGAGAAAGTTGGGAGGAAGAAGAGAAAGTTGGAAGGAAGTAGAGAAAGTTGGAAGGAAGTAGAGAAAGTTTGGAGGAAGTAGAGAAAGTTGGAAGGAAGTAAAGTTAGAAGAAGTTGGAGGAAGAAGAGAAAGTTGAAGGAAGTAAGAATTGGAAGGAAGTAGAGAAAGTTGGAAGGAAGTAGAAAAGTGGAAGGAATGAGAAATTTGGAAGGAAGAGAGAAATTTGGGGAAAGTAAAAAAGTTGGGGGGAAGTAAAAAAAAGTTGGGGGAAAAAGGAAGTTGGAAAAGAGGAAAGTTGGGGAATAGAGAAATTTGGGAGGAAGTTAGAAATTTGGGAGGAAAATAAAAAAAAATTTGGAAGGAAGTAGAAAATTTGGAAAAATTTGGAAGGGGAAGTAGTGAATTGGGGGAAATAAGAAGTTGGAAATTTAGAGAAAGTTGGAAGGAAAGTAGAGAAAGTTGGGAGGAAGTAGGAAATTTTGCTAAAAAATAGAAAAGAAGAGAAACAAAAAAGAAAACAAATAAAAAAAAGAAAATAAAAATGAAAAAAAAAGGAAAGAAGAAAGGGCGACAACTGATCTCTGTCATCAAGAAAAAAGAAGAAGGGGCATCTTGTGCCACCGAATAACCGTTGATGTTAAGTTATTGTTTTTTACCTTTATCATCACTCCCTTGTTTGGGGGTAAAAGGCTGTCAGCACGTAGTTTGGCGGTTAAAAGGGGTCACACCCTTGTTTTGGGGTATAAAGGGGGTCAGCAGCGTTTGTGGGAATAAAGGGGGGCAGCAGAAATTTGGGGGTATAAAGGGTTTAGCACCTATTTGGGGGTAAAGGGGGTGTCGCAAGCTAGTTTGGGGTATAAAAGGTTGTCAGCCCCTTGTTTGGTTATAAAGGCTTGCACCATTTGGTTTTATAAAAGGGGGATCAGCCCCCTTGTTTGTGGACAAGGGGGTTTCCACACCCCTTTTTTGGTGTATTGGGTATCAGTTCTTGTTTGGGGGTACAATCCCCTTTTTTGGAAAAAGGGGCTTCATCCTTTAAAGGGAGTTAAAGGGCTATCGACCCCTTTTTTGGCGGCACAAGGGCTATCCACCATTTAATACTTATTTTTTTATGGGACAACTGCGTTTTGTGTGTGGTGTGTGTGGTTTTTGGTAGTGTATGTGTGTGTGTTTTGGGGTGGTGGTGTGGGTTTTGGGGTGCGTGTACTCACCTATTTTGGGGTTTCAGGGTGGGCAAGCTCCTCCCGCCTCTTTGTGATGCTACTAGTCCCCTCCCCCCTGCCCCGACTCTACATATCTCGCCTTAAAACTAGTAGGTTCCTGCCTCCACTACACACTTTCTAGCTGGTGTGTGTGTGTGAGTGTGTGTGTTTTTTGTTTGTGTGTGTGTGAGTGGTGTGGGGTTTAGTTTTGTTTTTTTTTTGTGTTGGTGTGTGTGTGTGTGATGATTTTGTGGTTCAGAGTTAGGTCGGGAGGAGAAAAGAGATTAAATGAGTCAGGGGAAGGGAATAAGGACGGGAAAGAAAAGGAAGAGAAGGATGCAAAGGGGAAATTTAACTAAGAATGTTTTTGGGGAAAGGGGAAAAAATGGAAGGGTAGAATACCAATATGAAGAGGGGGGGAAATGAGGGAGAAATAGTGAAAATGATTATGAGGGGGAGGATAAATGGAGGAAAGGAAAGGAGACGAGGGGGGGTGGGGAAAATTTTGGGAAAAAGGGGTGAGGTATAGGGAAGGGAAAGGGGGTGGAAAAAAAGAAGGAAGATGAAGGGGAGAGAAAATAAGTAGAAAAGGGGCATAAACAAGGGAAGAGGAGGGGGTTTTTGGGAATTTTGGGGAGACGGAGAAAATGAGAGGAAAGGGGGGAGGGGTGATAAAAATTTGTAAAATAATAATAATAATAATAATAATAATAATAATAATAATAATAATAATAATAATTTATTATTATTATTATTATTATTATTTCTACAAGTACGTGATATAACTTAAACAGACCATAGCTGACACCAAGTACATAGGAAGCCTCTTGTTATGCAGAGCATTTCAGGCAAATTAGGTTAATTTTGTCCCCAGGATAAGGCCCTACACCAGTCGACTAATTCCCAGGTACCTACTTACTGCTAGGTGAACAGTGACAGCGGGTGTAAGGTGACTAATACCCAGGTACCTACTTACTGCTAGGTGAACATGGACAGTAGGTGTCTTAAGAAAACACGTCCTAATTTTTTCAGCTGTTTCAGGGATCGAACCACGGTCCTCAGTGTGTAAACTGAGTTAACAAAGGGACACCTGCTTTGAGAAACAGAAATTTTCACTGTTACAGCTCCTGATATCACTGTTTACTGTTACCTCATGGCATCTGTTGGTTAGGAAGTTAAATATCCATCTACCCACTTTCCCAACCGTTCCTCATGTACGCACGTTTTGCGTCAGTGCTCCTGGCGAATTTGTTGAAGACAGAACACCAAGGTACAGTTCCGTTGAAGGTTTTAGTGAAGTCAGTGTAGGCTTTTTCTGAGTTTAAGTTGGGTTTTAGTGAATCCAAGACCATGTTATGGTCGAGCAATTGCTAAAGGAAGGACCATCCTGGTCTAAACCCAAGCTTTTGTGGATAGTGTGGCTAGTTAATGGTCGAGTAATTGCTAAAGGCAGGATCATCCTGGTCTAAACCCAAGCTTTTGTGGATAGTGTGGCTAGTTAATGGTCGAGTAATTGCTCAAGGCAGGACCATCCTGGTCTAAACCCAAGCTTTTGTGGATAGTGTGGCTAGTTAATGGTCGAGTAATTGCTAAAGGCAGGATCATCCTGGTCTAAACCCAAGCTTTTGTGGATAGTGTGGCTAGTTAATGGTCGAGTAATTGCTAAAGGCAGGATCATCCTGGTCTAAACCCAAGCTTTTGTGGATAGTGTGGCTAGTTAATGGTCGAGTAATTCCTAAAGGCAGGACCATCCTGGTCTAAACCCAAGTTGTTCGGTCCAAATCGGACTGAAATGTCATAAGTTTGTCTCGTAAGTGCGAGTTATTTGAGTATTGTTAATGATGCAGTTGCTTTGATTTCTTATCATCGACTATCTCGCTGCTAAAACTTTACCAAAAACTTCACCACTGATGATCTATAGGTTTTAAGAGACACTTAAGTTCCCCTGTCTTATAAAACCATCTTCATTGTTCCATTATAATCTACCTTGAACATAATTATTATCGCATTTGTTTCGTAAAGTCCGGGATCTTTAATTTATGGTATAACTTAAATCTCTGAGGACAGTTGTGTTGCGGAACTTAGACCTCTGCAACACAGTTGCCCTGGAAGATTTAAGTTATACCATAAATTAATGGAAGATCCTGGACTTTACCTTACAAATGCGGTAGTAATTATGGTCAAGGTAGATTATAGTGGATAAAATTAATATGTCTTCTTGCAAGACCCACGAAATCGTAATGACACGATTGCAAGCAAACCATACCACGGGTAGGTCGAACCCGCGATCACAGTGTCTCGAAACTCCAGGCCGACGAGTTAGCCGCTGGCCCAGTGGCTAACGCGACGGTCTGGAGGTTTGAGACTCTGTGATCGCGGGTTCTAACCCCACCCGTGGTATGGTTTGTGACATCTGCAATATCTGGGTATCTATAATGTTAGATACGAAGATGTTGCAATAGTATCTAAATTCTTTATCATATCTGTGTTGCTTTGAGCTTATGTATATATCTGTATATATATTTTTAGTTGTATGGCTGGTGAGATTTAGCTTTGTACGATATTTGGGCAAATATTGAATTCTTTTGTTGTGAAATGAGAGTGAGTGAAGATGAGGGGGAAATGAAGGGGTGAGGTGAAGGGGAGGAGGTTGAATGGGGGAAGAGAAGGGAACGCAAGGGAAGAGGGAAGGGGATGAATGACGGGAGTGGAAGATGATTGGAAGAAGAGAAGGGAACGCAAGGGAAGAGGGAAGGGGATGAATGACGGGAGTGGAAGATGATTGGAAGAAGAGAAGGGAACGCAAGGGAAGAGGGAAGGGGATGAATTATGAAAGATGGGAGGAGAGGGATAAATGAGAGGGGGGAGAATGAGTGAATAAAGAGAGAGAGAGAGAAGGGAATGAATGAGGGGGGTAAAAACACAATATGAAGACAAGTAACTGAACATTGAGGGAACCACACATATCCACTACAAAAATTTAGAGTCACAATCCCTTGACGCTTATCAAAGGCTCTTGATCCGAGACAATTGAGGCACTGCCTTCCTCGGAGCAAACCTGATTGCTTCCCATTACCCA
>NC_069494.1:12711244-12733744 GCF_026875155.1 Cherax quadricarinatus
AATGTTTGGAATGTTTGGGGAGGAAAAAATGTGGGAAGAGGGAGGGGAGATGAGGGGATTTTGCAGGCGTACGTTCAGTGGATTACAGTGGTTGTTTAGTGGATTACAGTGGTTGTTTAGTGGATTACAGTGGTTGTTTAGTGGATTACAGTGGTTTAGTGGATTACAGTGGTTGTTTAGTGGATTACAGTGGTTGTTTAGTGGATTACAGTGGTTGTTTAGTGGATTACAGTGGTTGTTTAGTGGATTACAGTGGTTGTTTAGTGGATTACAGTGGTTGTTTAGTGGATTACAGTGGTTGTTTAGTGGATTACAGTGGTTGTTTAGTGGATTACAGTGGTTGTTTAGTGGATTACAGTGGTTGTTTAGTGGATTACAGTGGTTGTTTAGTGGATTACAGTGGTTGTTTAGTGGATTACAGTGGTTGTTTAGTGGATTACAGTGGTTGTTTAGTGGATTACAGTGGTTGTTTAGTGGATTACAAGTGGTTACATGGTTGTAGTGGATTACAGTGGTTTAGTGGATTACAGTGGTTGTTTAGTGGATTACAGTGGTTGTTTAGTGGATTACAGTGGTTGTTTAGTGGATTACAGTGGTTGTTTAGTGGATTACAGTGGTTGTTTAGTGGATTACAGTGGTTGTTTAGTGGATTACAGTGGTTGTTTAGTGGATTACAGTGGTTTAGTGGATTACAGTGGTTTAGTGGATTACAGTGGTTTAGTGGATTACAGTGGTTGTTTAGTGGATTACAGTGGTTGTTTAGTGGATTACAGTGGTTTAGTGGATTACAGTGGTTTAGTGGATTACAGTGGTTTAGTGGATTACAGTGGTTTAGTGGATTACAGTGGTTGTTTAGTGGATTACAGTGGTTGTTTAGTGGATTACAGTGGTTTAGTGGACTACAGTGGTTGTTTAGTGGATTACAGTGGTTTATTGGATTACAGTGGTTGTTTAGTGGATTACAGTGGTTTAGTGGATTACAGTGGTTTAGTGGATTACAGTGGTTTAGTGGATTACAGTGGTTTAGTGGATTACAGTGGTTTAGTGGATTACAGTGGTTTAGTGGATTACATTGGTTTAGTGGATTACAGTGGTTTAGTGAATTACAGTGGTTTAATGGATTACAGTGGTTTAGTGGATTACAGTGGTTTAGTGGATTACAGTGGTTTAGTGAATTACAGTGGTTTAGTGGATTACAATGGTTTAGTGGATTACAGTGGTTTAGTGGATTACAGTGTTGGATTATAGTGGTTTACAACAGTTTTGTGGTTCATAGTGATTTGGATTCCATTGGTTTAGTTTACAGTGGTTTTGTGGCTAACAGTGGTTGGTTGATGGTGGTGTTTTAGTGGATTACAGTGGTTGTTTGGTCCTTGACAGAGGTTCAGTGGTTCACAATGGTGTTCACTGGTTTACACTGGTGGATCAGTAGTTTACTAAGGGGCCCATCATCCACTGCCCTTTGCATGCAAAACAGCCAGGCTGATCAAGAACTAATTTAAGGTAATCGAGTTTCCTCTTGAAGACTGCCAGGGTTCTGTCAGTAATTCCCTTTATATATTTATGGAGGGTGATGAGTCGTGGTCCCTTTACACTTACTAAACTCTCTGTGTTCGTCGCTTTCCGTTCCGTCTGCCAAGTCTCTCGTGTAGGTTTGGAACCTGTCCTTTCAGATTTTCTCAGGTGTAAATTATGATGTGTCTTTATCTCATACGCTGTGAGGAGTACAGTTCTAAGGACCTCAAATGCTACCAGGAATTTAGGTGCTTGACTGTGTTTATATGTACATAAGACACATTTTTACACAGGGTTTGACAAGGTTAGGTTAAGGATCCCTAACTTTATTGACAAGCTATTGACAAGTTAAGGAACTCTGAGTATCTTTATTCTGGAAACGTTTCGCCACACAGTGGCTTCCTCAGTCCATTGCAGAAAAAGGTGGAAGATGCGTTTGAGGCAATCGGTCCCTGAGCCTGGAGTCGAAGTAGAGTATAGTCTGAGGGACCGATTAACTTAAACTCCTCATTTTCCTCATCGTTCTACACTAGACTGAAGACGCCACTGTTTATCTGGAGAGAGTTCCGGGGGTCAACGCCCCCGCGGTCCGGTCTGTGACCAGGCCTCCTTAGGTCAGTGTCCCAGGATGCGACCCACACCAGTCGACTAACACCCAGGTACCCATTTTACTGATGGGGAACATAGACAACAGGTGGAAAGAAACACGTCCAATGTTTCTACTCTGGCTGGGAATCGAACCCAGGCCCTCGCCGTGTGAAGCCAGAGCGTTAACCACCAGGCCAAAAGCTTCTCATTTATCACCGAATGGGTTTTTTAAACCATTTATTCACATATGAGACATAAAGGTTTTATATTCAAGGTCTACAATTTCTTTTTTTTTTTAAGAGTTTACCTGGAGTTTACCTGGAGAGGGTTTCGGGGGTCAACACCCCAGCTGCCCGGTCTGAGACCAGGCCTCGGGGTCGTTAATATACATCAGTACTCCAGCCTAGATGGAATGACTGAAGATTATCATTGGCTTGGTAGTTCTTGAAAGTTCTAGTTATCCACCCCATCAGGGGTGGATAACTAGAACTTTTGCTTGTTCTTGAAAGTTCTAGTTATCCACCCCTGATGGGGTGGATAACTAGAACTTTTGCTTTGTTTCGTTAGGTGAAGTCCTGGATCTTTCCCTAATGGTATAACTTAAGTCTTTGAGGACAGTTGTGTAGCGGAGGTTTGAGCACAAGTCAGATTCTACATTTCACCTAACGAAACAAAGAAAATATGTTAGTTATTAGGGGTAAGGTAGATTATAGTGGAATAATGGTCATTAGGGGTAAGGTAGATTATAGTGGAATAATGGACATGTTACTACAAGACGGGGAACTTAGGTGCCTCTTAATATTGTGCTCCTGAACGTGGGATCTGACATGATCACTCCCAGGTCTCTTGCATTTGTCTTACGCTATTTGAGTTTAATACTCCAGTTTAACATAGCTGAAATTAGTCCTTATTGAACATTATATTGTTACACATGCTGTGTATCGGAGAGGACGACGTTTCGGTCCGACTTGGACTATTTACAAAGCCACGGTGTGACTTTGTAAATGGTTCAAGTCGGACCGAAACGTCGTTGTAAGCTCCTCTCTTCTCTGTGCGGGTTATTTGTGCATTGCTCCAGTCACGGTATTGTGATTTCTTGCTCTATATGTTTCCAGTGACCTACTGGAAGACTTGGTTTATGTCAGCTGGATGGTTCGCTGTGTTGATTCCAGTATCGTCTACAAACCATACCCCCGGCCGGGATTGAACCCGCGGTCATAGTCTCAAAACTCCAGACCGTCGCGTTAGCCACTGGACCAGCTAGCCACAATAAGATTCATCCAACTAGGTATATTTCTACACCATAGGAAGGTTAGCACAGGCACCTCTGTGACCACAGATGCAAGTTTTTACAGACGAATCTCCAGCTAGCGTGGCCGTGGCGAACTCTAGCTCAAGTCCCTTCACTGCCGTCAACATGACTTAAGAAATTCGTCTGTAAAAACTTGCATTTGTGGTCACAGTGGTGGCCTGTGCTAACCTTCCTATGGTGTAGAAATATACCTAGTTGGATGAATCTTATTGTGGCTAGCTGGTCTAGTGGCTAACGCGACGGGCTGGAGTTTTGAGACTCTATGACCGCGGGTTCAATCCCGGCCGGGGGTATGGTTTGTTTGCAATCGTGTCATTACGATTTCTTAAGTCAGATCATCTACAAAGAATGATGGGGCTACGATGTCCTGTTTATATCACACATATAAGAAAGAGAAGTGGGGTGAGTACTACGCCTTGAGGAACACACCTCTTCACTGTAACGTAACCTGGTTTCACTCTGCTATATTTTCTTTTGGAAGGGGAGGGGGGGGAGGGGTTAAGAAGTTTAATGGCTATCTGCCATCTTTGAGTGCATTTTGTGAGCAATTAACCCATAGTTACACTTGTCAGAGCCTTTTGGAAAACTGGTGAATATTTATCTGCTCCCTCTTTAGGGAGTGTCTGAGACCTAAGTCTCCCATGGGAGGAGGCACAAGTACCTCCTCATCTTTGGGACCAACTGTCCCCAGGCCTAGCCACAAGCTAGGCCTCTCTGGTCTGCCATCCCCGCCCCAAGGGGCCTAATGGGAATGGCAGGCTTGTGAGCTGCAAGCTCTGGCTCAGGCACCTTCACTACCCTAGAAGTGTCTTCCAGTATATCCGAGACCATGTCGTAATGGCCCAACATTTCAGAGACGCAGGAACGACCTGTTATGACCTCTTCCTGACCCGGGTTATGCATCTGCTGGGTATTTCACGTGATCGACAATCATAATTCTTAAGACTTTAAAAAAACTTGATAATGTGGGATGTCAACGCTGTCGATGTGAAGTTTTTCTGTAGTGGGACTGTATCAGTGGCCAGGGTCTTCCATGGTATGTTAATGGCTCGCGATAATGGCTTTTGAGCTAGAGTGTGTTGTTGTGTGTGTGTGTGTGTGTGTGGACAGATTACAGATTACGAGGGAGCACTGGGGGGGAGGGAATGGAAGGCACAGAGGCTCATTTCGGGGAACTGGAGCACAGATCTAATTCCCTAGATCAAGAGCCCCTGACCGGTATCAAGGAACCTTCCTTAAGGTGTGTGTGTGTGTGTGTATGTGTGGACAATCTCTGGCACGATAGCCTGAGATTAAAACTAGCTGACCTACTGACCACAAGTGAGCAACAGACACGAGTGAACAACAGACACGAGTGAACAGCAGACACGAGTGAACAACAGACACGAGTGAACGCAGACACGAGTGAACAACAGTAGAAAAAACAACAGACCGAGTGAAACAAAGACACGAGTGAACAACAGACCGATTTTAAAACAACACGAGGAACAACAGACACGGTGAACAGCGAACAGTGAACAACAGACAGATGAACGCAAACGAGTGAACAAAGCCCCGGTGAATAACGACAGGGGGTGAACAGCAGACACGATAAACAGCAGAACGAGTGAAAACAGACACAAAAAGTAAACAAAATACGAATGAACAACTGACAGGTGAAAAACAACACGAGGAAAAAACAGACACAGTGAACAACAGACAGGTGAACAACAGACACGAGTGAACAGCAAAAACGGTGGCAACAACACGATGGACAACAGACACGAGGAACAACAGACACGAGTGAAAAACAATACAATAACAAAGGACACGAGTGAAAACAACACAGTGAATAAGCACGAGTGAACAACAGACACGATTGAACAACAGACACGAGTGAACAACAGACACAGTGAACAACAGAACGGGGGACAACAGCACGAGTGAACAACAGACACGAGTGAACAACAGCACGAGTGGACAACAAAACACGAGTGAAAAAACGACACGAGTGAACAACAGAACGGGGGACAACAGACACGAGTGAACAAAAGACACAGTGAACAACAGTTTACGAATGAACAACGAAAGGGGTGAACAACAGACACATCCTGTCTCCCATAAACAGAGATCAGCAAAAACCCCCTTCCCTTTAAAACAGGAGGACTTTTGGAGTCCCCCCTACCTTAACGGGAGTGCTGTGAGAGTCCCATTCCTAACCTTTAAAAACAGGAGTGCTTGGAGTCCTCCTCCTACCTTTAACAGGAGTGACTGTAAAGGGTCCCACTCCTCCCCTTTAACAGGAGTGACTGGAGAGCCCTCACTCCTCCCTTTAACAGGAGTGATGTGAAGCCCTCACTCCTACCTTTATGGGATGATTGAAGTCCTCACTCCTACCTTTAACAGGAGTGATGTGGAGTCCTCACCCCTCCTTTAAAGGAGTGAGAGAGTCCTAACCCCTCCTTTAACGGGAGTGACTGGAAGTCCTACTCCTACCTTTAACAGGAGTGCGTGAGATCTCATCCACCTTTAACAGGAGTGCTGTGAGAGCCTCACCCCTTCCAAACAGGAGTGACTGAGAGTCCTAATCCTACCTTTAAAGGAGTGCTGTAAAGGTCCTAATCCTCCTTTAACAGGGTGACTGTGGAGTCCCTATCCTCCCTTTTTAACAGGAGGGGGACTGTGAGAGTCCTCATCCTACCTTTAACAGGAGTGATGTGGAGTCCTCACTCCTCCCTTTAACAGGAGTGAGTGAGAGTCCTCACTCCTCCCCTTAACGGGATGACTGTGAGGTCCTCACTCCTCCTTTAACGGGAGTGACTGTGGAGCCCTCACCCCTCCTTTTTACAGGATGACTGTGGAGTCCTCCCCTACCTTTAAAGGGGGACTGTGGGCCCTCACTCCTACCTTTAACAGGAGCGACGTGAAGAGCCCTACTCCTATTTTTAAGGATGACTGTGAGAGCCCTCATCCTCCCTTTAACAGGAGTGACTGTGAGAGTCCTCACTCCTCCCTTTTAACAGGAGTGACGTGAGAGTCTACTCCTCCCTTTTAAACAGGGTGACTGGGAGTTCACTCTCCTTTAACAGGGGGACTGTGAGGCCCCTCCTCCTACCTTTAACGGAGGACTGTGAGAGTCCTCACTCCTCCTTTTAAAACGGGAGGACGTGAGAGTCCCCTCCCCCTTTTTAACGGGAGTGCTGTGAGAGTCCTCACTCCTACCTTTAAGGAGGACTGTGAGAGCCCTCACTCTCCCTTTAACAGGAGGACTGTGGAGTCCTCACTCCTCCTTTAACGGAGTGACTGTGAGAGTCCTCACTCCTCCCTTTTAACAGGAGTGACTGTGGCCCCCCCTCACTCCCTCCCTTTTAACAGGAGTGACTGTGGGGTCCCCCACTCCTACCTTTAACAGGAGGACTGTAAAGGTCCCACTCCTACCTTTAACGGGGACTGTGAGACCCCCTCACTCCTCCCTTTTAACAGGAGGACGTGAGAGTCCTCATCCTACCTTTAAAGGACGACTGTGAGAGTCCTCACCCCTCCTTTAACAGGAGGGGACTGTGAGGGTCCTCACCCCTCCCTTTAACGGAGGATGTGGAGCCCTCACTCCTACCTTAAAACGGAGGACGTGAGAGTCCTCACTCCACCTTTAACAGGAGTGACTGTGGAGTCCTCCTCCTCCTTTAAAAGGGAGTGATGTGAGACCCTACCCCTCCCCTTAAACAGGAGGCTGTGAGAGCCCCTCACCCCCTACCCTTAAACAGGATGCTGTGAGAGTCCTCCTCCTACCTTTAACAGGATTGACTGTGAGGTCCTCACTCCTACCATTAAAACAGGAGTGACTGTGAGGCCCTCCCCCCTCCCTTAACGGAGTGCTGTTAAAGGCCCTCACCCCTCCCTTAAAGGATGACTGGGACCCCTCACTCCTCCCCTAACAGGAGTGATGTGGACCCCTACTCCTCCCCTTAACGGAGGGGACTGGAGAGCCCTCACCCTCCCTTTTAAAGGAATGACTGTGGAGCCTCCCCTACCTTAAAGGGGTGACTGTTAGACCCTCATCCTACCCTTAACGGGGAGTGAGGAGAGCCCTCCTCCTACCCAAAAACAGGAGTGACTGGGGAGGCCCCTCACTCCTCCCCTTAAAGGAATGATGTGAGGTCCTCTACTGCTAAACACAATTTTAAATGAGCTGGAAATATGTTGGAAATTAACCAAATAAAACTAATTTCCCCGTTTGTATAGGAATTAATAAGACCCCTTCCAACTCTCTCGAAAAACAATTAGATGGGGGGGTTTATACCCCCTTAAAATTTGAAAAGTTCCAACTACCATTACTTACGTACCCTTAAAAATGGGGGGCCCGGGGAATTTTGCTTAACTTACTTTTTAAACCAAGCCTTCGTGACGGTAATTTCTTTTTTTTATAAATTGTTAATTTGGGGGCAAGAAATAATTTTTTTTTACAGTGGTTGATTTGCATATTGTAATATTACCCGTTTACGCTCATTTTATTGCGTATATTGTGTATAATTTGCGTACCTGTGCGTACCTGTACCTGTGCGTACCTGTACGTACCTGTACCTGTGCGTACCTGTACGTACCTGTACCTGTGCGTACCTGTGCGTACCTGTACCTGTGCGTACCTGTACCTGTGCGTAACTGTACCTGTACGTACCTGTACCTGTACGTACCTGTATCTGTGCGTACCTGTATCTGTGCGTACCTGTATCTGTGCGTACCTGTACCTGTACGTACCTGTACCTGTGCGTACCTGTACCTGTACGTACCTGTACCTGTGTGTACCTGTGCGTACCTGTATCTGTGCGTACCTGTACCTGTGCGTACCTGTACCTGTGCGTACCTGTACCTGTGCGTACCTGTACCTGTGCGTACCTGTACCTGTGCGTACCTGTACCTGTGTGTACCTGTGCGCACCTGTACCTGTGCGTACATGTATCTGTGCGTACCCGTACCTGTGCGCACCTGTACCTGTGCGTACCTGTATCTGTGCGTACCTGTATCTGTGCGTACCTGTACCTGTGCGTACCTGTACCTGTGCGTACCTGTATCTGTGCGTACCTGTACCTGTGCGTACCTGTATCTGTGCGCACCTGTACCTGTGCGTACCTGTATCTGTGCGTACCTGTACTTGTGCGTACCTGTACTTGTGCGTACCTGTACCTGTGCGTACCTGTACCTGTGCGTACCTGTACCTGTGCGTACCTGTACCTGTGCGTACCTGTACCTGTGCGTACCTTTACGTACCTGTACCTGTACGTACCTGTACGTACCTGTACCTGTACGTACCTGTACCTGTGCGTACCTGTACCTGTGCGTACCTGTACCTGTGCGTACCTGTACCTGTGCGTACCTGTACCTGTGCGTACCTGTACCTGTGCGTACCTGTACCTGTGCGTACCTGTACCTGTACGTACCTGTACCTGTACGTACCTGTACCTGTGCGTACCTGTACCTGTACGTACCTGTACCTGTGCGTACCTGTACCTGTGCGTACCTGTACCTGTGCGTACCTGTACCTGTGCGTACCTGTACCTGTGCGTACCTGTACCTGTACGTACCTGTACCTGTGCGTACCTGTACCTGTACGTACCTGTACCTGTGCGTACCTGTACCTGTACGTGCCTGTACCTGCGCGTACCTGTACCTGCGCGTACCTGTACCTGTGCGTACCTGTACCTGTGCGTACCTGTACCTGTACGTACCTGTACCTCTACGTACCTGTACCTGTACGTACCTGTACCTGTGTGTACCTGTACCTGTACGATAAATCTATTACTGTTGTGACGACCACGATCACCTGAACAGCGAGAGCTAGGTTGGTAGCGCACTCAGCCCACACGTTGAAGTCCATGGTTCGATCCCCGGTACGGGTGAAAAACATTTGGATGTGTTTCCTTAAGAGACCTGCTGTCCATGGTCACCTAGCAGCAAGTAGGTACCTGGGTGTTAGTCGACTGACGTAGGGAGCATCCTGGGAACAAAATTGACCTAATTTGTAGAAATTCTCACTGATGTGAGCTATGGTCTTTATAAGTTGAACCTTGTACTTATAATAATAATAATTATTATTATTATTAATATTATTAATTCTTCGTGAATCCAAGTATACTCTCACCTACCGCAAGAGTATACATGTATACCATTCATATATACGTGTGTATGAGTGCTGGGCAGTGCGGTATGCATCCTATGTATATCCTATGTATATCACACATATCAATTACCAGGCAAAAATCAGAGTGATTTACCACTTATCTTCTCCCCCTCTTTTCTCTCTCTCCATACCTCCTTTACTCCTCTCTGTCTTTCCCCATCTCTTACATTTCATTACTAGAACTCTGTACATTGTTCCTTCTCTGAGTATACTCGAAAGTCCTGCGCTGTTTGTATTTCCACCCTACCACACACTACTACCCACTACACTACCACCACTACTACTACCCAACTACTACAACTACTACTACCACCACTACTACTACCACCACTACTACTACTACACACACACTACTACTACCACCACTACTAACTACCACCACTACTACTACCACCACTACACCACACTACTACTCACCTATACACCACTACTACTACCACCACTACTACCACCACTACTACTACCACCACTACTACCACCACTACTACTACCACCACTACTACCACCACTACTACTACACCACACCACTACTACTACCACCACTACTACTACCACCACTACTACCACCACTACTACTACCACCACTACTACCACCACTACTACTACCACTACTACCTACCACTACCACCACTACTACCACCACACTACTACTACCACCCACTACTACCACCACTACTACACTACCACCACTACTACTACCACACTACTACTACCACCACTACTACCACCACTACACTACCACCACTACTACACCACTACTACTACCACCACTACTACCACCACTACTACTACTACCACCACTACTACACCACCACTCACCACACCACCACTACCTACCACCACTACTACTCACCACAATACACGCACCAACCACCACTGCACCTGAAACCCATGAAAACTCACTTTTTATTTCTACCTGTGTATTTCCATGATATTATTAGTATCACCACAAAATTACCACACCGTAAACCAACCACCAAAACATCCACTACGTAAGACCCATAAAACGCACGAGCATTTACTACCTTTCTACTATCCTCACCCTTCATTAAAACTTTATCTGTCCTTCCTTATCTTACCCTCACCACCCTAGACGCGGCGACCACCAAATGACACCGACCCATATTATCACGAACAACAGTCCTGGCCGACTAAAAGACCAACAAAGATCGGATTTCATCCCCCGACACTTGCCCATTTCCCACCACGCCCATTCCTCCCACAACCACCACTCCTGAAATTCCATTATCATTCCTCTGTGAAAGGCACCCCTTGTATCAAGCGTTGTGGAGGAAGAAAAGTGAAATTGTCTTTAATGAGTCGGAAGAATGGTACAGACGTATATGATTAGCTAATGATTCCTCAGCTGTCGCAGACTAACGGGGAACAAAACAAGAATTTGTATTTTCCATCCCACAAGGGAAGCACTTGCCCATCCCACCACGCCCATTCCTCACCCAGCAACCACCCACTCCGAAATTCCATTATCATTCCTCTTGTGAAAGGGGCATCCATTGTATCTAATGGTTTCTGTGAGGTAAAGAAAAGTGAAGATTGTCTTTTAATGGAGCTCGGGAAAGAATGGGTAAGACTGCTATTAATGGATTAGCTAAATGAATTCCTGAGAGCTCTGAGGAGGCTGAGAGGAGACAGAACAAGACAGTTTTTGTTGTTTTCTTGTTAAAACAAACACACACACACATACACACACCTGGAGGCCAGGAGGGTCAGGGGAGACATGATAATAACATACAAAATAATGGGTGGAATAGACAAGGTGGACAGAAACAAGATGTCCCAGAGACTGGACACAGCAACGAAGAGTCACAATTGGAAGTTGAAGACTCAGGTGAATGACAGGGATGTTAGGAAGTATTTCTTCAGTCACAGAGTTGGCAGGAAGTGGAATAGTTTGGGAAGCGATGTAGTGGAGGCAGGATCCATAGTTAGCTTTAAGACGAGGTATGACAAAGCTCATGGAGCAGGGAGAAAGGGAGGACCTAGTAGCGATCAGTGAAGAGGCGGGTCCAAGAGCTGAGTCTCGACCCCTGCAACCACAATTAGGTGAGTATAATTAGGTGAGTACACACACACACACACCAGTGCCACTGACGTGTATCCATTCTAGGTGGAGCACCTAAAATGGAATGAGCATATCAGCGACAACCAGCACGGCTTCAGGGACGTGAAATCCTGTGTCACAAACCTACTGGAGTTCTATGACAGGGTGACGGCAGTAAGACAAGAGAGAGAGGGGTGGGTGGAATGCATTTTCTTGAACTGCAAGAAGGCGTTTGACACAGTTCCACACAAGATATTAGAGCAAAAACTGGAGGACCAAGCAGGGATAACAGGGAAGGCACTACAATTGATCAGGGAATACTTGTCAGGAAGACAGCAGCGAGTCATGGTACGTGACGAGGTGTCAGAGTGGGCACCTGTGACCAGCGGGGTCCCGCAGGGGTCAGTCCTAGGACCAGTGTTGTTTCTGGTATTTGTGAACGACATGACGGAAGGAATAGACTCTAAGGTGTCCCTGTTTGCAGATGACGTGAAGTTGATGAGAAGAATACACTCGATCGAAGACCAGGCAGAACTACAAAGGGATCTGGACAGGCTGCAGACCTGGTCCAGCAATTGGCTCCTGGAGTTCAATCCCACCAAGTGCAAAGTCATGAAGATTTGGGAAGGGCGTAAAAAAAAAATCGCAGACGAAGTACTGTCTAGGGGGTCAGAGACTATAAATCTCACTCAAGGAAAAGGATCTTGGGGTGAGTATAACACCGAGCATATCTCCGGAGACACACATCAACCAAACAACTGCTGCAGCATATGGGCGCCTAGCAAACCTCAGAACAGCATTCCGACATCTCGATAAGGAATCGTTCAGGACCCTGTACACCGTGTACGTTAGGCCCATATTGGAGTATGCGGCACCAGTTTGGAACCCACACCTAGCCAAGCATGTAAAGAAACTAGACAAAGTGCAAAGGTTTGCAACAAGACTAGTCCCAGAGCTAAGAGGTATGTCCTACGAGGAGAGGTTAAGGGAAGTCAACCTGACGACACTGGAGGACAGGAGAGATAGGGGGGACATGATAACAACATACAAAATACTGAGAGGAATTGACAAGGTGGACAAAGACAGGATGCTCCAGAGATTGGACACAGTAACAAGGGGACACAGTTGGAAGTTGAAGACACAGATGAATCAAAGTGATGTTAGGAAGTATTTCTTCAGCCACAGAGAAGTCAGTAAGTGGAATAGTTTGGGAAGTGATGTAGTGGAGGCAGGATCCATACATAGCTTTAAGCAGAGGTATGATAAAGCTCACGGTTCAGGGAGAGTGACCTAGTAGCGACCAGTGAAGAGGCGGGGCCAGGAGCTGTGACTCGACCCCTGCAACCTCAACTAGGTGAGTACAACTAGGTGAGTACACACACACACACACATATATATATATATAAATATATATATATATATATATAATATATATATATAATATAATATATATATATATATATATATATATATATATATATATAATGTGTGTGTGTGTGTACTCACCTAGTTAAGGTTGCAGGGGTCGAGTCACAGCTCCTGGACCCTCCTCTTCACCTTCCATATATTAACTGTCAATTCCATTTTTTGACACTCAATTATCACCAAAAAAATAAAATCTCATTAAACATTAATCGAAAAAAAACTGATATATATAAACAGATCTAAATTCTTAGTATAATTAAAATTTAGAAAAAAACCTAAGTGGTTATTGATATTCTCAATAATTAAAAAAAAATTCTTATATCCCATCTATTGTATTCTATTGTTCCCTCGAAGGGTCGTGTTGTATAATGTATTTGTGTTGTATTTTACACCAGAATCGACTTAATGTAATCTATTGTTGGGGGAAAAAATGTACAAAGGTATTAAGTGCCTGTTTAAGTGCCTTTGTAGCCTCTGGGATGAATAATTGATGTGATGATGAGTTTTATTCTCGGCTCATCAATCTTGAGCTGTGAAGTTGGTGCTGGTTAGGGGGTCTTGGTGCGAGGAAGTGGAGCTACAAATATTACTACTGCTGCTACTACAACAACAGTAACAACAACAGTAACAACAACAGTAACAACAACAGTAACAGTAACAGTAACAGTAACAGTAACAACAGTAGCAATAGTAACTACAATAACAACATTAACTACAATAAGAACAGTAACAAAACAGTAACAATAACAGTAACAACAGTAACAACAGTAACAGTAACAACAGTAACAACAGTAATAACAACAGTAACAGTAACAACAACAATAACAACAGTAACAGTAACAACAACAATAACAACAGTAACAGTAACAACAGTAACAATAACAGTAACAGTAACAACAACAGTAACAGCAACAACAGTAAATACAGTAACAACAGTAACAGTAACAGCAACAACAGCAACAACAGTAACAGTAACAACAGTAACAACAGTAACAGTAACAACAGTAACAGCAACAACAACAGTAACAACAGTAACAACAGCAACAACAGTAGCAACAGTAACAACAGTAACAACAGCACTCTCCCCACAATACACATTAATTTACAGATATCGATCGACTTTATCGAAAATCGACATTTTGTATCTATCGCCACCTGTCTATCGACAGGTGCTCTTGATCCGAGGAACTAAAACTCAACCATAAATAAAATCTGGCCTGCTTTTAAAGGCAGATTTACAAGCTTGGTTTAGTGAGCAACGATCTGTTGGTGTATTGAAATCCGGGTGGAAATTCCTGGGAAATACATGCGTGAAAATCAGTCTGAAATTCAGGGAATTCGTGTATTTTTTTTGGTTATATTGGTTAGTTTCAGGTTTGAAGCCAATCTACTACACGAGGGTCATTAAGACTGGTTAACTGGTTAATGGGGTTTAAAGTCTATCTACTATACGAGGGTCATTAAGACTGGTTAACTGGTTAATGGGGTTTAAAGTCTATCTACTATACGAGGGTCATTAAGACTGGTTGGTTGGTTAATGGGGTTTAAAGTCTATCTACTACACGAGGGTCATTAAGACTGGTTGGTTGGTTAATGGGGTTTAAAGTCTATCTACTACACGAGGTCATTAAGACTGGTTGGTTGGTTAATGGGGTTTAAAGTCTATCTACTACACGAGGGTCATTAAGACTGGTTGGTTGGTTAATGGGGTTTAAAGTCTACTACACGAGGGTCATTAAGACTGGTTGGTTGGTTAATGGGGTTTGAAGCCAATCTACTACACGAGGGTCATTAAGACTGGTTGGTTGGTTAATGGGGTTTAAAGTCTATCTACTACACGAGGGTCATTAAGACTGGTTGGTTGGTTAATGGGGTTTGAAGCCAATCTACTACACGAGGGTCATTAAGACTGGTTGGTTGGTTAATGGGGTTTAAAGTCTACTACACCAGGGTCATTAAGACTGGTTGGTTGGTTAATGGGGTTTAAAGTCTATCTACTACACGAGGGTCATTAAGACTGGTTGGTTTGTTAATGGGGTTTAAAGTCTATCTACTACACGAGGGTCATTAAGGCTGCAGGTCACCTGTACACCACCAGTCAAGAATACTTTAATACCTAAAATACTGATTAATGTAAACTACCAGTGTATATACACTGAGATATACACCTCTCAGTGTATATACACTGAGATATACACCTCTCAGTGTATATACACTGAGATATACACCTCTCAGTGTATATACACTGAGATATACACCTCTCAGTGTATATACACTGAGATATACACCTCTCAGTGTATATACGCTGAGATATACACCTCTCAGTGTATATACACTGAGATATACACCTCTCAGTGTATATACACTGAGATATACACCTCTCAGTGTATATACGCTGAGATATACACCTCTCAGTGTATATACACTGAGATATACACCTCTCAGTGTATATACGCTGAGATATACACCTCTCAGTGTATATACACTGAGATATACACCTCTGTGTATATACACTGAGATATACACCTCTCAGTGTATATACATTGAGATATACACCTTTCAGTGTATATACACTGAGATATACACCTCTCAGTGTATATACAGAGAGAGAAATTCGGTATATACACTGAGACACACCTCTCTCGATGTATATACACTGAGATACATCTCGGGGGTGTATATGCACAGTGTATATAAACTAGATAACCTATAATTCAAATATTAATTGTATAACATATAATTCGCATAATATAAACTATTAATGCACAATACACAACATTTGAATTGTATAATACATAATTCTCATTAATAAATATTTCTCGTATGAAAATCACATAAGATACAATTCACAATCAACATACATATATATATATATATATATATATATATTATATATATATATATATATATATATATATATATATATATATATATATATATATATATATATAAACATATATATATATATATATATATATATATATTATAAATATATATTATAAACATTATATATATATATATATATATATATATATATATATATATATATATATATATATATATATATATATATACAGTGAACCCTCGACCAGCGATGGCATCGGTTAACGATAAATCCGACTAGCGATACATTTTATCGCAAAAATTTTGCCTCGATTAGCGCTAAAAAACTCGACCAACACTATTCCTTCCGTCTGAGACGCGTCCACTTCTGGCCAGTGTTTACAAGCCAGCCAGCCACCACGGTCGCTTCCAAGCATACAATCGGAACATTTCATATTATCACAGCCTTTTTAGTGATTGCACCTGCAAAATAAGTCACCATGGGCCCCAAGAAAGCTTCTAGTGCCAACCCTACAGCAAAAAGGGTGAGAATTACTATGGATATGAAGAAAGGGATCATTGCTAAGTATGAAAGTGGAGTGCATGTCTCCGAGCTGGCCAGGTTGTACACAAAACCCCAATCAACCATCGCTACTATTGTGGCCAAGAAAACGGCAATCAAGGAAGCTGTTCTTGCCAAAGGTGCAACTATGTTTTCGAAACTGAGATCGCAAGTGATAGAAGATGTTGAGAGACTGTTATTGGTATGGATAAACGAAAAACAGATAGCAGAAGATAGCATCTCTCAAGCGATCATATGTGAAAAGGCTAGGAAGTTGCATGACGATTTAATTAGAAAAATGCCAGCAACTAGTGGTGATGTGAGTGAATTTAAGGCCAGCAAAGGTTGGTTTGAGAGATTTAAGAATCGTAGTGGCATACATAGTGTGATAAGGCATGGTGAGGCTGCCAGTTTGGACCAAAAAACAGCTGAAAAATATGTGCAGGAATTCAAGGAGTACATAGACAGTGAAGGACTGAAACCTGAACAAGTGTTTAATGGTGACACTGACAATGTTGTGAAACACGTTAGGAATGTCATAAAGGAACGGGAGGTACAGGCCTCTGTGGGCAGATATGTTGTGCGACAGAGGTCCAGTGACTCAAGCTGGTCCTAGTGGCATTAAAAGAAGAAGGGAAGTAACCCCGAAAAAGGACTTGCCACCTCAAGTCCTAATGGAAGGGGATTCCCCTTCTAAACACTAAGACCATCAACACACTCCCCTCTTCCCATCCCATCAATCATCACCAGATCTTCAATAAAGGTAAGTGTCATGTAACTGTGCATGTATTCTTCAGTTTGCGTGTATTAAAATTAATATTTCATGTGTTAAAATTTTTTTTTTCAATACTTTTGGGTGTCCTGCACGGATTAATTTGATTTCCATTATTTCTTATGGGGAAAATTAACTTGACTAACGATTATTTTGACTAACGATGAGCTCTCAGGAACGGATTAATAGCGTTAGTCGAGGGTCCACTGTATATATATATGTGTGTGTGTGTGTGTGTGTGTGTGTGTGTGTGTGTGTGTGTGTGTGTGTGTGTGTGTGTGTGTGTAAGTGGTTTAGAACACGTAAGGAAACCCTAGGCGATATTATGAAACGTTTCGACCCTGGGATCTTGCTCACTTCTACCATACAGACGTTAGAAGACAGTATATATGTGGAGAGTGAGGTGTGAGTGACACACAGTGACCTGAAGGACAGGTAGACAGAGTGATTATGTCTCGTGTGTTGTTAGGTAGATGATGCTGTGTCTGGTTGAGTATCATGGATGATAATGAACCATACCACGGGCGGGATTGAACCTGCGGTCAGAGAGTCTCAAAACTCCAGACGGTCAGACTCTCTGACAGCGGGTTCAATCCCGCCCGTGGTATGGTTTGTTTGCAATCGTGTCATTGTGATTTCGTGAGTCTTGTATGATAATGTTTTAGTAATTTTGTTATTTCTAGCGTTCTCTGGTGTCGGTGACGTGATTAGTGAGGCTTCCAGACACCGTCAGGTTCTATCTTGTTCGGTGAGGACGAGCTGTGCCTCTTTCCAGTTTATAAAAGTGTTCTTTGGAGTCCCTGTGGGGGACACAGACGTACCTTAACGTGGAGTCCCTGTGGAGGACACAGGCGTACCTTAACGTGAAGTCCCTGTGGAGGACACAGACGTACCTTAACGTGGAGTCCCTGTGGGGGACACAGGCGTACCTTAACGTGGAGTCCCTGTGGAGGACACAGGCGTACCTTAACGTGGAGTCCCTGTGGGGGACACAGGCGTACCTTAACGTGGAGTCCCTGAGGAGGACACAGGCGTACCTTAACGTGGAGTCCCTGTGGGGGACACAGGCGTACCTTAACGTGGAGTCCCTGTGGGGGACACAGGCGTACCTTAACGTGGAGTCCCTGTGGAGGACACAGGCGTACCTTAACGTTGAGTCCCTGTGGGGACACAGACGTACCTTAACGTTGAGTCCCTGTGGGGGACACAGACGTACCTTTAAACTGGAAAGTCCCTGTGGAGGGACACAGGCGTACCTTAACGTGGAGTCCCTGTGGGGGGACACAGGCGTACCTTAACGTGGAGTCCCTGTGGGGGACACAGGCGTACCTTAACGTGGAGTCCCTGTGGGGAACACAAAACGTACCTTAACGTGGAGTCCCTGTGGGGGAAACACAGGCATACCTTAACGTGGAGTCCCTGTAGAGGACACAGGCGTACCTTAACGTGGAGTCCCTGTGGAGGACACAGGCGTACCTTAACGTGGAGTCCCTGTGGGGGACACAGGCGTACCTTAACGTGGAGTCCCAGTGGGGGGACACAGACGTACCTTAACGTGGAGTCCCTGTGGGGGACACAGGCGTACCTTAACGTGGAGTCCCTGTGGAGGACACAGGCGTCCCTTAAGGGTGGGTCCCTGTGGGGACACAGGCGTACCTTAAACGTGGAGTCCCTGTGGGGGACACAGACGTACCTTAACGTGGAGTCCCTGTGGAGGACACAGGCGTACCTTAACGTGGAGTCCCTGTGGGGGACACAGGCGTACCTTAACGTGGAGTCCCTGTGGGGGACACAGGCGTACCTTAACGTGGAGTCCCTGTGGGGGACACAGGCGTACCTTAACGTGGAGTCCCTGTGGAGGACACAGGTGTACCTTAACGTGAAGTCCCTGTGGAGGACACAGACGTACCTTAACGTGGAGTCCCTGTGGGGGACACAGGCGTACCTTAACGTGGAGTCCCTGTGGAGGACACAGGCGTACCTTAACGTGGAGTCCCTGTGGGGGACACAGGCGTACCTTAACGTGGAGTCCCTGAGGAGGACACAGGCGTACCTTAACGTGGAGTCCCTGTGGGGGACACAGGCGTACCTTAACGTGGAGTCCCTGTGGGGGACACAGGCGTACCTTAACGTGGAGTCCCTGTGGAGGACACAGGCGTACCTTAACGTTGAGTCCCTGTGGGGGACACAGACGTACCTTAACGTTGAGTCCCTGTGGGGGACACAGACGTACCTTAACGTGGAGTCCCTGTGGAGGACACAGGCGTACCTTAACGTGGAGTCCCTGTGGGGGACACAGGCGTACCTTAACGTGGAGTCCCTGTGGGGGACACAGGCGTACCTTAACGTGGAGTCCCTGTGGGGAACACAGACGTACCTTAACGTGGAGTCCCTGTGGAGGACACAGGCATACCTTAACGTGGAGTCCCTGTAGAGGACACAGGCGTACCTTAACGTGGAGTCCCTGTGGAGGACACAGGCGTACCTTAACGTGGAGTCCCTGTGGGGGACACAGGCGTACCTTAACGTGGAGTCCCTGTGGGGGACACAGACGTACCTTAACGTGGAGTCCCTGTGGGGGACACAGGCGTACCTTAACGTGGAGTCCCTGTGGAGGACACAGGCGTACCTTAACGTGGAGTCCCTGTGGGGGACACAGGCGTACCTTAACGTGGAGTCCCTGTGGGGGACACAGACGTACCTTAACGTGGAGTCCCTGTGGAGGACACAGGCGTACCTTAACGTGGAGTCCCGTGGGGGACACAGGCGTACCTTAACGTGGAGTCCCTGTGGGGGACACAGGCGTACCTTAACGTGGAGTCCCTGTGGGGGACACAGACGTACCTTAACGTGGAGTCCCTGTGGAGGACACAGGCATACCTTAACGTGGAGTCCCTGTAGAGGACACAGGCGTACCTTAACGTGGAGTCCCTGTGGAGGACACAGGCGTACCTTAACGTGGAGTCCCTGTGGGGGTCACAGGCGTACCTTAACGTGGAGTCCCTGTGGGGGTCACAGGCGTACCTTAACGTGGAGTCCCTGTGGAGGACACAGGCGTACCTTAACGTGGAGTCCCTGTGGGGGACACAGGCGTACCTTAACGTGGAGTCCCTGTGGGGGACACAGACGTACCTTAACGTGGAGTCCCTGTGGAGGACACAGGCATACCTTAACGTGGAGTCCCTGTGGGGGACACAGGCGTACCTTAACGTGGAGTCCCTGTAGAGGACACAGGTGTACCTTAACGTGGAGTCCCTGTGAAGGACACAGGCGTACCTTAACGTGGAGTCCCTGTGGATGACACAGGCGTACCTTAACGTGGAGTCCCTGTGGGGGACACAGACGTACCTTAACGTGGAGTCCCTGTGGAGGACACAGGCGTACCTTAACGTGGAGTCCCTGTGGGGGACACAGGCGTACCTTAACGTCGAGTCCCTGTGGGGGACACAGACGTACCTTAACGTATAGTCCCTGTGGAGGACACAGGCGCACCTTAACGTGGAGTCCCTGTGGGGGACACAGACGTACCTTAACGTGGAGTCCCTGTGGAGGACACAGGCGTACCTTAACGTGGAGTCCCTGTGGGGGACACAGAAGTACCTTAACGTGGAGTCCCTGTGGGGGACACAGGCGTACCTTAACGTGGAGTCCCTGTGGGGGACACAGACGTACCTTAACGTGGAGTCCCTGTGGGGGACACAGGAGTACCTTAACGTGGAGTCCCTGTGGGGGACACAGGCGTGCCTTAACGTGGAATCCCTGTGGGAGACACAGACCTACCTTAACGTGGAGTCCCTGTGGAGGACACAGGCGTACCTTAACGTGGAGTCCCTGTGGGGGACACAGAAGTACCTTAACGTGGAGTCCCTGTGGGGGACACAGGCGTACCTTAACGTGGAGTCCCTGTGGGGGACACAGACGTACCTTAACGTGGAGTCCCTGTGGGGGACACAGGAGTACCTTAACGTGGAGTCCCTGTGGGGGACACAGGCGTGCCTTAACGTGGAATCCCTGTGGGAGACACAGACGTACCTTAACGTGGAGTCCCTGTGGAGGACACAGGCGTACCTTAACGTGGAGTCCCTGTGGGGGACACAGACGTACCTTAACGTGGAGTCCCTGTGGAGGACACAGGCGTACCTTAACGTGGAGTCCCTGTGGGGGGACAAAGGCGTACCTTAACGTGGAGTCCCTGTGGGGGACACAGACGTACCTTAACGTGGAGTCCCTGTGGGGGACACAGGAGTACCTTAACGTGGAGTCCCTGTGGAGGACACAGGCGTACCTTAACGTGGAGCCCCTGTGGGGGACACAGACGTACCTTTAACGTGGAGTCCCTGTGGCGGACAAAGGCGTACCTTAACGTGGAGTCCCTGTGGGGGGGACAAAGGCGTACCTTAACGTGGAGTCCCTGTGGGGGACACAGGCGTACCCTAAGTCGTCTTTGTTGCTGGAGTTTCGATGTTCGTTCAGGCGGACTGAAAGATTTCTGCCTGTTTCTCCTACATATTTCTTGGAACAGTATCCACAGGGGATGGTGTAGACGCCCGCTTTGGAAGTTAGAGATGTGAATCTAGGTTTTATAGCGAGGACTTTGATAGATGTGTTTATGGTGGTAGCATGTTGCTCATGGAAAGTGCCTGGCGAGTATTCGTGGCAACGTCACCACATGGGAGCCCTGTGAACTGACTCACGAAATCCTGTTGACACAAACCATACCACGGGTCGGTCTGGAGTGTTATGACTGATCACGGGTTCTACCCCTACCCTTGGTATGCTTTGGTTAGCACTATGAAATGGTTAAAGGACTGTTCTACTGGGGGTTTCCTAAGGATAGTTTGTGCCTTGAGTCTGCAGTCTCGGACGAAGAAAGATGGGCAAGTAAGATGTGTAAAGGTTTGTGTTATGGGGATACATTCTTCAAGGTCTGGAGGTGCGAAGAGCTCTCAAGAAGTCAGTAAGAACTCCTCTTTTAGTGCTGATGTCTTGGTGTGAATAGAAGTGTATAAGACCTCACTGTCGGGACACCTGTACATGAGGACGTCGAGGCTGGGAAGCTTGACACTCTCGGGATACCTGTACAGGAGGACGTCGAGGCTGGGAAGCTTGACACTGTCGGGATACCTGTACAGGAGGACGTCGAGGCTGGGAAGCTTGACACTGTCGGGATACCTGTACAGGAGGACGTCGAGGCTGGGAAGCTTGACACTGTCGGGATACCTGTACAGGAGGACGTCGAGGCTGGGAAGCTTGACACTGTCGGGATACCTGTACAGGAGGACGTCGA
>NC_069494.1:12738744-12756244 GCF_026875155.1 Cherax quadricarinatus
GGGGACTAAGTACATTGTCTTCAGGACTAATTAGTACATTGTCTTGGGGACTAATTAGTACATTGTCTTGGGGACTAATTAGTACATTGTCTTGGGGACTAATTAGTACATTGTCTTCAGGACTAATTAGTACATTGTCTTCAGGACTAATTAGTACATTGTTTTGGGGACTAATTAGTACATTGTCTTCAGGACTAATTAGTACATTGTCTTCAGACTAATTAGTACATTTTTATTGGGGACTAATTAGTACATTGTCTCAGTGACTAATTAGTACATTGTCTAGGGGACTAATTAGTACATTGTCTTCAGGACTAATTAGTACATTGTCTTGGGGACTAATTAGTACATTGTCTTCAGGACTAATTAGTACATTGTCTTGGGGACTAATTAGTACATTGTCTTCAGGACTAATTAGTACATTGTTTTGGGAACTAATTAGTAACATTGTTCTTCAGGACTAATTAGTACATTGTCTTCAGGACTAATAAGTACATTGTCTTCAGGACTAATTAGTACATTGTTTTGGGGACTAATTAGTACATTGTTTTGGGGACTAATTAGTACATTGTCTTCAGGACTAATTAGTACATTGTCTTCAGGACTAATTAGTACATTGTTTTGGGGACTAATTAGTACATTGTCTTCAGGACTAATTAGTACATTGTCTTGGGGACTAATTAGTACATTGTCTTGGGGACTAATTAGTACATTGTCTTCAGGACTAATTAGTACATTGTCTTGGGGACTAATTAGTACATTGTCTTCAGGACTAATTAGTACATTGTTTTGGGGACTAATTAGTACATTGTCTTCAGGACTAATTAGTACATTGTCTTCAGGACTAATTAGTACATTGTTTTGGGGACTAATTAGATACATTGTCTTGGGACTAATTATACATTGTCTCAGGACTAATTAGTACATTGTTTTGGGGACTAATTAGTACATTGTCTTCAGGACTAATTAGTACATTGTCTTCAGGACTAATTAGTACATTGTTTTGGGGACTAATTAGTACATTGTCTTGGGGACTAATTAGTACATTGTCTTCAGGACTAATTAGTACATTGTCTTCAGGACTAAGTACATTGTCTTGGGGACTAATTAGTACATTGTCTTCAGGACTAACTAGTACATTGTCTTCAGGACTAATTAGTACATTGTCTTCAGGACTAAGTACATTGTCTTGGGGACTAATTAGTACATTGTCTTCAGGACTAACTAGTACATTGTCTTCAGGACTAATTAGTACATTGTCTTCAGGACTAAGTACATTGTCTTGGGGACTAATTAGTACATTGTCTTCAGGACTAATTAGTACATTGTCTTGGGGACTAATTAGTACATTGTCTTTAGGACTAATTAGTACATTGTTTTGGGGACTAATTAGTACATTGTTTTGGGGAATAATTAGTACATTGTCTTCAGGACTAATTAGTACATTGTTTTGGGGACTAATTAGTACATAGTCTTCAGGACTAATTAGTACATTGTTTTGGGGACTAATTAGTACATTGTCTTGGAGCTAATTAGCACACACAATATTGTTTTGATAATAGGCCTAATTAGAATATCTCAAAAACTAGTTAGTAGGCATAAGACCCATTTTTTTATATTTTCAAATCCCATTATCCTCTGTAAACAAAAAATCCTGCTGCAGGATACTTATAAATCCTGGGCACCAGGATGCTTATAAATCCTGGGCACCAGCCAGAGCCGGATTAATTAAGACAAATGGCAGCATCTGGCAACTCCAGCTTCCTGGAGGGTAGTGGAGTATTGGGATACCGGGATAGGGGTACCGGGATAGGGGATACCAGAAGTGATGCCTGTATAGGGATACTGGGATAGAGATATCAAGATGGGGATACTGATATAGGGATTCCAGGCAAGGGATACCCGTATAGACTGGGATAGGGATACCAGGATAGGGATACTGGGATAGGGATACTGGGATAGGGATACTGGGATAGGGATACTGAATAGGAATACTGAGATAGAGATATTAAGATGGGGATACTGACATAGGGATTCCAGGCAAGGGATACCCGTATAGAGACACTGGGATAGAGATACTGGGATATGGATACTTGATAGGGCTACTGGGATAGGGATACTGGATAGGGATACTGGGATAAAGATACTGGAGAGGGATACTGGGATAGATATACTGGATAGGGATACCTGATAGGGATACTGGGATAGGGATAGGAATACGTTATAGGCGATATCTCAGGAATACAGATGTAGGATAGAGATCCAAATGGGGAATAACTGATCATAGGGATATCCAGGCAAAGGATACCCATATAGGGACACGGAGAGAGATACGGATAGGATACGGTATAGATTACAGTACAGGGATGTTGGATAGGGATACTGGATGGATACAGGGTAAGGGAATACCAGGATAGGGATTACGTGGTATAGGAATACCAGTATAGGTACTGGGATAGGGATAAATACAGTAAGGGATACTGGGATAGGATACAAAGGATACCGGGATAAATAGGATACCAGGATAAGATCTGATAGGATACGGATAGGAGATACCGATAGGACTAGAAATACGAGAAGGAATGCCGATAGGGATACTGGGATAGGGATACCGTATAGGTGGGTATCTGGATAGGATACCATATAGGGATACTGGGATAGGGATACCAGTATAGGGATACTGGGATAGGATACTGGGATAGGATAAAGTATCAGGATAGGGATATTAGGGATACTGGTGGATAGGAATACCAGTATAAGGATACTGGGATAGGTGGATACCAGTATAGGGAATAATGGGTAAGGATACCAGTATAGGTCTACATGCTATGGATGATACCAGGTATAGGGTACATGGTAGATACCAGTACGGATCTGGATGGGATACATGCGGCTACTGTTTCACTGGTATGGTAGGGTATACTGGATGGTTGATACCATATTACTGTAATCACCATGTATGGTATGGATGGAATACTCCCTGGATGGTTGACTACCATCCTTCTGTTATCACTCTGGTATGGATAGGATGGTAGTATACCTGGATGGTTGACTACCATACCTTCTGTTTCCACTCTGGTATGGAGGATGGTAGTACCATCCCTGGATGGTTGACTCCATACCTTCGTTCGTACTTGGTATGGTATGATGGTAGTACCTTCCCTGGATGGTGACTACCATCCTTCTGTTTCACTCTGGTATGGTAGATGGTAGTACCTCCCTGGATGGTTGACTACCATCCTTCTGTTTCACTCTGGTATGGTAGATGGTAGTACCTCCCTGGATGGTTGACTACCATCCTCCTGTTTCACTCTGGTATGGTAGGATGGTAGTACCTCCCTGGATGGTTGACTACCATCCTTCTGTTTCACTCTGGTATGGTAGGATGGTAGTACCTCCCTGGATGGTTGACTACCATCCTTCTGTTTCACTCTGGTATGGTAGGATGGTAGTACCTCCCTGGATGGTTGACTACCATCCTTCTGTTTCACTCTGGTATGGTAGGATGGTAGTACCTCCCTGGATGGTTGACTACCATCCTTCTGTTTCACTCTGGTATGGTAGGATGGTAGTACCTCCCTGGATGGTTGACTACCATCCTCCCTGTTTCACTCTGGTATGGTAGGATGGTAGTACCTCCCTGGATGGTTGTCTACCATCCTTCTGTTTCACTCTGGTATGGTAGGATGGTAGTACCTCCCTGGATGGTTGTCTACCATCCTTCTGTTTCACTCTGGTATGGTAGGATGGCAGTACCTCCCTGGATGGTTGACTACCATCCTCCTGTTTCACTCTGGTATGGTAGGATGGTAGTACCTCCCTGGATGGTTGACTACCATCCTCCTGTTTCACTCTGGTATGGTAGGATGGTAGTACCTCCCTGGATGGTTGACTACCATCCTTCTGTTTCACTCTGGTATGGTAGGATGGTAGTACCTCCCTGGATGGTTGACTACCATCCTTCTGTTTCACTCTGGTATGGTAGGATGGTAGTACCTCCTGGATGGTTGACTACCATCCTTCTGTTTCACTCTGGTATGGTAGGATGGTAGTACCTCCCTGGATGGTTGCTACCATCCTTCTGTTTCACTCTGGTATGGTAGGATGGTAGTACCTCCCTGGATGGTTGACTACCATCCTTCTGTTTCACTCTGGTATGGTAGGATGGTAGTACCTCCCTGGATGGTTGACTACCATCCTTCTGTTTCACTCTGGTATGGTAGGATGGTAGTACCTCCCTGGATGGTTGACTACCATCCTCCTGTTTCACTCTGGTATGGTAGGATGGTAGTACCTCCCTGGATGGTTGACTACCATCCTTCCTGTTTCACTCTGGTATGGTAGGATGGTAGTACCTCCCTGGATGGTTGACTACCATCCTTCTGTTTCACTCTGGTATGGTAGGATGGTAGTACCTCCCTGGATGGTTGACTACCATCCTTCTGTTTCACTCTGGTATGGTAGGATGGTAGTACCTCCCTGGATGGTTGACTACCATCCTTCTGTTTCACTCTGGTATGGTAGGATGGTAGTACCTCCCTGGATGGTTGACTACCATCCTTCTGTTTCACTCTGGTATGGTAGGATGGTAGTACCTCCCTGGATGGTTGACTACCATCCTTGGGCATCTACCTGCTGACTCCATTTCGACCTTCTACGACTCCCTAAACCAAATTACCTTCATTTCGACCTCATGGTGGAAACATCGACACATCAGTCCTAATTACGTGTAATTAGCGAATTCCTAATTAGGAAATTTCACCTCCCGTTAGATTATTTCTTGAATATCTAAAACAACGGCTTTAGACCGTTTTTAGACCCCATTTTGACAGTCTAGGGAAACCAGGGGAAAGTCTAACAGGAAAATAGGGAACAGATGGGCTTCCCTATTACCATCAGGCTGTTATAGGGCGTTATTAGGGATTGAATCAGGCTTAGCTTTCTCAGAAGCCGTGTTGCTAATGACGTACCTTATTACCTGTACTAATTACTACTACGTAATTATAAGCTATAATCTCTCTCATAATTTATCATTTTCCCACAAATAATAATTTTAATAATGATAATTTCATTAGTAGTAATAATAGTAATTTTAATAGTAATAATAGTAATTTTAATAGTAATAATAGTAATTTTAATAGTAATAATAGTAATTTTAATAGTAATAATAGTAATTGTAATAGTAATAATAATAGTAATTGTAATAGTAACAATAATAGTAATTGTAATAGTAATAATAGTAATTGTAATAGTAATAATAGTAATTGTAATAGTAATAATAGTAATTGTAATAGTAATAATAATAGTAATTGTAATAGTAATAATAGTAATTGTAATAGTAATAATAATAGTAATTGTAATAGTAATAATAGTAATTGTAATAGTAATAATAGTAATTGTAATAGTAATAATAGTAATTGTAATAGTAATAATAATAGTAATTGTAATAGTAATAATAGTAATTGTAATAGTAATAATAGTAATTTTAATAGTAATAATAGTAATTTTAATAGTAATAATAGTAATTTTAATAGTAATAATAATAGTAATTGTAATAGTAATAATAGTAATTTTAATAGTAATAATAGTAATTGTAATAGTAATAATAGTAATTTTAATAGTAATAATAGTAATTTTAATAGTAATAGTAATTTTAATAGTAATAATAATAGTAATTGTAATAGTAATAATAGTAATTTTAATAGTAATAATAGTAATTTTAATAGTAATAATAATAGTAATTTTAATAATAATAGTAATTTTAATAGTAATAATAGTAATTTTAATAGTAATAATAATAGTAATTTTAATAATAATAGTAATTTTAATAGTAATAATAATAGTAATTTTAATAATAATAGTAATTTTAATAATAATAGTAATTTTAATAGTAATAATAATAGTAATTTTAATAATAATAGCAATTTTAATAGTAATAATAATAGTAATTTTAATAATAATAGTAATTTTAATAGTAATAATAATAGTAATTTTAATAATAATAGTAATTTTAATAGTAATAATAATAGTAATTTTAATAATAATAGTAATTTTAATAGTAATAATTGTAGTAATTTTAATAATAATAGTAATTTTAATAGTAATAATAATAGTAATTTTAATAATAATAGTAATTTTAATAGTAATAATAGTAATTTTAATAGTAATAATAATAGTAATTTTAATAATAATAGTAATTTTAATAGTAATAATAGTAATTTTAATAGTAATAATAATAGTAATTTTAATAATAATAGTAATTTTAATAGTAATAATAGTAATTTTAATAGTAATAATAATAGTAATTTTAATAATAATAGTAATTTTAATAGTAATAATTGTAGTAATTTTAATAGTAATAGTAATTTTAATAGTAATAATAATAGTAATTTTAATAATAATAGTAATTTTAATAATAGTAATTTTAATAGTAATAATAATAGTAATTTTAATAGTAATAGTAATTTTAATAGTAATAATAGTAATTTTAATAATAATAGTAATTTTAATAATAATAGTAATTTTAATAGTAATAATAATAGTAATTTTAATAGTAATAGTAATTTTAATAGTAATAATAATAGTAATTTTAATAGTAATAATAATAGTAATTTTAATAGTAATAATAGTAATTTTAATAGTAATAGTAATTTTAATAGTAATAATAATAGTAATTTTAATAGTAATAGTAATTTTAATAGTAATAATAATAGTAATTTTAATAGTAATAATAGTAATTTTAATAGTAATAATAATAGTAATTTTAATAGTAATAATAATAGTAATTTTAATAGTAATAATAGTAATTTTAATAGTAATAATAATAATAGTAATTTTAATAGTAATAATAATAATAGTAATTTTAATAGTAATAATAATAGTAATTTTAATAGTAATAATAGTAATTTTAATAGTAATAATAATTTTAAATATAGTAATAATGATAATTATAATTGTTATATTGATGTCGTAGAATTAATTACTTGTGCTATTTTCTGTGTTAAAAAGTACTCGTTGTGTTGTACTCATTGTGATGTACTCGTGGTCTTGTACTCGTGGTGATGTACTCGTGGTGATGTACTCATGGAGCTGTACTCGTGGTGATGTACTCATGGAGCTGTACTCGTGGTGATGTACTCATGGAGCTGTACTCGTGAAGTTGTACTCGTGGTGATGTACTCATGGAGCTGTACTCGTGAAGTTGTACTCGTGGTGATGTACTCATGGAGCTGTACTCGTGAAGTTGTACTCGTGGTGATGTACTCATGGAGCTGTACTCGTGGTGATGTACTCATGGAGCTGTACTCGTGGTGATGTACTCATGGAGCTGTACTCGTGAAGTTGTACTCGTGGTGATGTACTCATGGAGCTGTACTCGTGGTGATGTACTCATGGAGCTGTACTCGTGGTGATGTACTCATGGAGCTGTACTCGTGAAGTTGTACTCGTGGTGATGTACTCATGGAGCTGTACTCGTGGTGTATTCATGGAGCTGTACTCGTGGTGATGTACTCATGGAGATGTACTCGTGGTGATGTACTCATGGAGCTGTACTCGTGGTGTACTCAAGGAGCTGTACTCGTGATGTACTCATGGAGCTGTACTCGTGGTGTACTCAAGGAGCTGTACTCGTGATGTACTCATGGAGCTGTACTCGTGGTGTACTCAAGGAGCTGTACTCGTGATGTACTCATGGAGCTGTACTCGTGGACATGTACTCGTGGTGTACTCATGGAGCTGTACTCGTAGACATGTACTCGTGGTGTACTCATGGAGCTGTACTCGCGGACATGTACTCGTGGTGTACTCATGGTATTGCCCACGTGGAGTTGTACTCGTGATATATGTCCAATTGCTATCCTCCACAAGTACGGCAGTTGAACTCTATCGCCAGACTTGAGGAAGATTGTCGTTAGTGGAACACACAGTGCCTCTGCTCCCTCTCTCAGGACCCACAGAAAGGTATCTGATCCCTCTACCAGAGTATTTAGCTCACACGACTCCTTCCCTGGTGTATGTATTGTGTCCAGCACTAGTTGGTGCACTCTGCTGCCTCGGGTCTCTGGTAACTCCCGTTGTTCAAACTGATTACCTTGTTAAGTGATGTCTTCTTCCTGATGTGGTTGTGTAGCAGTTCTGGTTTGGTGTGTGTGTGTGTGTGTGTACTCACCTATATGTAGTTACACAGCTCCTGGCCCCGCCTCTTTGCTGGACATTACTAAGTCCACTCTCTCCCTATTCCATGAGCTTTATCGTATCTCTTCTTAAAACTGTGTATGGATGCTGCCTCCACTACATCACTCTCCAGATTAATACACTTCCTTCTGATTCTAAAGTTGAAGAAATACTTCCTAACATCCCTGTGACTCATTTGAGTTTTCATCTGCCAGTTTTGACCCCTTGTTGCTGTGTCCCCTTGTTGTTGTGTCCCCTTGTTGCTGTGTCCCCTTGTTGTTGTGTCCCCTTGTTGTTGTGTCCCCTTGTTGTGTCCCCTTGTTGCTTAGTCCCCTTGATGCTGTGTCCCCTTGTTGCTGTGTCCCCTTGTTGTGTCTCCTTGTTGTGTCCCTTTGTTCCTGTGTCCCCTTGTTGCTGTGTCCCCTTGTTGTGTCTCCTTGTTGTGTCCCTTTGTTCCTGTGTCCCCTTGTTGCTGTGTCCCCTTGTTGTTGTGTCCCCTTGTCGCTGTGTCCCCTTGTTGCTGTGTCTCCTTGTTGTAGTGTCCCCATGTTGCTGTGTCCCCTTGTTGTTGTGTCCCCTTGTTGTTGTGTCCCCTTGTTGTTGTGTCCCCTTGTTGCTGTGTCTCCTTGTTGCTGTGTCCCCTTGTTGTTGTGTCCCCTTGTTGCTGTGTCTCCTTGTTGTTGTGTCCCCTTGTTGCTGTGTCTCCTTGTTGCTGTGTCCCCTTGTTGCTGTGTCTCCTTGTTGTTGTGTCCCCTTGTTGCTGTGTCCCCTTGTTGCTGTGTCCCCTTGTTGCTGTGTCCCCTTGTTGCTGTGTCCCCTTGTTGTTGTGTCCCCTTGTTGTTGTGTCCCCTTGTTGCTGTGTCTCCTTGTTGCTGTGTCCCCTTGTTGCCGTGTCCCCTTGTTGCTGTGTCCCCTTGTTGCTGTGTCCCCTTGTTGCTGTGTCCCCTTGTTGCTGTGTCTCCTTGTTGCTGTGTCTCCTTGTTGCTGTGTCTCCTTGTTGCTGTGTCTCCTTGTTGCTGTGTCTCCTTGTTGCTGTGTTTCCTTGTTGCTGTGTCTCCTTGTTGCTGTGTCTCCTTGTTGCTGTGTCCCCTTGTTGCTGTGTCCCCTTGTTGCTGTGTCCCCTTGTTGCTGTGTCCCCTTGTTGTGTCCCCTTGTTGTGTCCCCTTGTTGCTGTGTCCCCTTGTTGCTGTGTCCCCTTGTTGCTGTGTCCCCTTGTTGCTGTGTCCCCTTTTTGCTGTGTCCCCTTGTTGCTGTGTCCCCTTGTTGCTGTGACCCCTTATTGCTGTGACCCCTTGTTGCTGTGACCCCTTGTTGTTGTGTCCCCTTGTTGCTGTGTCACCTTGTTGTTGTGTCCCCTTGTTGTTGTGTCCCCTTTTTGCTGTGTCCCCTTGTTGCTGTGTCCCCTTGTTGTTGTGTCCCCTTGTTGTTGTCCCCTTGTTGTTGTGTCCCCTTGTTGCTGTGTCCCCTTGTTGCTGTGTCCCCTTGTTGTTGTGTCTCCTTGTTGTTGTGTCCCCTTTTTGCTGTGTCCCCTTGTTGCTGTGACCCCTTGTTGCTGTGTCACCTTGTTGCTGTGTACTCACCTATTTGTGGCTACAGGGGTCGAGTCACACCTCCTGGCCTGTGTGTGTGTGTGTGTATGTACTCGCCTATTTGTGGTTGCAGGGGTCGATTCACACCTCCTGGCCTCTGTGTGTGTACTCACCTATTTATGGTTGCAGGGGTCGAGCCACACCTCTTGGTCTGTGTGTGTGTGTTCCTGACCACCACACTTCCTCCCCTCAAGCGTCATTCCCGACTCCGCCTCCAGCATTTAAATCACCCTCTTCCTCCATCACTCCCTCCCTCCATCCCTCCCACATTCCCTCCCCTCCTCCCTCCATAGCTCCCCTCCCTATTAACCGGTGTCCCGACCACATGTTGCTTTTACCCTCGTCCCCCCTGCACTTATTTATCCCCCTCCCCCATTCTTCCCTTTTATGGTGGTTAGGGGATGAGGGGGAGGGGAGGGGAGGGGAGGGGGAGAGGGGAGTGAGGAGGCAGGTGTCATATGGGCAGTAGCCCATGTCGTGTCCTGCTTGTGTGTTGTGTGTGTACTCACCTAGTTGAGGTTGCGGGGGTCGAGTCCGAGCTCCTGGCCCCGAGTGTGTGTGGTGTGTGTGTGTGTGTGTGGTGTGTGTTGGTGTGTGTGGTGTGTTGTAGTGTGTATATGTGTGTGTACTCGCCTATTTGTACTCACCTATTTGTGGTTGCGGGGGTCGAGTCCGAGCTCCTGGCCCCGAGTGTGTGTGTGTGTGTGTGTGTGTGTGTGTGTGTGTGTGTGTGTGTGTGTGTGTAGTGTGTATATGTGTGTGTACTCGCCTATTTGTACTCACCTATTTGTGGTTGCAGGGGTCGATCCATAGCCCTGGCCCCTGGTGTGTGTGCGTGTGTGTGTTTGTGTGTGTTGTGTTGTGTGAGTGTGTGTGTTGTGTGTGTGGTGTGCGTATGTGTGTTGTGTGTGTGTATGTTTTGTGTGTGTGTGTGTGGTGTGTGTGTGTGTTGTGTGTGTGTGTGTGTTGTGTGTGTGTGTGTGTACTCGCCTATCTGTGGTTGCAGGGGTCGAGTCATAGCTCCTGGCCTCTGTGTGTGTGTATATATGTGTGTGTGTGTTGTGTGTGTGTGTGTGTGTGTGTGTATATGTGTGTGTCTCACCTATTTGTACTCACCTATTTGTGGTTGCAGGGGTCGAGTCATAGCTCCTGGCCCCTGGTGTGTGTGCGCGTGTGCGTGTTGTGTTGTGTGTATGTGTGTGTGTGTGTGTGTGTGTGTGTGTGTGTGTGTGTGTGTGTGTGTGTACCCACCTAGTTGTACTCACCTAGTTGAGGTTGCAGGGGTAGAGTCACAGCTCCTGGCAACACCTCTTCGCTCATCGCTACTAGGTCCTCTCTCTCCCTGCTCTATGAGCTGTATCATACCTCGTCTTAAAACTATGTATGGTTCCTGCCTCCACTACATCACTTGCTAGACTATTCCACTTCCTGGCAACTCTGTGGCTGAAGAAATACTTCCTAACATCTCTTTGACTCATCTGAGTCTTCAACTACCAGTTGTGACCTCTTGTGTCTGTGTCCCATCTCTGGAACATCCTGTCTTTGTCGACCTTGTCTATTCCACGTATCCAAGTATCCAAGTATTTTATATGTCGTTTTCATGTCTCCCCTGACCCTCCTGTTCTCCAGTGTCGTCAGGCCGATTTCCCTTAACCTTTCTTCCTAGGACATTACCCCTAGGTCTGCAACTAGTCTTGTTGCAAACCTTTGCACTTTCTGACCAGGTGTGGGTTCCAAACAGGTGCTACATACTCCAGTATGGGCCTGACGTACACGGTGTACAGAATCTTGAACGATTCCTTACTGAGGTATCAGAACGCTATTCTCAGGTTTGCCAGGCGCCCATATGCTGCAGCAGTTATCTGATTGATGTGCGCCTCAGGAGATATGCTCGGTGTTATACTCACCCCCAGATCTTTTCATTGAGTGAGGTTTGCAGTCTTTGGCCACCTAGACTGTACTTTGTCTGCGGTCTTTTTCCCTTCCCCAATCTTCATGACTTTGCATTTGGCAGGGTTAAACTCAAGGAGCCAGTTTCTGGACCAGGCTTGTAGCCTGTCCAGGTCTCTTTGTAGTCCTGCCTGATCCTCATCCGATTTGATTCTCCTCATTAACTTCACATCATCTGCAAACAAGGACACTTCTGAGTCTATCCCTTCCGTTATGTCGTTCACATATACCAAAAATAGCACTGGTCCTAGGACTGACCCCTGTGGGACCCCGCTCGTCACAGGTGCCCACTCTGACACCTCATCACGTACCATGACTCGTTGTTGCCTCCCTGTCAGATATTCTCTGATCCACTGCAGTGGCCTTGCTGCTATGTGTGTCTGATTCTCCAGCTTCTGCACTAATCTCTTGTGAGGAACTGTGTCGAAGGCCTTCTTGCAGTCCAAGAATATGCAGTCAACCCACCCCTCTCTCGTCTTACTGCTGTTACCTTGTCATAAAACTCCAGTAGGTTTGTGACACAGGATTTACCTTCCCTTATTCCGTGCTGGTTGTCGTTAATAAGTTCGTTCTGTTCTCCTGATAATCTTCTCCCTGACTTTGCATACTATACACGTGTGACCAGCAATATTAGCCAAGTTGATCAGGCCCTGATCCACCGGGAGGCCTGGTCATGGACCGGGCCGTGAGGGCATTGACTCCCGGAATACCCTCCAGGTAGGCAGGTTCAGTTCCTGGAGCAATTCTCACCTATAATTCCGTTACTGGAACTAGTAGAAGCAACACCAGTTAGATATATAAATTCAATTGATTTACTGCATTTGGTCAGCCAGGATTCGAACCTGCACATACTGCATCACAGAACGCAGTACTTTATCCACTCAGCCAGATCCAAAATATCACAGTGGGAGCTTAGCCCAAGATTTGATTAAATAACTATACTGGAGCAGGCCGCGGAAGTGCTGACTCCCAGGAACACCTTCCAGGTATACTCCAGGTATAACCTGTTATTCATGGGTGTGGGAGTCACCGTCTGGCTTCGATTAGGCACCCATGCTTATCTAGGATCTGGCTGAGAGGGCACTGTAGTGCGTACTTTGATGCAGAGTGTGCAGGTTCGACTCCTGCTGTGGGCTGAGAGACAGTGTTGCTTAATAACATCGTCTGTTTGCGAATTGTTCAGCCTATGTTATGGTGATACAATAAGTTCACAGTAAACGGTGATATAACTACAAGAAGAACAACCACTGTGAAACAACGGTGAAATTACAAGCCTGTTCGTGATTTCTCACAATCACGAAAGCGCTTGTTTCTGAAGGTACTTACTTAGGCCTCCAGGAAGAGTTCCTTCTAAGTGGTCCAGAGGTTAGCGCACTGGCCTGTGAGTTTTTAAGCTAACAACCCATCGGTTCAAACCCCACCTGTTCCCTGATTCGCTCTAAGTGTTCCTTATATATACAGCAGTAATAATACATGCGGATTTGTTGTGAGTTGAGTAAATTATACAGTACTGTCTGGATACTGAGTGATTTCTGATAACGATAATTAATAATAATAATAATAATAATAATAATAATATCTATATTTCTACCAGTACATGTACAAGGTATACAAGTTCATGTACAAGGTATACAAGTACATGTACAAGGTATACAAGTACATGTACAAGGTATACAAGTACATGTACAAGGTATACAAGTACATGTACAAGGTATACAAGTACATGTACAAGGTATACAAGTACATGTACAAGGTATACAAGTACATGTACAAGGTATACAAGTACATGTACAAGGCATACAAGTTCATGTACAAGGTATACAAGTTCATGTACAAGGTATACAAGTACATGTACAAGGTATACAAGTACATGTACAAGGTATACAAGTACATGTACAAGGTATACAAGTACATGTACAAGGTATACCAGTACATGTACAAGGTATACAAGTACATGTACAAGGTATACAAGTACATGTACAAGATATACCAGTACATGTACAAGGTATACAAGTACATGTACAAGGTATACAGATCATAGCTGACATCAGTGACATACTACTATATAGAAAGTCGCTTGTTATGCTGAGCATTTCCCGCAAATTAGGTCAGTTTTGTCCCAGGATGTGACCCACACCAGTCCACTAACACCCAGGATGTGACCCACACCAGTCCACTAACACCCAGGATGTGACCCACACCAGTCCACTAACACCCAGGATGTGACCCACACCAGTCCACTAACACCCAGGATGTGACCCACGCCAGTCCACTAACACCCAGGATGTGACCCACACCAGTCAACTAACACCCAGGATGTGACCCACACCAGTCAACTAACACCCAGGATGTCACCCACACCAGTCCACTAACACCCAGGATGTGACCCACACCAGTCCACTAACACCCAGGATGTGACCCACACCAGTCCACTAACACCCAGGATGTGACCCACACCAGTCCACTAACACCCAGGATGTGACCCACACCAGTCCACTAACACCCAGGATGTGACCCACACCAGTCCACTAACACCCAGGATGTGACCCACACCAGTCCACTAACACCCAGGATGTGACCCACGCCAGTCCACTAACACCCAGGATGTGACCCACACCAGTCAACACCCAGGATGTGACCCACACCAGTCAACTAACACCCAGGATGTCACCCACACCAGTCCACTAACACCCAGGATGTGACCCACACCAGTCCACTAACACCCAGGATGTGACTCACACCAGTCCACTAACACCCAGGATGCGACCCACACCAGTCCACTAACACCCAGGATGTCACCCACACCAGTCCACTAACACCCAGGATGTGACCCACACCAGTCCACTAACACCCAGGATGTGACCCACACCAGTTCAATAACACCCAGGATGTGACCCACACCAGTCCACTAACACCCAGGTTGTGACCCACACCAGTCCACTAACACCCAGGATGTGACCCACACCAGTCCACTAACACCCAGGATGTGACCCACACCAGTCCACTAACACCCAGGATGTGACCCACGCCAGTCCACTAACACCCAGGATGTGACCCACACCAGTCCAGTAACACCCAGGATGTGACCCACACCAGTCAACTAACACCCAGGATGCCACCCACACCAGTCCACTAACACCCAGGATGCGACCCACACCAGTCCACTAACACCCAGGATGCGACCCACACCAGTCCACTAACACCCAGGATGTGACCCACACCAGTCCACTAACACCCAGGATGTGACCCACACCAGTTCAATAACACCCAGGATGTGACCCACACCAGTTCACTAACACCCAGGATGTGACCCACACCAGTCCACTAACACCCAGGATGTGACCCACACCAGTCCACTAACACCCAGGATGTGACCCACACCAGTCCACTAACACCCAGGATGTGACCCACACCAGTCCACTAACACCCAGGATGTGACCCACACCAGTCCACTAACACCCAGGATGTGACCCACGCCAGTCCACTAACACCCAGGATGTGACCCACAGCAGTCCACTAACACCCAGGATGTGACCCACACCAGTCAACTAACACCCAGGATGCCACCCACACCAGTCCATTAACACCCAGGATGCGACCCACACCAGTCCACTAACACCCAGGATGTTACCAACACCAGTCCACTAACACCCAGGATGTTACCCACACCAGTCCACTAACACCCAGGATGTTACCCACACCAGTCCACTAACACCCAGGATGTTACCCACACCAGTCCACTAACACCCAGGATGTGACCCACACCAGTCCACTAACGCCCAGGATGTTACCCACACCAGTCCACTAACACCCAGGATGTGACCCACACCAGTCCACTAACACCCAGGATGTGACCCACACCAGTACACTAATACCCAGGAGGTGACCCACACCAGTCCACTAACACCCAGGTGACCCACACCAGTCAATTAACACCCAGGATGTGACCCACACCAGTCCACTAACACCCAGGATGTGACTCACACCAGTCCACTAACACACAGGATGTGACCCATACCAGTCCACTAACACCCAGGATGTGACCCACAACAGTCCACTAACACCCAGGATGTGACCCACGCCTGTCCACTAACACCCAGGATGTGACCCACACCAGTCCAGTAACACCCAGGATGTGACCCACACCAGTCAACTAACACCCAGGATGCCACCCACACCAGTCCATTAACACCCAGGATGCGACCCACACCAGTCCACTAACACCCAGGATGCGACCCACACCAGTCCACTAACACCCAGGATGTGACCCACACCAGTTCACTAACACCCAGGATGTGACCCACACCAGTCCACTAACACCCAGGATGTGACCCACACCAGTTCAATAACACCCAGGATGTGACCCACACCAGTTCACTAACACCCAGGATGTGACCCACACCAGTCCACTAACACCCAGGATGTGACCCACACCAGTCCACTAACACCCAGGATGTGACCCACACCAGTCCACTAACACCCAGGATGTGACCCACACCAGTCCACTAACACCCAGGATGTGACCCACACCAGTCCACTACCACCCAGGATGTGACCCACGCCAGTCCACTAACACCCAGGATGCGACCCACACCAGTCAACTAACACCCAGGATGCCACCCACACCAGTCCACTAACACCCAGGATGCCACCCACACCAGTCCACTAACACCCAGGATGCGACCCACACCAGTCCACTAACACCCAGGATGTGACCCACACCAGTCCACTAACACCCAGGATGTGACCCACACCAGTCCACTAACACCCAGGATGTGACCCACACCAGTTCAATAACACCCAGGATGTGACCCACACCAGTTCACTAACACCCAGGATGTGACCCACACCAGTCCACTAACACCCAGGATGTGACCCACACCAGTCCACTAACACCCAGGATGTGACCCACACCAGTCCACTAACACCCAGGATGTGACCCACGCCAGTCCACTAACACCCAGGATGTGACCCACACCAGTCCACTAACACCCAGGATGCGACCCACACCAGTCAACTAACACCCAGGATGCCACCCACACCAGTCCACTAACACCCAGGATGCGACCCACACCAGTCCACTAACACCCAGGATGTGACCCACACCAGTCCACTAACACCCAGGATGTTACCCACACCAGTCCACTAACACCCAGGATGTTACCCACACCAGTCCACTAACACCCAGGATGTTACCCACACCAGTCCACTAACGCCCAGGATGTGACCCACACCAGTCCACTAACGCCCAGGATGTGACCCACACCAGTCCACTAACGCCCAGGATGTTACCCACACCAGTCCACTAACACCCAGGATGTTACCCACACCAGTCCACTAACACCCAGGATGTGACCCACACCAGTCCACTAACACCCAGGATGTGACCCACACCAGTCCACTAATACCCAGGAGGTGACCCACACCAGTCCACTAACACCCAGGAGGTGACCCACACCAGTCAATTAACACCCAGGATGTGACCCACTCCAGTCCACTAACACCCAGGAGGTGACCCACACCAGCCCTTTAACACCCAGGATGTGACCCACACCAGCCACTAACACCCAGGATGTGACCCACACCAGTCCACTAACACCCAGGATGTGACCCACACCAGTCCACTAACACCCAGGATGCCACCACACCAGTCCACTACACCCACCATTCGCCATATATTTAAATCCCACCCGTTCCGTGGTATGTTTACAGTCGTGTTATTACGAATTCGTGATACTAAGAAGGTTCCTAGATGCTGGTGAGGGGCTCTTGATCAAAGGAATTGG
>NC_069494.1:12766244-12773744 GCF_026875155.1 Cherax quadricarinatus
GCAGATCTTTATCAAAACGACTACTACCTAAAGCTTCCCTAAGTACCTCTGGCCAACAGTAACAGAGCAATAGAACAAAAGAAACAGTATAATAAGAGCAAAGATCAGTAATATATAGAACTGAGTGATAACGAAAGCAAAGACAGTGAATGACTGACAGGAGACAAGGAGATGAAGATAGATAAAGAGAGAGAGAGAGAGAGAGAGAGAGAGATATATACCATTCACAATTGCCCTAAAAGATTCTTTAAGTCTTATTATACACTTAATAACAATAAAAATTTGCGCCTTACTAAAGCAGACAAAATAAATGCAATAGTAATTATGAAAGAAAATGATTATTCTGGAGATCTGGAGAGAGTTCCGGGGGTCAACGCCCCCGCGGCCCGGTCTGTGACCAGGCCTCCTTAGGTCAGTGTCCCAGGATGCGACCCACACCAGTCGACTAACACCCAGGTACCCATTTTACTGATGGGGAACATAGACAACAGGTGGAAAGAAACTCATCCAATGTTTCTACTCTGGCTGGGAATCGAACCCGGACCCTCACCGTGTGAAGCCAGAGCGTTAACCACCAGGCCACCAGAGCCCCTTTACCAAGAAAAAATGAATAATTTCTTAGATGATACTGAAACCTATTCTAAACTTAGGAAAAAAATCCCTTAGAAACCGTTAACGGCAATTTCAATGAAACCGTTAACGGCAATTTCAATGAAACCGTTAACGCAATTTCAATGAAACCGTTAACAGCAATTTCAATGAAACCGTTAACAGCAATTTCAATGAAACCGTTAACGGCAATTTCAATGAAACCGTTAACGGCAATTTCAATGAAACCGTTAACGGCAATTTCAATGAAACCGTTAACGGCAATTTCAATGAAACCGTTAACAGCAATTTCAATGAAACCGTTAACAGCAATTTCAATGAAACCGTTAACAGCAATTTCAATGAAACCGTTAACAGCAATTTCAATGAAAACCGTTAACAGCAATTTCAATGAAACCGTTAACGGCAATTTCAATGAAACCGTTAACGCAATTTCAATGAAACCGTTAACGGCAATTTCAATGAAACCGTTAACGCAATTTCAATGAAACCGTTAACGGCAATTTCAATGAAACCGTTAACAGCGAATTTCAATGAAACCGTTAACGGCAATTTCAATGAAACCGTTAACAGCAATTTCAATGAAACCGTTAACAGCAATTTCAATGAACCGTTAACAGCAATTTCAATGAAACCGTAGCAGCAATTTCAATGAAACCGTTAACGCAATTTCAATGAAACCGTTAACAGCAATTTCAATGAAACCGTTAACAGCAATTTCAATGAAACCGTTAACGGCAATTTCAATGAAACCGTTAACGGCAATTTCAATGAAACCGTTAACAGCAATTTCAATGAAACCGTTAACAGCAATTTCAATGAAACCGTTAACAGCAATTTCAATGAAACCGTTAACAGCAATTTCAATGAAACCGTTAACAGCAATTTCAATTAAACCGTTAACAGCAATTTCAATGAAACCGTTAACGGCAATTTCAATGAAACCGTTAACAGCAATTTCAATGAAACCGTTAACAGCAATTTCAATGAAACCGTTAACGGCAATTTCAATGAAACCGTTAACAGCAATTTCAATGAAACCGTTAACAGGCAATTTCAATGAAACCGTTAACAGCAATTTCAATGAAACCGTTAACGGCAATTTCAATGAAACCGTTAACAGCAATTTCAATGAAACCGTTAACGCAATTTCAATGAAACCGTTAACGGCAATTTCAATGAAACCGTTAACAGCAATTTCAATGAAACCGTTAACGGCAATTTCAATGAAACCGTTAACAGCAATTTCAATGAAACCGTTAACAGCAATTTCAATGAAACCGTTAACAGCAATTTCAATGAAACCGTTAACAGCAATTTCAATGAAACCGTTAACGCAATTTCATGAAACCGTTAACAGCAATTTCAATGAAACCGTTAACGGCAATTTCAATGAAACCGTTAACGGCAATTTCAATGAAACCGTTAACAGCAATTTCAATGAAACCGTTAACGGCAATTTCAATAAAACAATAAAACTTCTACTGAAAGGGCAAGATAAATTAAACAATTTACTTCCACTAATCCATCTTTACCTTGTATGGAGTAATAAAAACACATAAACAAGGGAATCCAGTCAGACCTATTATTACCTCCATAGGATCAGTTTCATATAAATTATCTAAATGGTTTGTTGATATTTTGAGCCCTGTTGGTAAAATTTCTAACTTTAATGTTAAAAACAACTTTGATTTAGTTGATAAATTAAGCTCCTTGACTGACTTAATTTTAACATGGTTAGTTTTGATGTTAGTTCTTTGTTTACGAAAGTTCCTGTTGATGATTTGTTAAGTTTCTTATCTGAAGAACTTGTTAACTATGATTTACCATTGCCAGTTCCTACTATCATTAAACTTATTAAACTCTGAAGAACTCGTTAACTATGATTTACCATTGCCAGTTCCTACTATCATTAAACTTATTAAACTCTGAAGAACTCGTTAACTATGATTTACCATTGCCAGTTCCTACTATCATTAAACTTATTAAACTCTGAAGAACTGTTAACTATGATTTACCATTGCCAGTTCCTAACCCACTCATCATTAAACTTATTAAACTCTGAAGAACTCGTTAACTATGATTTACCATTGCCAGTTCCTACTATCATTAAACTTACTAAACTTTGCATTGTTGATGCAAAATTTGTATTTAATGATAAGTTTTACACTCAGAAGTTTGGTATGGCAATGGGAAATCCTCTTTCACCTGTTCTTAGTAACCTATACATGGAATTTTTTGAAACAAGGTTGCTTAACACAATCCTCCATAATAGAGCTAAATGGTTCAGATATGTTGATGATATTTTGTGTCTTATGCCCAAAAATGTAGATATACACCATTTTCTTGGAAAATTAAATAGCTTACCCCATTCTATAAACTTTACTGTTGAGTTTGAGGAAAATAACTCATTGCCTTTTCTAGATGTTTTAATTATTAAGGGTAATAATGAATTTAAATTTAAAATTTACAGAAAACCTACAAATAACTGTTCCTATGTCCACTATTATTCCTCGCATCAAGATAGTCAAACTGTCTGTTTTCTCATCAATGTTTTTGAGAGCTTTACGAATTTGTAGTCCTGAGTTCATAGATGAGGAAATATCCAAAATTTATGAAATAGGTAATGATTTAAAATACCCAAGAAATGTAATTGATAAATCTTTTAAAGTTGCTAGAAATACTTTTTACAATCCAAAAAGGGGCAACCAGCCTTATTCAACTAAAAATATGTTGGTTCTCCCTTACCATCAAAACTTGGTTGATATGCCTTCTCTTCTTAAGACTTTTAATATTAAAGTTGTATTCAAAAATCTTGATACAGTAAAAAAACTTTTGATAAAGAATTCCCCCCAAAATGCTGATGGATGTGTCTATAAGATTCCTTGTAAAATTTGCGATAAAGTTTATTACGGTCAAACTGGTAAAAATCTCGAACTAAGATTAAAACAACATAAATATAGCATTAGAACTGGACAAGATTCCAATGCTCTATTTATTCATGTAAGAGATTTTAACCATCCAATTGATTTTCAAAAAGTTGAGAAAGTAGTATCAAGCAAGTCCATGGTCGACGGGAATATAATTGAATCTTGTTTCATAAAAAGCAGTTTTGACAATAATATGTATATTTCCTTTGGTTTATATAAATTAGATCCATTTATAATTAATAAAATTTGGGAAGAGTTTAATAATACATTGGACAAATAATAAATTTTAAAATTATTAATTCTTTGGTAGAATAGTTTGTTGGTGGGTTGTGTGAAGGACCTGTGTAGTTGGGCCAGTGGGCCTGCTGCAGTGTTCCCTTTTTTATGAGTCGCGCGTCAGGTGTTGCTTTGTTGTGGGATGTGATGGTGAGGCGTTGACTAGACCCTTTATATGCCTTCCTTTGATGCTTTACTTTCATTGTTCCTTGATAATGTGAGTAGTCACGAAAGCGCTTGGAATTTCTCTATTCTTTCACAGTGGTTGTTTTGCATATATATATATATATATATATATATATATATATATATATATATATATAATATATATATATATATATATATATATATATATATATCAATAATGATAATTTGAATGATGGTAAAATCAATGGTAATATCTCATGGAAGGTAATAATGGAACAGAACTAGAGGTAAATCACCATTAAAAAATTGCCTGTTGCAGTAATTGATTACATTTAATAATTACGATTGTAAATTACGTTGTTAATTACCCTGGCGTGTTACATTATCTGGCCAGCAACTGTGTAATCGTTTCTTTGTGTTGAGGTTTTTGAGATGTTTTAATGCTGAGAAAGGTCACTTGGTACGAGGACTTGGAGCTACCCCTCTGTTTCCTCGGATCAGACCTTATTACCTTCTGTAAGGGCTGTATAGTTTTAAGTTAAGAACTTCACCTCGTATCTCTGTCTCTTCTCTCTCTCTCTCTCTGTTTCTCTCTCTCTCTGTCTCTCTCTCTCTCTCTGTCTCTCTGTCTGTCTCTCTCTCTTCTCTCTCTCTCTCTCTCTCTCTCTCACACACACACACACACACACACACACACAACACATTACACACACATTACACACACACACACACATTACACATTCACACACACCACACACACATACACATTACACACACACACACACAACACACTTACACACACACACACACACAACACAACACACACACACAACACACACAACAACACATTACACACACACACACACACACACACACACACACACACACACACATACACACACGCACACACACACACACACACCCATTACACACACACACACACACACACATTACACACACACACACACACCATTACACATACACACACACACACACACACACACACACACACACCAACAACACACACACAACATACAACATTACACACGCACACACTTACACACACACATTACAACACACACAACACACACACACACAACACACACACACACACACACACACCACACACACCACACACACTGCAGGAGGCCAAGAGAAGGGAAAACGATGAGAGCAACAGAGCAATGATCGACACACTAGCCGAGGTGGCAGGAGAGCACACAGGGGGAGCAAAGTTACTAGTTATGGGTGATTTCATCACAAGGAGATTGACTGGGAAAACCTGGAGCCCCATGGGGGTCCCGAAACATGTAGAGCTTTAAGATGATGGATTGGTACTGGGAAACCCTCATGCATCAACATGTTAGAGACACTACCAGAGAGAGGGAGAGGAATGAACCAGCAAGGTTGGACCTTGTTATTCACCATGAGTATTCGGAAAATCGAGGGTATCATGTATGAAAGGCCCCTGGGAGCTAGTGATCATGTGGTTCTGTGCTTTCACTACATAGTTGAGCTCCAAATGGAGAGAGTAGCAGGACTAGGTTGGGAAAAACCAAAACAAAAGGGGAACACTCAGGCATGAGGAAAATTCCTCAAGAATTGAGTGGGAGAGGAACTGACAGGAAAACCAGTACAAGAAATGATGGACTATGTAGCACAAAATGCAAGGAGGCAAGAGAGTTTGTTCCCAAGGGAAAACAGAAATAATGGGAAGAACAGAACGAGTCCTCGGTTCACCCAAAGGTGTAGGGAGGCAAAAACTAGGTGTACTAGAGAATGGAAAAGGTACAGAAGGCAGAGAACTCAGGAAAATAAAGAAAAACAGCCGAAGAGCCAGAAACGAATATGCACAGATAAGAAGGGAGGCTCAGAGACAATATGAAAATGACATAGCATCAAAAGTAAAGACTGACCCGATGCTGTTGTACAGCCACATCAGGAGGAAAACAACAGTCAAGGACCAGGTAATCAGACTGAGGAAGGGTGATGGGGAATTCACAAGAAACGACCGAGAGGTATGTCAGGAGCTCAACACAAGATTTAAAGAGGTATTTACAATGGAAACCAGTAGGACTCCAAGAAATCAGAACAGGTTGGGCACACCAGCAAGTGCTGGATGAGGTACATATAACCAAGGAGGAGGTGAAGAAGCTGCTATGCGAACTTGACACCTCAAAGGCAACATCTCTCCATGGGTCCTTAAAGAGGGAGCAGAGATATTGTGTGAGCCATTAACAAAGATCTTCAACACATCACTTGAAACTGGGCAACTCCCTGAGGTATGGAAAATGGCAAATGTAGTCCCAATTTTTAAAAAGGGAGACAGACATGAGGCACTAAACTACAGACCTGTATCACTAACGTGTATAGTATGCAAGGTCATGGAGAAGATCATCAGGAGGAGAGTGGTGGGGCACCTGGAAAGAAACAAGTGTATAATTGACAACCAGCACGGTTTCAGGGAAGGAAAATCCTGTGTCACAAACCTACTAGAGTTTCATGTCAAGGTGACAGAAGTAAGACAAGAGAGAGAGGGGTGGATCGACTGCGTATTTTTGGACTGCAAGAAGGCCTTCGACACAGTTCCTCACAAGAGGTTACTGCAAAAGCTAGAGGACCAGGCACACATAACAGGAAAGGCACTGCAATGGATCAAAGAATATCTGACAGGGAGGCAACAACGAGTCATGGTGCGCGACGAGGTGTCAGAGTGGGCGCCTGTGACAAGCGGGGTTCCACAGGGGTCAGTCCTAGGACCTGTGCTGTTCTTGGTATACGTGAACGGCATAACGGAAGGGATAGACTCAGAAGTGTCCTTGTTTGCAGATGATGTGAAGTTAATGAGAAGAATCAAATCGGACGAGGATCAGGCAGGACTACAAAGAGACCTGGACAGGCTACAAGCCTGGTCCAGCAACTGGCTCCTTGAATTTAACCCTGCCAAATGCAAAGTCATGAAGATTGGGGAAGGGCAAAGAAGACCGCAGACACAATATAGTTTAGATGGCCAAAGACTGCAAACCTCACTCAAGGAAAAAGATCTGGGGTGAGTATAACACCGAGCATATCTCCTGAGGCGCACATCAGTCAGATAACTACTGCAGCATACGGGCGCCTGGCAAACCTACGGATAGCGTTCCGATACCTCAGTAAGGATTCGTTTAAGACTCTGTATGCCATCTACGTCAGGCCCATACTGGAGTATGCAGCACCAGTTTGGAATCCACACCTAGTCAAGCACGTCAAGAAATTAGAGAAAGTGCAAAGGTTTGCAACAAGACTAGTCCCAGAGCTACGGGGATTGTCCTATGAAGAAAGGTTGAGGGAAATCGGTCTGACGACACTGGAGGCCAGGAGGGTCAGGGGAGACATGATAACGACATGTAAAATACTGCGCGGAATAGACGAGGTGGACAAAGACGGGATGTTCCAGAGATGGGACACAGACACAAGAGGTCACAATTGGAAGTTGAAGACTCAGATGAATCAAAGGAATGTTAGGAAGTATTTCTTCGGTCATAGAGTAGTCAGGCCA
>NC_069494.1:12778744-12801244 GCF_026875155.1 Cherax quadricarinatus
TGGTGTTGCTTGTGTTGCTGTTGCTTGTGTTGAGTGTTGCTTGTGTGCAGTGTTGCTTGTGTTGCAGTGTTGCTTGTGTTGCAGTGTTGCTTGTGTTGGTGTTGCTTGTGTTGGTGTGTTGCTTGTGTTGGTGTTGCTTTGTGTTGCAGTGTTGCTTGTGTTGGTGTGTTGCTTGTGTTGGTGTTGCTTGTGATGCTGTTGCTTGTGTTGGAGTGTTGCTTGTGTTGGTGTTGCTTGTGTTGCAGTATCGTAAGGGTTCTTGAATGGAGATATCACAGGTTGAAAGTAGACACACTTGTAGGATGGTAGATATATTGTCAGACTGAGATGGGAGATGGAGCCACAGTTACCTAGCCTGTTTACGCCTAGACGGTCTGCCGCTGAGTGAGGGCGGGACAAAGGGATCACTGCCCATGTGTATGCCCATGACGTCACTCCAAGCCAAAGGCCTACGAGGGATCTCGTGTCTAAAGCACATGGAGGATACTAATATGCTATGCTATATAATACAGGGAATACAGGGATCAGCAACTATGCTGACAGCTCGGTCATGTTACGTATGTCGTCCCGACATACACTACTATCTATAGGCTGAACAGGCAGGCGGATCTGGGCTGATTCTATACAATAACAAATTCATATATATCTTAGAACTAATGGATGGTATCATAATGGACATTAATAGAGGGTGTTAACATAATGCATTACAAACTATAAGAACAATTCATTATACAATATGGATGGAATTGATCGATCGATCTGTATTCATGCACTCTACGGATTCTGAGGAAGAATAAATATATACAAAGAATGTGTTTAACAGAAAGGCAGATTCGGTGCACACAAATCTAGACTGTTAATTCTCAGAATACGGAGGGAACGTGAACACGAAAATTTCTGACAAACTGATCAGCTAATAATAAACACACAGTTGACACTTTCATTCATCTCGGACATCTAATTATACAGACTATGTACATTTAAACCCAATTCTGCGAGGGTAAGGTTTACATATGCAGAATGGTTATCATCTCTGGGAGGATCGAATTCCTCTGCAATGGCATAACAATGCCTTGACTGAGAGAGATCTGAACGAGTATCTACAAAAGATACAACTACAATCACTAGTGACTGTGGAATTACTAACTCGTCTGCTAGGAGTACTCAACTCGACTATTCGATACAGTAATTCTTGGCTCATTACAAAGTCACTAATGGATGCTGGTGGCTTCACAGTAAGAATAAGATCTTCCTGGAGCAGGAATCGAATCACACCAGAACACAAGGGATCGGTTCTTTGGGCATTTTTGACATCCTCAACAGCAAATGGAGGATCTGCAGTAACTACACTAACGTGTCGCGATAAAGCATCTGCGACTACATTTGACTTGCCAGGTAAATTTTCAAAAGTGTGGATTGAACTCTTGGATAGTCAAGGTCCATCTGGCTAACCTTCCAGTAGGCTGTTTGTTCTGGAATAAAGGTAACAGTTCTTCCTTACTGGAGGAATGAACAAACTCGGTGACTCCCCGGTTGAAAAAATTAACGCTATAACACGCAATATGAGCAAGGGAGAACGAATCTACTATCTCAACTGCAAGCACAGGAGAAAAGAAATGAACACGGTGAACAATGCTGATATTCAATCTGAGTCGCACACAGTGACACGAGGTATCAGCTATAAAGAAACTACACTTACAAACGTTAACATGTGAAAGTTACTCGAGAAATAACTTCTTACAATGCACTGATTACTGTCAACTAGGATGGGATCACCATCTGGAACATACAACAACAGACACTCTAGTGAGAACACTAGCTGTAACAGAGACGTCTTTCTGCAGACAGCATGTCACATCAACAAGAGATGGCATTACTAGTTGCAAGTAATCGTTATCTGACAAGGCATCCCTGTGGAGAAACTACTACTCGAACTAGCAGTCAGTTGCAGGGATAGGCTGTGCACTCAAGGCAGTCTGAGTGTCCCCGGACACTTGAGGCAACGGAACACTATCCTGCAAGTCTGAAGGTATAGGTGGAACACAGATGGGAGTGACAGAATTACTAGTGCCTGACCGCTCGGCTACGTTAATAAGTAATTCACGGATCTATAGGAACTTAATCTGAACTTCACATTTCGCAGCACTTTAACAAATCTCAGATACAAGCTGTGAGAACAAACACATTGCTCAAGGGCTAGGTATTGTCTTTCAGTCAGTAAGGGAATGTTGGTACTGTGGACTGATTCATATTGACTTTGACTGGAATGATACACTAAGTGAACATTCAAAAATGACTGGGACATCTTCTCAGTGAAAATACTGAAGGGCATAAGTCAAGAAAGTGGAGAGAATGACACAATAAGCTTAAATGGAAGAAAATGCTTAACTATTCTGCATAAGTAATTAAAAATTGACAAGTTACACAGTAAGCAAAGAACTCACACAAGAAGAATATGCAACTTAGCAAACACTGAAAATCAAGAGAGCTTGTACTTTGCTCAAATCTATATGCTCAACTTTTACTTTAAATTGAATAAAATGGCACAGTGAGTTGTCTTTACTTTCAATGCAACAAGGAAAATACACAATAAAATAATAAATGGACTCAATAAACTTGTGCAAAAATTAAAACAAACACACAATTCACTGAAATTAAAATTAAAATGACAGACAGAATAAAATACTATGCACAGAACAGAGCATAAGAAACTGCACTGTAAGAAACTGTATTGCACAACACTGCATAAAATTTTCTGCAAGAAAAACTTTAATAGCAACACAATATTTGCACAAGAATTATTGCAAAATGAGTCTGTGTGCAATAATTAAAATTATAACACACAAGAAAAGAAATATATCAAGGAATGAACACTTTAACTCTTAACTGCACTTAAACAACAAGCAAAAGAACAATTTACTTTAAAAGGAGAACTTAAAAATTGCACTAAGAGTGAATTTGTTCAATAAAATATGAAAAATAATAGGTGCTAAAACACACAACAAAAAGAAATACAACACTTACAGTGATGCAGAGCACAAAACATCAACATAAACTCAGTACTAGAATTTTCTTGCAATGAAACTTGATGTTTTAAAAAAATTTTGTAAACAGATTTCTTGCTGGAGCTTTAAAAATGGCACTATTGTCTGTGGAAATAAGACAAATTAAACACTGGCTGAATGGAAAAAATATGAACACAAGAATGTTCAACACACAGGGAACAAACAAAAATACACAATTGCTAGGAAGAAAAAAAAAATAACAGACAACACTGAGTTGTGATGCAGAATATGAGGTGAAAAATTTACTGAGTTAATTCACTGGAATTCTGAGTTTAAACACAGTTCTATACTGCTCATATGTTGCACACACAACAAAGGATAACACTAAGTACTTACTTCAAGTGTGTATAAAAAGAAACAAACAACACAACAGATATAAAATAATGCACGAAAATTAACACTGAATTAAGGAGATTAAAAGAAATTTATGCATCAGTACATGATAAACACTGAGTCTGATCAAGAGTCACTGAATGTCACAAAGAGAAAATAATTCACTGGGAAACACAAAAGAAATGTCTCAACACTCGCAAATGTCTCTAAAAAAAAAATATTATAGCTGTAACACTTGAAAAAATGAGATTGATGGATTGTTTATATCGTCTTGCTGCTGTCCTCTGCACAGATGATCGTAGAATTGCGCTTAAATCGGCGAGAGACAACACACAGGAGGCTTTTAAAGATGGCGCGCCACTCTCTAGCTCTTGACCCCCTATGTGGTCCTTAAAATATGGTGCTACAAACCCTTAGCAATGCACCCAAAACACTGATGAGGTAGGTGAGTTGTAATGGCCGACTGTAGTTGGGTTTGTGGGTAAAGCTGAGCGAGGCGTCTGAGACCGGCAATGGTGCGACACACGTGATCGTGAGTGGCTGGGCTTATGGGTTGAACGTCGTAAGCCTCACTGAGAAAACCCACACTGCCGCGAAGATAATTCTAAGCGGCTGGCTTAGGAGAAACCCACGAAATACTACAACACCACAGGATGACAAGGAGCACTCAGAATGCTTGGAACTTGAATCACAAGCGATGAAGACTAGTCACGTGGCTTGCCTGAGTACTGGGGTAAGACACCTGGGTTAGTTGCTAGCTGGCTTATCTTAACCCTTCACACAGAATAGCTTGATAACTTCACACGATGAGCACAGCAGGGGTGGAAGCTGGCTTGGCAGGCAAAATAATTGGATGGAGTAGGCTAGGCTGGACTGGACTCGGGTGTTCTGACTCCCCCACCACAGACTGGAAGCTGGCTTATTTTGCAAACTCGGGTCAACCCCTCGGGAGTAATGCAAAAAAGCAGGAAACACTAATACAAAGAGACTGACCAGTGAATAATGTAGAAGCTGGTAGAGTAGCTGGCTTGAGGTAGTTGGATGGGTGAACCTCGGTAGGCCTACTGGTAACACGAAATGGCCGTCTTGCTGGTCGACAATTTTATCTCCAGAAATCGCTGTAATCGTCAGAATTACAGGCTCACCGCTGTCACCATTTATCGTAAGGGTTCTTGAATGGAGATATCACAGGTTGAAAGTAGACACACTTGTAGGATGGTAGATATATTGTCAGACTGAGATGGGAGATGGAGCCACAGTTACCTAGCCTGTTTACGCCTAGACGGTCTGCCGCTGAGTGAGGGCGGGACAAAGGGATCACTGCCCATGTGTATGCCCATGACGTCACTCCAAGCCAAAGGCCTACGAGGGATCTCGTGTCTAAAGCACATGGAGGATACTAATATGCTATGCTATATAATACAGGGAATACAGGGATCAGCAACTATGCTGACAGCAGTGTTGCTTGTGTTGGTGTTGCTTGTGTTTGTGTGTTGCTTGTGTTGGTGTTGCTTGTGTTGGTGTTGCTTGTGTTGCTGTTGCTTGTGTTGCTGTTGCTTGTGTTGCAGTGTTGCTTGTGTTGGTGTTGATTGTGTTGCTGTTGCTTGTGTTGGAGTGTTGCTTGTGTTGGAGTGTTGCTTGTGTTGGAGTGTTGCTTGTGTTGGAGTGTTGTTGTGTTGGTGTTGCTTGTGTTGGTGTTGCTTTTGTTGGAGTGTTGCTTGTGTTGGAGTGTTGCTTGTGTTGGAGTGTTGCTTGTTTTGGATGTGTTGCTTGTGTTGGAGTGTTGCTTGTGTTGGAGTGTTGCTTGTGTTGGTGTGTTGCTTGTGTTGCAGTGTTGCTTGTGTTGGGTGTGATGCTTGTGTTGCAGTGTTGCTTGTGTTGCAGTGTTGCTTGTATTGCAGTGTTTGTGTTGCAGTGTGGCTTTGTGTTAGCGCTGCTTGTGTTGCAGTGTTCCTTGTGTTGGAGTGTTTGTGTTGCAGTGTTCCTTGTGTTGGAGTGGTGTTTGTGTTGCAGTGTTCCTTATGTGGAGTGTTTGTGTTGCAGTGTTGCTTGTGTTGCAGCGTTGTGTTGCAGTGTTGTTTGTGTTAGTGTTGCTTGTGTTGCAGTGCTGTTTGTGTTACAGTGCTGCTTGTGTTGCAGTGTTTGTGTTGGTGTTTTTTGTGTTGGAGTGTTTGTGTTGCAGTGGTGCTTGTGTTGCAGTGTTGTTTGTGTTGCAGTGTTGCTTGTATTGCAGTGTTGCTTGTATTGCAGTGTGGCTTTGTGTTAGCGCTGCTTGTGTTTGAGTGTTGCTTGTGTTGGAGTGTTGCAGTGTTCTTGTGTTGGAGTGTTTATGTTGCAGTGTTCTTGTGTTGGAGTGTTGTTTGTGTTTGCGGTGTTTCCTTGTGTTGGAGTGTTGTTTGTGTTGCAGTGTTCCTTATGTTGGAGTGTTTGTGTTGCAGTGTTGCTTGTGTTGCACCGTTGTGTTGCAGTGTTGTTGTTTAGTGTTGCTTGTGTTGCAGTGTTGTTTGTGTTAGTGCTGCTTGTGTTGCAGTGTTGTTTGTGTTGCAGAGTTTGTGTTGCAGTGTTGCTTGTGTTGCAGTGTTGCTTGTGTTGCAGCGTTGTGTTGCAGTGTTGCTTTGTGTTGGAGTGTTGCTTGTGTTGCAGTGTTGCTTGTGCTGGAGTGTTGCTTGTGTTGGAGTGTTGCTTGTGTTGCAGCGTTGCTTGTGTTGGTGTGTTGCTTGTGTTGAAGTGTTGCTTGTGTTTGAGTGTTTGTGTTGGTGTGTTGCTTGTGTTGCAGTGTTGCTTGTGTTTGTGTGTTGCTTGTGTTGCAGTGTTGCTTGTGTTGCAGTGTTGCTCGTGTTGCAGTGTTGCTTGTGTTGTAGTGTTGCTTGTGTTGCAGTGTTTGTGTTGCAGTGTTGCTTGTGTTGGAGTGTTGCGTTGTGTTGGAGTGTTGCTTGTGTTGGTGGGTTGATTGTGTTGGAGTGTTGCTTGTGTTGGAGTGTTGCTTGTGTGGTGGGTTGCTTGTGTTGCAGTGTTACATGAGTACTGTGAGCTGTGTGTATGGTGTAGAAGTGTGTGTTGCGGAGTGTGTGTTGCGGAGTGTGTGTTGCGGAGTGTGTGTTGCGGAGAGTGTTGCGGGTGAGAGTGTGTTGCGGAGTGTGTGTTGCGGAGAGTGTGTTGCGGAGAGTGTGTTGCGGAGTGTGTGTTTGCGGAGAGTGTGTTGCGGAGAGTGTGTTGCGGAGAGTGTTGCGGAGAGTGTGTTGCGGAGTGTGTGTTGCGGAGTGTGTGTTGCGGGAGAGTGTGTTGCGGAGAGTGTGTTGCGGAGAGTGTGTTGCGGAGAGTGTGTTGCGGAGAGTGTGTTGCGGAGTGTGTGTTGCGGAGAGTGTGTTGCGGAGAGTGTGTTGCGGAGTGTGTGTTGCGGAGAGTGTGTTGCGGAGTGTGTGTTGGCGGAGAGTGTGTTGCGGAGTTGTGTTGCGGAGAGTGTGTTGCGGAGTGTGTGTTGCGGAGTGTGTGTTGCGGAGAGTGTTTTTGGCGGAGTGTGTGTTGCGGAGTGTGTGTTGCGGAGAGTGTGTTGCGGAGTGTGTGTTGCGGAACTGTGTGTTGCGGAGTGTGTGGGTTTCGGAGTGTTTTTGTTGCGGAGTGTGTGTTGCGGAGTGTGTGTTGCGGAGTGTGTGTTGCGGAGTGTGTGTTGCGGAGTGTGTTGCGGAGTGTGTGTTGCGGAGAGTGTGTTGCGGAGTGTGTGTTGCGGAGTGTGTGTTGCGGAGTGTGTGTTGCAGAGTGTGTGTTGCGGAGTGTGTGTTGCGGAGTGTGTGTTGCGGAGTGTGTGTTGCGGAGAGTGTGTTGCGGAGTGTGTGTTGCGGAGTGTGTGTTGCGGAGTGTGTGTTGCGGAGTGTGTGTTGCGGAGAGTGTGTTGCGGAGGTGTTTTGGGAGTGTGGTTGAGGTGGTGTTTGCGGAGTGGTGTTGCGGATGTGTTTTGCGGAGTTGTGTTGCGGATTTGTGTGTTGCGGAGATGGTTGGGATGTTGTTGCGGATTTGGTTTTTCGGAGTTTTGTGTGCGGGTGTGTTTGGGGGAAGGTGTGTTGCGGAGGTGTGTTGCGGGTGTGTGTTGCGGGTGGTGTTGCGGGTGTGTGTTGGGAAGTGTTTTTGCGGAGTATGTGTGCGGGGTGTGTTGCGGAGTGGTGTTGGGGAGGGGGGTTGCGGAGAGTGTGTTGCGGGTGTTTTGGGTGGGGGAGTGTTTGCGGAGGTTGTTGCGGAGTATGTGTTGCGGAGGTGTGTTGCGGGAGTGGTTTCGGAGGTGTTGTTTGGAGGGGTTTTCCCCCGAACGGTTTTAAAATTGGGTCAATTATCAAATTTTTAAAAATTTTTTTTTTTCTTTTTGATAATGACAAAAATTAAAAATTTTTGTACCAAAAGAACCTTGGAAACTTCCCTGCCCTTTTATAAAAAGGTAATTTAATTTATTTTAATCCAGCTAAATATATTTTAGATAAGTTTCAAAAATTTCAATAAACACATCAAATATTTTTTTTTTTCGAAAGGGTTTGAAATTTTTTTTTGCGTTTTATTTTTTCATCACAAATTTTTTACTTTCTTATTCGGCAAGAAGACGTTCTATTTAATTCAAAAAAGCAAATTTTACCTTTCGGCACGACATTAATAAAATTTTATAATAATATATATTTTTTATATTAAAAAATAAATATTATATATATATTATATATAATATATTATTTTATATAAAATATATATTCTTATAAAATATATTTATATATATATATATATAATTATTTATATAATTTTTTATTATTTTATATATATAAAAATATTATATATTGGTGCGTTGAGTGCTGAAGGGCACGGAAGTAAATATTAAGGTATAAAAACATTAATCTGTATTCCTTTGTTTTACTGCGTTTTTTTGACACAAAAACTTCACACCACAAACACAACACCCAACATTTTAAAAACTACACACTAACACATACATCACATCAGCATATACAACACATACACACCAACATTAAAACACATCACACATCATACACATATTCGCATGACACACACATACACCAAAATATACACACATAAAAACTACACACCACATACACACACACACCACACCACACATATACACCATAACACATACCAATAATACAAATAGATGTACACACACTCACACAACAACATATACACCATACACAAATTTCACCCCTACACATCACACACACACAATACCACAAACACACACCCTTCACACACACCACCACACAAGAAGGCGTTTGACACAGTTCCCACAAGAGTTGGGCAAAACTGGGAGGACCAGCAGGGGTAAAAAGGGGAAACACTACAATGGATCGGGAATACTTTTTTAGGAAGCAGCGCGAGTCATGGTACGTGGGAGGGGCAGAGGGGCGCTGGACCGGGGGCCCCCCGGGGGGCAGTTAGGACCAGGTGTTTTGGGATTTGTGAACGACATGACGGGGAAATGCTCTGAGGTGTCCCTTTTGCAGTGACCTGAAGTTGATGAGAAGAATTCCTCGATCGAAGACCCGGCAGAACTACAAAGGGATTGGGCAGGCTGCGCCTGGTCCGCAATTTGGTCCTGGAGGTTTAAAACCCAAGTGCAAAGCATGAAAATTGGGGAAGGGGAAAAAAGGCCGCAGAGGGTACAGTCTAGGGGGTCAAGCTACAAACCTACTCAGGAAAAAGATCTTGGGGGTGAGTAAAAAACCCGGGAAATCTCCGAAGCGACATCAACCAAATAACTGCTGCGCTATGGGCCCCAGAAAACCCTCAAAACAGCATTCCGAATTTAAAAGGAATCATTGGGACCCTGAAACCCCGTGTACTTTTGGCCCATTTTGGGGGTATGCGGACCAGTTTGGAACCCACACCTACCCAAGCCGTGAAGAAACTGAGAAAGTCAAAGGTTTGCAACAAGACTAGTCCGAGTAAAGGTATGCCCTACGAGGAGAGGTTAAGGGAAATCAACCTGAGCACTGGGGAAGGAGGATAGGGGGGACTGATAACCATAAAATACTGAGAGGAATTGACAAGGGTGGACAAAGACAGGATTTCCAGGATTGGACACGTAAAAAGGGGGACACATTTGGGAAGCTGAAGACACGTGAATCACGGGGGATGTTAGGAAGATTTCTTCACCCACAAGTAGCAGAAAGTGGAATATTTGGGAAGCGATGTGGGGGGCAGGACCCAAATGCTTTAAGCAGGGTATGTAAAGCTACGGGTCAGGAGAGTGACCTAGTAGCGACAGTGAAGAGGCGGGGCCGGAGCTCATCGACCCCGCAACCTCAACTAGGTGGGGGTACAACTAGGTTTATACCACATACACCAAACACACATACAACATAAAAAACATACACCACACAACACACATCCACACAACACACCCCACATACACACACCCCATATATCACACACAAAAACACACACCACTAACACACACCACCAACCACAAAACACACACAACCACACACCATACACACAACAACACACACACATACAATACACACACATACACACATAAACATAAACACACCACACATACACACACACCACACACATAACACACATACACACATACAAATAAAAAACACATACACACATAACACACACACACACACACATACACCAAAAATACACACACATACACACACATACACAACCAAAAATACACATACAACTACACACCATACCACACTAAACATACACAATACACCATACCAACATACCACACACACCACAACAAGGAGATTGACTATACTTCTAAACCCACCACTTTACCCACTACCCCCACTACTACTCCCCCACTACTATACCACTACTATATCCACCCTACTCCCCCCTACTTCCACACTACTACTCCACCCCTACCCCACTACTACCACCACTACTACCCCACCCTAACCCCCATATACCCCACACTACCACCACCACTACACCACCCCGAAAACTCCACACCACTACTGCCCCCCTATACTACCACCATACTACTCCCCATACTATTTCCACCCCCTATACCCCTACTACTACCACCACTTATTACCACCACCACTTCACCGCCCCTACTATTCCCCACTTTTTCCAACCCCTTACTACTACCACCATACTACTACCATACTATACCCCCTGTCTACTACCAACCCCTACTATACCCCCTACTATACCCCCCCTACCATATTATACTACCACCACTATCTAAACCTATCCCCCCACCCCACTATACCCCCACTACTATACTCCCCCCACCACCACTATACTACCAGAACTACTATCACCACTACTTACCCCCATAGCCACCCCTATACCACCACCGTTAGACCACTACTGCCCCCCACCACTACCGACCCCTATGCCACCACTACGCACCCCCTACTCTCGAACTACACCACTACTGCCACCACTACTCCACCCCTACTACCACCACCACTACCACCACTACCACCACCACTACTACCACACCACTATTACCACCACCACTATTGCCACCACCACTACTGCCACCACTACTACCACCACTATACTCCACCACTACTACTAACCACCACTACTACTACCACCACCACTACTACGACCACTACTTCCACCACTACTACCACCACTACTACCACTACTACCACCACTACTACCACCACCACTACCACCACTACTACCACCACTACTACCACCACCACTACTACTACCACCACCACTACTAGTACCACCACCACTACTACCACCACTACTACTACACCACTATTACTACCACTGCTACTACTACCACTACTACGAACCCAGACTATACTGAGCTATACGTCTACGATTACCAACGCAACTGTTATAATATACAAATAATTGGCACAGTGGAGAGAGAAACGTTCCACGACGTCTCGATCCGACTTGGACGATTTACAGAGTGACTTTTTAAATAGTCCGACCTGAACTAATTCCAGTGAGTTTGTAAATGATCCAAATCAGATCGAAACGTCGTGGAACGTTTCTCTTTCCAATGTACTGATTATTTATGCATTATTCTAACAAAATTTCGAAATCTGGGCCCCAAAAAAGTGGAAATTAAGAAATATTAAGAACGTACACAATTTACTACCTCGACTGCACGGCTAAATCAACAATTTTTTGGGTCCCCACAATTTCCCTTTTGTGGTAGCTGTGCCAATTATATTTCCAGGCCATTTACCTCCTAACGAGAGTCCGGGTATCGTAATATCCACGAGTATCGTAAGAAGCTCCAGGAGATAACATTTCCAGCCTTTATCTCCAACTGGAAAAAATGGGGGGGGAAGCCTTTTGGTCTGGAAGCTCAGACGTCTGGTTTTAGAAAAGAGAATTAGGAGAGGGGAAAAAAGGCATTAGAATTAGAGGGAAAAATGTATAATCATGCAACTTTGTGCAAGTTACCTTATGGGAATATACTTATGATGGCCAGGGAAAAATCCATTGGAGAAATTAGAGAGTTTTGCCTTTGCTCTGTCTGGGGAAGATGTGGGGTATTTTAAATTCTGGGAAGAAGGTTGTAAAGATTTCGAGAAAGTGAGTGAGGGGGAGAGAGAGAGAGGAGAGAGGGGAGAGAGGAGAGGAGAGAAGAGGAGGGGGGGAAGAGAGAGAAGGGAAAAGAAAAGGAACACAAACACAAAAACACACACACACAACACACACACACACCCACACACACAAACACACATACACACACACAAAAACACACACACAATACACAACACACACACACACAAACACACCCGACACACACACAAAAAACCACACACACAACAACACAAAACACACACCACACACACAAAACCACACCCAAAACCACCCCACACACACACACAACACACACAAAACACACACACACACACACCCCCCCAAACCCACCACACACACAACCACACACACACACACACACACACACAACACACACAACACCACACCACACCCCACAAACACCACACACACACACCCACCACACACCAAAAAACCAAACACACACACACACACACACAAAACCCCCCAAACACCACACACACACACACACCCCCAAACACACACACACACAAAAACAACACCCCACAAAACCACACACACACACACACACACACACACACACACACACAAAACACACACACACTCACCACACCCCCCTCAAACACATTCTAGTAACCACAAAATGTAACACAGATAAAAGAAACCAGTAATTACAAATAATTGTAGTTAAAAGGAAGAATCCGAATAATCCCAATAAAAAATCTAAAAAAATCCCCAATAATCAGTTTTTTGGGGGTCAGGTCTGTGGGGGAAAAAAAACGGAGCAAAATTATCTAAAATTTAACAGAGCTTAAAAATCCCAAAAGAAATTCTGGCTATATTGAGAATAAAATTTAATTACCCCAAGGGAGGGGATGTACAATTAATTTTTAAAATGATGAGGATTTGTAGTAATTAAATGTTTTTCTTGGTTGCCCCCTTTTGTGTTGCAGTGTTCCCTTGTTTTGCAGGGTTGTTTTTGTTGCAGCTTGGGGTTCCCAGTTTTGTTGTTTGCACCCTTTGTTTTGCAGTGTTGCTTGTTTTGCAGCGTTTGTTGCGGGTTTTTGCTTGTTTTGGGTGTTTGTTTTGTGTTGGTGTTTTTGTTTTGTGTTGGTGTGTTTTTTTGGGTTTTTGCTTTGTTGGAGGTTCCCTTGGTTGGAGTTTTTGGCTTGTGTTGGAGTGTTCTTGTGGTGGGGGTTTTTGCTGGTGTTGGAGGGGTTCCCTTGTGTTGGATTTGCTTGTTTGCAGGGGTTTTGTTTTTGGTGTGTTGCTTGTTTTCAGTGTTTTTTTGTTTTGGGAAAGTGTTTTTGGGGTTTTGCGTTTTTTGAAAGTGTTGTGTTGCATTTTGTGTTTTGTGTTTGGTGTTGCTTGTGTTGGAGTGTTGTTTTGTTTTTGGTGTGTTGTTTTGTTTTGGGGTTTGTTTTCCCTTGGGTTTTTGGAGTTTTGGCTTGTTTTGGGGCCAGTTTTTGTGTTGGGGGTTGCTTGTTTGCAGGGGTTGGCTTGTGTTCCCAGTGTGCTTGTGTTTGCAGCTTTTGTGGTTGCAGTTTGTTTGTGTTGCAGCGTTGTTTTTCAGTTTTTGCTTGTTTTGGGGGTTTTTGCTTGTTTTGGAGGGGTTCTTGTTTTTTCCCAGTTTTTTTGTGTTGGAGTTTTGTTTTGTTTTGCAGTGTTGCTTGTGTTGCAGTTTTGCTTGTTTGGGCAGCTTTTGGTTTGCAGTGTTGCTTTTGGTTGCGCGTTTGTTTTTGCAGTGTTGCTTGTGTTGGTTTTTTTGCTTGTGTTGGGGGTGTTGTTTTGTGTTGGAGTTTTGCTTGTGTTCAGTGTTTGGGGTTTGGTGGTTGTTTTGTTTTGGGCGGGTTTTTTGCTTGTGTGCAGTGTTGCTTGTGTTGCGGGCTTTTGTGTTGCAGTTTTGCTTGTGTTGCAGCTTTTGGGGTTTGCAGTTTTGGGCCTTGGTTGGTTTTTTGCTTTGTTGGGGGTTTTGCTTGTTTTGGGTGTTTGTTTTGTGTTGTTTTGTTTTGGAGGTTGCTTGGTTGGTGTTTGCTTGTGTTGGAGGGGTTTGCTTGTGTTGGGTTTTTGCTTGGGGTGGATTGTTGCGGGTTTTGGGAAGTTTGCTTGGTTGGTGTGTTGTTTTGTTTTGGGGAGTGTTTGCTTGTGTTGCAGGGGTTGTTTGTTGTTGGTGTGATGCTTGTTTTTGCAGTGTTGCTTTGTTTGCATGTTGCTTGTATTGCAGTGTTTTTTGTTGCAGTGTTCCAAGTTTTGGGTGTTTGTGTTGCACTTTTTCCTTGTGTTGGGCTGTTGTTTGTTTGCATGTTGCTTGTTTTTGCAGGGGTTTGGGGGTTGCAGTGTTTGTTTGTGTTACCGTTTTGCTTGTGTTGCAGTTTTTTTTGTTTACAGTATTTTGCTTGGGGTTGGGGTTTTGTTGCTTGTTGCAGTTTTGTTTTGTGTTGCAGTTTTGGCATGTGTACTGTGAGCTGTGTGTATGGTGAGAAGTGTGTGTTCGGAGTGTGTTTTTTGCGGATGTGTTTTGGGGGAGGGGTGTGTGGATAAATTTTGGGGAGTGAGTGTTGCGGAGTGGGGTGTTTCGGAGTTTTGTGTTGGGGAAGTGTGTGTTCCCTGGAAAAGGTGTTGCGGAGTGTGTTTGCGGAGTGATTTTGCGGAGTGGGATTGGGGGATGTGTGTTCCCGGAGTGTTTTGTTGCGGAGTGGGGTTTTTGGGGAAATTTTGGGGTTTTTGGGGAGTGTTTTGGGCGGAGTGTGTGTTGGGGAGTGTGCGTTGCGGAGTGTGCGTTGCGGAGTGTGCGTTGCGAAGTGTGGGGTTCCCGAAGGTTTTTGGTTGCGGAGAGTGTGTTGCGGAGTGTGTGTTGGGGAGTGTGGTTGCGGCGTGTGTTTGCGGAGTGTGGGGGTTGGGGATTTGGGGTTTTTGGGGGAGTGTTTTTTGCGAAGTGTGTTTTGCGGAGTGTGTTTGGGGAGAGTGTGTTGCGTAGGTGGGGTTGCAAAGTGTGTTTTTGCGGGGGTGTTTTGGGGGATGTGTTTCCGAAGGGGTTTTTGCAAAAGTGTGGGGTTGCGAAGTGTTTTTGAAGGGGTTTTGCGGAGTGGTGTTGCGGAGTTGTGTTGGGGGAGTGTTGCGGATGTGTGTTCGGATTTGTGGTTGGGGAGGGGTTTGCGGAGAGTGGTTCGGAGTGTGTGTTGCGGAGTGGTGTTGCGGAAGTTTTTTTTGGGGAGGGGGTTTTGCGGAGTGTTTTGTTGCGGGGGTTTGTGTTGCCGGTGGGGTTTTGGGCCGGGGGGTTGTTGGGGAGTGGTTTTGCGGATTTGTTTTGGGGGCAAAAAAAGCGTTGCAAAAATTAATTCAAAAATGCAATTTTTTTCCCTTTTGGGGCCGACATTCATAATATATTAATAAATATATTTTATATATTTTATATATATATATATATAATATATATATTTTAATAATATAATATATAAATATATATATATATATATATATTAAAAAAATATATATTGGTGAGGGTTGAAGTGTTTGAGAGGGGCCAGCGAGAACGTAAATTTTAAAGGAAAAAAACATTAAATCTGTATTCCTTTTTTTTACTGCGTTAGAAACACATACAAACATACCACACACACAAACACACACACATACACACATATACATCCCACACACATACAGGGCATATACACACCCCTTAACACACACATACCCCGCATATACACACATTAACACACACTACACACACATAAAAACACATACACCACATAACCACACACATACACACACAAAACACATACACAACACACAAACCACAAACACACATCCCAACATAACCCCACAAACACACACACACAAACACCACACACTACACCATACAAAACATAAAACACACATACACACACAAAACATACACACACCACAAAACAAAACAAAATACACACACACATACACACATAAAACCACATCCCACACACACACACACATACACACATACACACACACATACACACAAAAACAAAGGGGAGCAAAAAAGCAACGATCGACACACTAGCCGAGGTGGCCAGGAAAAGCACACATGGGAGCAAAGTTACAAATTTAGGGGTGTTTTCAATCACAAGAAGATTGACGGGGAAAAACCTGGAGCCCCATGGGGGTTCCGAAAAAAGGGAAGACCCAAGAATAAAGGGATGGGGGTACGGGAAAACCCTTTCTTTCCCTAAACCCAATTTAGAGACCTACCAAGAGAGAGGAGAGGATAAACCCAGAAAGGGGGTTGGCCCTTTGGAAACCCCCAATGAGAAATTCGGAACTCGAGGGAACCATGTATAAAAAGGCCCCTGGGAGCTTAGTAAACATGTTTTCGTCTTCACTACATAGTTGAGCTCTAAGGGTGGGGGAGTAAAAGGAATTTGGCGGGGAAAAACCAAACAAAAAAAGGGGGGAACACTCAGGCATGGGGAAAATTTCCTTAAAGGGACATTCAGTGGGAGGGGGAACTGACGGGAAAAACCAGTACAAGAAATAAAGGACTTTTAGCAACAAAATGCAAGGGGGCGGGAGGAGAGGTTTTTTTTTCCCAAGGGAAACAGAAATAAGGGGAAGAACAAAAACCGCCTTGGTTCACCCAAAGGTGTGGGGAGGCAAAAACGGGTGTACAAAAAATTTGGAAAAGGTACAAAAGGGAAGAAAAACCCCGGGAAAAAAAAGAAATCAGCCAAGGGAGCCGAAACGAATATGAAACAGATAAAAGGGAGGCTCAGAGAAAAAATTTTAAAAATACATAGCATCAAAAGTAAAGCGACCAAAAGCTTTTGTACGGGCCACATAAAGGAGGAAAACAACAGTCAAGGACCAGGTAATCAACGGGAAGGGTAAAGGGGAAATTTCCCAAAAAGAAACGACCGAGAGGTTTGGTCAGGAGCTCAACCCCAAGATTTAAAGAGGTATTTACAGGGGAAACCAGAAGGACTCCAAGAAATCAAACGGGGGGGGCACACCACCAAGTGCTGGATGGGGGACTAAACCCAAAGGGGGGGGGGGGGGGGGGGGGGAGGTGAAGAAGCTGCTAGGGCGAACTTGACACCTAAAAGGGCGGTGGGACCAGACAAAAACTCCCCCAGGGCCCCCTTTAAAAAAGGGGGGCAGAGATTTTTGGTGACCATTAACAAAGATTTTAAACACATCATTTGAAACGGGAAAACTCCCTGAGGTAGGAAAATGGCAAATGTAGCCCCCCAATTTTTTTTAAAAAAGGGGAGACAAAACATGACACTAAACTAAAAGACCTGAAACACCCCTGTAAAGTAGGGAAAGGGTCATGGGGAAAACCCATCAGGGGGAGAGTGGTGGGGCCCCGGGGAAAGGGAAACAATGTAAAATTTGACAACCAGCACGGTTTCAGGGAAGGAAAATCCTGCCCCCAAAAACAAAAACTAGATTTTCCAGACAAGGTGACAGAAGTAAGCCCAAGGGAAGAGAGAGGGGTGGATCGCCCTGCGTTTTTTTTTGGACGCAAAAAGGGCCTTCGACACAGTTCCCCACAAGAGGTTACTGCAAAAGCTAAGGACCGGGCCACATAACGGGAAAAGGGCACCAATGGTTTCAGAAAATTTAACTGCCAGGGGGGAAACCAACGAGCCCTTTGGTGCGCGACAGGTGTCAGAGGGGCGCCTTGACAAGGGGGGTTCCACGGGGGGTCAGTCCTGGGACCTTTGTTTTCTTGGTATACGTGAACGACTAAGGGAAAAGGGATAGCCCTCAGAAGTGTCCTTGTTTGCAGATGATGGAATTTAAATTGAAAGAATCAAATCGGACGAGGATAAAGGGGGGGACTCAAAGAGCCCCTGGACAGGCTACAAGCCTGGTCCACAACGGCCCCTTTGAATTTACCCCTGCCAAATCAAAGTCATGAAGTTTGGGGGAAAGGGGCAAAGAAAAACCGCAGACACAAATAAGTTTAGTTTGGCCCAAAAAACCCTGAAAACCCCCCAAAGGAAAAAGAACTGGGGGGAGTAAAAAACCGAGCAAAACTCCTGAGGCGCACATCAATCAATAACTGTTTGCGCCATAGGGGCCCGGGCAAACCTACGGATAGCGTTCCAAAATCCCCTCAGTAAGGTTCGTTTAAGACCTGTTTTTAACCTCCAATCGGGGGCCCCATACGGAATGCAGCCCCCATTTTGGGGAAAACCACACCTTTTCAAGCACTTTCAAGAAATTAGAAAAAAAGTGCAAAGGTTTGCAACAAGACAAGCCCCAGAGCTACGGGGATTGCCCCTATGAAAGAAAGGTTGGGGGAAAAAGGGCCCTGACGACCACGGGGGGCCAGGGGGGCCCGGGGGAGACATGATAACGACAAAAAAAAAATACTCCCGGGGAAATAGACAGGTGGACAAAAGGGGATTTCCAAGATGGGACACAGCCACAAGGGGGTAAACAATTGGAATTTGGGAAGACTCAGTTTAATAAAAGGGGGTTTGTTAGGAAGTATTTCTTCGGTCATAGAGTACCCAACCCCTTAAATAGCCTAGAAAGTGACTTAGTGGAAGCGGGAACCAAACATTTTTTTAAGGCGAGGTATATAACTCTTTGGGGCAGGGAGAGAGACCCCCTAGACAATAAACGAAAAAGGCGGCCAGGATCTGTGACTCGACCCCTCCCAACCACAAAAGGTGAGTAAAAAATGGGTTGATACACACACACACACACAACACACATTACACACAAACACACACACACCCCCACACTTTAAACCCACACACACACACACACACCCTTTACACACACACCCCACACACACATCCCAAAATTACAAAAACCACACACACTTTACACCCACACACACACACACACACACTTTCACACAAAACACACACACATACACACACACACTTTACAGACACACGCCCCCCGAAACACACCACACATTCCACACACACACCCACACACACACACACACACACACACATTAACACACACGCACACACAAAACACATTACACACACAAACACTTTTTAAACACACTCCCCCCAAAACCAACACATTACACACGCGCACAAAACACACACACACACATTACACACACAAAACACACAACCACACACACACACACACACAACACACCCACACACACATTTTTCACACACACTTTACACACACACACACACCCACAAACACCACAAACACACACACCCCACACTTAAAACACACACATTACACACACACAAACACACACACAACACACACACACACCCCCACACACTTTAACAAAAACCACACATTCCACACACACACACTTAACACCAAAACAAAAATTTAAAAAAAACCCCACACACACAGGGCGCACACACACACACACACACACACACACACACACACAAACACAAAACACGGGAGCTAAGACTGGGACCCCTGAAAAACCCAAAAAATGGGTGAGTACCCCCCAAAAAAACGGGGGCACTAAACAACAGACCGTGTCTCTGACATTTTTGTGTCAAAGTCAGGAGAAGATTATAAAGGAGGAGAGTGGCCCCAAAACACCTGGAAAGGAACAAGTTTTATAAAGAAAACCAAAATTGGTTCATGGAAGGCAAATTTTTGTATCAAAAACCTCCGGGATTTTTAGGGAAAAGGGGAAACAAATAAGACACGAGAGAGAGGGGGGGGGAGATTGCGTTTTTCCCTAGACGCGGGAAAGGGGCCCCTTTTGACACAGTTCCCCAAAAGAGATTAGGGGGCAAAACGGGAGGATCGGGGCACACGAAAAGGGGGAAAGGGGCATTTAAATTTGGACCCAAAAAACCCTTTGACGGGGGGCAGCAACGATTCATGGTAGTAAAAGAGGTATCACAGTGGGCGCCTGTGACGAGGGGGGGCCCCACAGGTTTTCAGTTCTAGGACCATGAAATTTTTAAAAATAATGGGAACGACATGATGGAAGGAATGGGCCCTCTGAAGGCCCCCTATTCGCAATGATTAAGTTAAATAGAAAAAATTAAATTTGGGACGAGGATGAGGCAGGACTCCCAAAGAGACCTGGACACGGACATGTGGTCCAGTAACGGTTTTCCGAATTCAATCCGCCAAATGCAAAGTCATGAAATTGGGGGGGGGCAAAGAAGACCGCAACAGAGTATGGCTAGGTGGACAAAGACTACAGACCCACTCAGGGAGAAAACCTTGGGGTGACCATAAACACCGACCCACCCCCCGAGGCCCCAAAATAAACCAAAAAACTCTGCGGGGCCCCACGGGCCCCTGGCAAACCTGAGAATAGGGGTTCCGTTTCCTTTAAAATAAGGAATCTTTTTCAAACATGTACACTGTGTACGTTGGGGGCCCATACGGAAAGTATGCAGCCCCCCCCCGGGGAAACCCAAAACCTGGTAAAGGGCATCAAGAAGTTAGAGAAAGTAAAAAGGGGTTTGCAACAAGGCTAGCCCAAGTAAAGGGGAAGTGGGTACGGGGAAAGGTTAAGGGAAATCGGACTGACGACACTGGAGGACAAAAGGGGTCAGGGGAGAAAATGAAAAACGACATACGGAACGCGGGGAATAGACAAGGGGGCCCAGACATGGGAATTTTTTCCAGAGAGGGACAAAAGGGACAAGGGGGTCACAACTGAACTAAAGACCAGACGAATCACGGGGACGTATGGGAAAAGTATTTCTTCAGTCATAGATTTTGTCAGCAATTTGGAATAGCCTAGCAAGGGGAAGATTTGGGGGCAGGAACAAACATATTTTTTAAAAAGAGGTATGATTACAGCTCAGGAAGCAGAGAGAGAGAGGACCTATTTGCGTTTCATGAAGAGGCGGGGCCGGGAAAGCGAGTCCGACCCTGCAACCCACAATTAAGGGGAGTACATTACAAAACACACAAAAATTCCCACACACACACACATTACCCCCAACACACATTCCCGCACGCACAAAAACACACCCACACACACCACCATACACACACCCAAACACACACACATACACACACACACACACACACACACATACAAACCACACAAATACCCACACCAAACACACAAAAACACACACACACACACAAACAACACCCCACAACACAACACAAAACACACCCCACAAAAAAAAAACACACACACACACACACAACACACCCCCAAAAACACACACACACACAACACCCACCAACACCCCCACACACACACACACACACAACACACACACACACACAAACCCAAACACACACACACACACAACGCAAACACACACACACACACACACACAAACACACACACACCAACACAAAACAACAAAACACATTTACAAAACACACACACAACAAAACACAACACACACCCCACACACACACCCCACACAAAACACTGGCTAGAGGGGCCCCGAAGAGCCCCAAGCTTTCAGGGCAAAGCTCCTAAAACATGGGTGACTTTAACCAAAAGGGAAAATAGATTGGGAAAACCCTTTGGCCCACATGGGGGCCAAATATTTGGGGGGGGCAAGGGATGAGGGAGGGGGTTTACTGGAAAACCCTTCCCATGAACCAACACGAAAAGGGCCCAATACAAGAAGAGGAGGAGAGGATGAACCAAAAAGGCGGGACTTAGTTTTCACCTTCTTTAGTGCGAAATCGAGGACATCACATTAAAGCCCCCTTTGGGGCCCAAAGTGACCATGGGGTTTTTAAGCTTCGAATACACAGTAGAGCTACAAGTGGAGGGAGAAGCGGAAGGCCCAAAGGCCAAAATAAAACCCCAAACTACAAGAAAGGAACTACAAAAAGGAATGAGGAACTCCCTGAAGGGGGTTTTCAGGGGAAACAGAGAAACTGGCAGGAAACCATTTAAAATGAATAGGGAAATTTGGGAAAGCAATAAAATCAAGGGGGCCCTGGGGAGGGGGTTTGGTCCCCAAAGGGGTAACAGGATTAATGAAAAAGCCAAAAGACCCCCATGGTTTTAACCCAAAGGTGCGGGGAGGAAAAAACCCCAAGTTTTGGTAGGGAAGGGAAAAATATAAAGAAAAGGACCCGGGAAAGAAAAGGAAACAGTCGAAAGGGGCCAAAATGAAAATGCACAGTTTAAGAAGGGGGGCCCCCCAAAAGACAAAAAATGAAAATGACATGCAGCGAAAAGCCAAACTGACCCAAAACCTGTTGTCACCCAAAAAATTCAGGGGGAAAAAAAAAGTCAAGGCCAAAGGTAATCAGGCTAAGGAAGGAAGGAGGAGAGACAACAGGAAATCCCGGGGAAGAAAGTGAAAAACTCAAAAAAGGATTCAAAAAATTTTTCCCCAGAGGAGGGCAGAAGGGACTCCAGGGAAAAAAAGGGGAGGGGGGCCCCCACCACCAATTTCTGGACACAGTGCACACAAACCCAGGAAGAATTTAAGAGCTTTTTGAGTGAGCTGGATACCCCCAAAGGAAAGGGGCCAGATAACACTTCCCCTGGGGTTTTTAGAGAGGGAGCAGGGGCGCAAATTTTAAACCCCCAACAACAATATTAAAAACACTATCGAAACGGGAGATTGCCTGAGGCATGGGGGAAAACCGCAAATGTAGTCCCAAAACTTTAAAAAAAGGGGACAGACATGAAGCTTAAACTACAGAC
>NC_069494.1:12808744-12821244 GCF_026875155.1 Cherax quadricarinatus
TCTTTTTGTTGGTGGGGTTTCTTGTGTTGGGGGGGTTTCTTGTTTTGGTGGGTTGCTTGTGTTGGTGGGGGTTTCTTGTGTTTTCAGTGTTACATGTGTACTGGACGGTGTATTTTTGTAGAAGTGTGTGTTGCGGGGAGTGGTTGGGGGGAGAGGTGTTGCGGAAGTGTGTTTTCGGGGGTGTTTTGTTGCGGAGAGTGTGTTTTTCCGGGGTGTGGTTGCGGAGGTGTGTTGCGGAGAGTTGTTTGCGGGGTGGGGGTGGGTTTCGGAAAAGTGTGTTTTCGGAGTGTGTTTTGCGGAGAGTGTGTTGCGGGGAGTGTTTTGCGGGGTGTGGTTGCGGGGAAAATGTGTTTTGGGGGAGTGTGTTGCGGGGTGTGTGTTTTCGGAGAGTGTGTTGCGGAGAGTGTGGTTTTCGGAGAGTGTGTTGCGGAGAGTGGTTGGGAGAGGTGTTGCGGGGAGTGTTTGCGGAGTGTTGGGTTTCGGAGGTTTTGTTTGCGGAGAGTGTGTTGGGGGAGAGTGTTTTTTCGGAGAGTGTGTTGCGGAGAGGGTGTTTTCAGAGTGTGTTTCGGGGTGGTGTTGCGGGGTGTGTGGTTTTCGGAGAGTGGTTGCGGAGAGGTTTTTGCGGAAGTGGGTTGGGGGGAGAGTGTGGGTTTTCGGAGAGTGTTTGCGGGGAGTGTGTTTTCGGAAGTGTGTTGGGGGGATGTGGGGGTTGCGGGAAATGGGGGGGTTTTTCGGGAGTGTGTTGCGGAGAGTGGGTTGCGGTGTGGTTGCGGAGAGTTTTTGCGGAGAGTGTGTTGCGGGGTGTGTGGGTTTCGGAGGTGTGTTGCGGGGGAGTGGGGTTTTCGGAGAGTGTTTGCGGAGAGTGTGTTTCGGAGTGGGGTGTTGCGGAGTGTGTGGGTTGGGGGAAGTGTGTTTTCGTAAGATTTTGTTCGGGGAGTGTGTTTGGGGGAGTGTTTTGTTGCGGAGTTGGGGTTGGGGGAGAGTGTGTTTTTCGGAAGGTGTTTGCGGAGAGTGTGTTTGGGGGATTTTGTGTTGGGGGAGAGTGTGGGGGGGGGAGAGTGGTTGCGGGAAGGTGTTGCGGAGAGGTGTTTGCGGGAGTTTTGTTTTCGGAGAGTTGGTTTTGGGGGGTGTTGGTTTCGGAGAGTGTGTTGCGGAGTGGGGTGTTTCGGGAGGTGTTCGGGGAAATGTGTTGCGGAAGTGTGGGGCGGAGTGTGTTGCGGGGGTGTGGTTCGAGAGTGTGTTTTTCGGAGGTTTTTGTTGCGGAGTGTGTGTTTCGGAGGTTTTGTTGCGGAGGTGGTATTTTCGGGGTGTGGTTTCGGAAAAATGGGTTGCGGAAGTTTTGTTTTCGGATGTGGGGTTGCAGATGTGGGGTTTCGGGGGTTTTGTGAAAGCGGGAAGTGTGTTTCGGGTTTTGTGTTTGCGGAGTGTTGGGTTTCCGGGGAGGGGTGTTTTCGGAAAAGGGGTGTTTTCGGAGTGTGTGTTTGCGGAGTGTGTGTTTCGGAGAGTGGTTTGGGGGATATTTTTGGGTTTGCGGAGTGTGGTTTTCCGAACAGGTAAAAATTTGGCCCAAATTTTCAAATATTTAAATATTTTTTTTATTTATGATAAGACAAAAGTTTTAAAAATTTTGTACCAAAAGAACCTTAGGGAAAATTACCTGACCCTTTTTTATAAAAGCGAATTTAAAATTTTGCTTAACCCGCAAATATATTTTGATAAGTTTACAATAATTTAATAAAAACAGTCAAATATATTTTTTTTCGTAAGGTTTTTAGAATAATTTTTTCGATTTTTTTTCAACACAAAATTTCCCCTTGACTTATTCGGCAAGAAAAAGAGTTGGGTTTTTTAATTCAAAATACAACTTTTAAACCCATTCGGCCCCGCATTAAATATATAAATATATATTTAATAATATATATAAAAATAAATATAATTTTATATATTATAATTTTAAAAATAAATATATATTATAAATATTGGGGGGCGTTTAAGTGCTGAAAACGGCAGCGGGGAACGTAAAAAATTAAAGGGATAAAAATATTAAACCCGTATTCCTTTGTTTTACTGCGTTAGGAAAAACATACAAACATATAAAAACACACATACCAAAACACACCCCATATATAAACACACAATACCCAAAATACCTACAAAATACACGCAAACACACACACTACATACACAACCTTTCCCCACCACAAAACACAAAACACCCACATACCACATACACACACACAACACACAAAACACACACACACACACACACACACCACACCCACACCCGAAAACGTTTGAAAAACAGTTCCACACAAAGATGGTGCAAAAACTGGAGGACCAAGCGGGATAACAGGGAAGGCACAAAAATGGGGTCAGGGAAAAAAATTTTCAGGAAGACAGCACGATCATGGGGGAAAAGTGGGCGAGGTGGGCAGAGTGGGAACCTTGAAACCCGCGGGGTTTCCCCCAGGGGGCATCCCAGACCAGTGCTGTTTCTGGGATTTTTTGAACGCCCTGACGGGAAGGGAAAAACTCTGAGGTGTCCCCCGTTTTTTCAGATGACCTAAAATTTGAAAGAAAAAAAATTCACTCGATCGAAGACCAGGCAGAACTAAAAAGGGGATCTGGACAGGCTGTAGACCGGGTCCAGAAAATTGGCTCCTGGAGTTCAACCCCACCAAGTGCAAAGTCATGAAGATTGGGGAAGGCAAAGAAGGCCGCAGACGGAGTACAGTCTAGGGGGTCAGAGACTAACAAACCTCACTCAAGGAAAAAGATCTTGGGGTGAGTATAACACCAGGCACATCTCCTGAAGCGCAACATCAACCAAATAACTGCTGCAGCATATGGGCGCCTAGCAAACCTCAGAACAGCATTCCGACATCTTAATAAGGAATCATTCAGGACCCTGTACACGTGTACGTTAGGCCCATATTGGAGTATGCGGCACCAGTTTGGAACCCACACCTAGCCAAGCACGTGAAGAAACTAGAGAAGTGCAAAGGTTTGCAACAAGACTAGTCCCAGAGCTAAGAGGTATGTCCTACGAGGAGAGGTTAAGGGAAATCAACCTGACGACACTGGAGGACAGGAGAGATAGGGGGACATGATAACGACATACAAAATACTGAGAGGAATTGACAAGGTGGACAAAGACAGGATGTTCCAGAGATTGGACACAGTAACAAGGGGACACAGTTGGAAGCTGAAGACACAGATGAATCACAGGGATTTTAGGAAGTATTTCTTCAGCCACAGAGTAGTCAGTAAGTGGAATAGTTTGGGAAGCGATGTAGTGGAGGCAGGATCCATACATAGCTTTAAGCAGAGGTATGATAAAGCTCACGGCTCAGGGAGAGTGACCTAGTAGCGATCAGTGAAGAGGCGGGGCCAGGAGCTCGGACTCGACCCCCGCAACCTCAACTAGGTGAGTACAACTAGGTGAGTACACACATACACACACACATACACACATACACACACACATACACACACACATACAGGCAAAGAGGGGAATGTATGAGAGTATAGTTTTACCAACACTCTTATATGGGTGTGAAGCATGGGTGATGAATGTTGCAGCGAGGAGAAGGCTGGAGGCAGTGGAGATGTCATGTCTGAGTGCAATGTGTGGTGTGAATATAATGCAGAGAATTCGTAGTTTGGAAGTTAGGAGGAGGTGCGGGATTACCAAAACTGTTGTCCAGAGGGCTGAGGAAGGGTTGTTGAGGTGGTTCGGACATGTAGAGAGAATGGAGCGAAACAGAATGACTTCAAGAGTGTATCAGTCTGTAATGGAAGGAAGGCGGGGTAGGGGTCGGCCTAGGAAAGGTTGGAGGGAGGGGGTAAAGGAGGTTTTGTGTGCGAGGGGTTTGGACTTGGACTTCCAGCAGGTGTGCATGAGCGTGTTTGATAGGAGTGAATGGAGACGAATGGTTTTTAATACTTGACGTGCTGTTGGAGTGTGAGCAAAGTAACATTTATGAAGGGGTTCAGGGAAACCGGCAGGCCGGACTTGAGTCCTGGAGATGGGAAGTACAGTGCCTGCACTCTGAAGGAGGGGTGTTAATGTTGCAGTTTAAAAACTGTAGTGTAAAGCACCCTTCTGGCAAGACAGTGATGGAGTGAATGATGGTGAAAGTTTTTCTTTTTCGGGCCACCCTGCCTTGGTGGGAATCGGCGAGAGTGATAATAAAAAAAAAAAATTATGAGATACAATTTGAGATACAATTGTTCAGTATTTATTTAGTTGTGGGCGAGTAAGTAATTTTTGAGAAAAGACTTGAATTTATAAACAGTGTTTCTTTTATATTCACAGGTAATGAATTCCAGATTTTAGGGCTTTTTATGTGCATTGAGTTTTTGCATAGCGTGAGGTGGACACAAGGAACATCAAAGAGTGATCTGTGCCTTGTGTTATGGTCATGTGTTCTGTTGAGGTTGGTAAGAAGACGTTTGAGGGGAGGGTTTATATCAGAGTTAAGTGTTCTATGAATGTAGTAGGTGCAGTAATAAGTATGGATGTTTTTTATGGTGAGTAGGTTTAGAGTTTTGGTGGAGTGTGCTGCCTGTAATGGGAATTTGTTATTCTGACTGCAGCCTTTTGTTGGGTAAATAGTGGTCTGAGATGGTTTATTGTTGTTTAGCCCCATGCACAAATTCCATAGGTGAGATAGGGGTAAATAAGTGAGAGATATAGGGCCAGGAGGGCTGACTGTGGAACATAGCACTATATCTTTGATAGTATGCCTATGGTCTTGGAATTTTTTTTGGAAATTTGTTGTATATGTGTTTGAAATTTGAGTCTATTATCAAAGTGGATTCCTAATAATTTTCCCTCTGTGAGTTTTGTGATAGGTGATCCATTTATCATTATGTTAAGAGGGACATCTGTAGCTCTGTTACCAAACTGAATGAAGTAGGTTTTGTCAATGTTTAGAGTAAGTTTGTTAGTCCTCATCCAGGTAGATATTTTCTGTAATTCGGTATTTACAGTATTGGCTAGCGTGACTGGGCTCAGGTGAGAGAAGACGTATGTAGTGTCATCTGAAAATAGTGTGGTTTGAGTAGTTGCGATGCATTTGGTAGGTCATTTATGTATATGAGAAAGAGAAGAGGGCCAAGGACACTTCCCTGTGGGACACCAACTGTACTTGGCTGTGCGGAAGAGTTTGCCCCATTTGTGTACACATATTGGCTTCTGTTGCTGAGGTAAGACTTTAGGTAGTTGAGGGAGTGCCCTCTTATACCATAGTGTGACAATTTTATATGGAGCAAGTCATGGTCAACTGTATCAAAAGCTTTACGTAAGTCTATGAAGATCCCCAGTGGGACTTCTTTTTTCTCTATTGCAGTGTATATGTGTTCTAGCATGTGTATAATAGCATCATTAGTATTTTTGTTTGGCCTGAACCCAAATTGACAGGGGTTGAGTATGTTGTGGGAGATGAGGTAGGAATAGATTCGCTTATGAACTAATTTTTCGAAGATTTTAGAGAGAGGGCCTGTAGTTATTTAAGTCTGTTTGGTCTCCTCCTTTATGGATCAGGGTGACGCTTGCTATTTTGAGAACTGGGGAAGGTAGAGGATTCTATGGATTTGTTAAAGTGTGTTGCAATGATGTGATGCTTTTTTGTATATAAAGAGCGGTAAGGTATTTAAATCTCCTGTCTTGTTTTTTAGTGTGTTGATAATAAGGGAGACTTCAGTAGGGTTAGTCTGAGCTAGGAACAGTGTGTTCGGGTAGTTGCCAGTGGGACAGAACCAGTGGTAAAAAAATATGATGCTTAAATTTATTTATTTATTTATTATTAATTTGGACATGGTACAAAGAAATACAGTGGTTAAGTGTAACATGCCAAAAGCCCCTTGTATGCAGAGCATTATGGGCAGGCTTTATTTTTTTATTTTATGTCTTTGCAAACAGTACATTGAGATTTTATATTTACAATAGTGGGTTGCAATGCAAAGAGAGCCTTTATTATGCCTAGGCATTATGGGCCAACTTAACATTATTGGCTTACAGTCTACTTAATACTAAGGAGTATATCATAGTTGTACAGTAGGATAGTAATTATTTCATAGATGTACAGTAGAATATTAATTATGAATGAATCAAAATTTGTATAATACAAAGATATATTTATATTCGAAAATACTTTTTGTGAAAACAATTGTATTCCTGTCAACAATGGATAAAAGGTTCAAAGTGATTGTTTCAGTTATGATGTGGAAGTACATAGGTGAGTAAGTGTGTACTGAGTATTTAGCATTTAGTCTAGGGTGATTAAGTGGCTTTTGAGAAGAGTCTTAAATTGATTTTCAGACTGGGTTACTTTAATATCTTCTGGTAATGAATTCCATATTTTGGGGCCCTTTATGTGCATAGAGTTTTTACCCAGTGTGATATGGACACGAGGTATATCAAAGAGATCTGTGTTTTTTGTTGTGGTCATGTGTCCTGTTTAGGTTGGTAAGGAGAAGTTTGAGTGGAGGGTTTATATTTGCGTGTATTGTTCTGTGTATGTAGTAGGCACACGAATAAGTATGGATGTTCTTAATGGTGAGCAGATTCAGACTTTTGAAAATTGGTGGAGTATGCTGGTGGGAGTGGGAATTTGTTATCATTCTTACCGCTGCCTTTTGCTGGGTTATTAGGGGTTTTAGGTGATTGGATGTTGTTGATCCCCATGCACAAATTCCATATGTAAGATAAGGGTATATGAGTGAATGGTACAGTGCCAGGAGAGCTGATTGTGGAACGTAGTTCCTTATCTTTGATAGTATGCCTACAGTCTTCGAGATTTCCTTGGTGATTTGTTGTATGTGTGTGTGTCCGGAACTTAAGGCTACTGTCAAGGTGGATACCTAGGAATTTTTCCTCTGTGAGTCTTGTGATTGATGATCCATTTAGCGTAATGTTAATTGGATCATTTGCAGCTTTGTTTCCAAACTGAATGAAATAGGTTTTATCAATGTTCAGAGTAAGTTTGTTAGTCATCTTCCAGGCAGATATTTTCTGTAATTCAGCCTTGACTGTGTTTGCTAGCATAAATTTACGCATATAAATACGTCCAAAACAGTGGCGCGTAAGACGTATATATACGATCGAAATAGTCAAAGGGTTAATTCTCTTTTAACCCTCCGATTGTTTTAGTGAGTATGGTTTTTCTTGTTGCATTTGATTGTGGAGAAGAATGGAGAGCCAAAGTTTTGCTATTGTTTTACAAGCATTAATGATTCATCTGCACTGTTCCTTAACCCTATGACTGTCGAAAGACCCAATCCTGAAGTGTCTCCTGGTGTCGCAAAATATTAAAAAAAAAAAATTATTTTTTCTGGTGAAAATGTTAAGATTATTTTTCTGATTGTTTTAGTCCCCCCAAAAAAAAAAAATTCCCATCAGTACTTACCCAGATATAGAGGCATGAAGTTTGCAGAAAATGAGCCGCATATGGCAACAGCGGCGACTGCCGCTCACCCGGTAAACTTTGGTTTACTTATATTTGAAGGTTCGTTGTTTTTTTTAACTATTTTATTTTTTCACATAACTTATGTGGCCTGTGAGACCAAAGTAAGGTGCAATGTACATATATACACACGTTGTATACAACACAATAAGCACACAAACATAATTATCAATATATTGTTTACAAAACTTGTTTACAAAAACAAACACAAAATTTTTTTTATTACTATTGTTCTATAATATATATACCAATATACAGTCACTGAACATTCCCTAGAAGTTCTGCAGCTTGTGGAACTCTGTGAAACATGGTGTCATACAAAATTTGGTGTTTTACACCTTACAATAAAACATGGTGTCATACACAGTGGTGTTTTACACTCTCACACATAAAACATGGTGTCATACACAGTGGGTTTTACACTCTTACACATAAAAACATGGTGTCATACACAGTGGTGTTTTACACTCTCACACATAAAACATGGTGTCATACACACTGGTGTTTTACACTCTCACACATAAAACATGGTGTCATACACACTGGTTTTTTTACCCCTCCTCACACATAAAACATGGTGTCATACACAGTGGTGTTTTACACTCTTACACATAAAAACATGGTGTCATACACAGTGGTGTTTTACACTCTCACACATAAAACATGGTGTCATACACAGTGGTGTTTTACACTCTCACACATAAAACATGGTGTCATACACAGTGGTGTTTTACACTCTCACACATAAAACATGGTGCCCATACACAGTGGTTTGTTTTACACTCTTACACATAAAACATGGTGTCATACACAGTGGTGTTTTACAACCTTTACACATAAAACATGGTGCCCATACACAGTGGTGTTTACACTCTCACTCATAAAACATGGTGTCATACACAGTGGTGTTTTACACTCTCACACATAAAACATGGTGTCATACACACCTGGTGTTTTACACTCTCACACAAAAAACATGGTGTCATACACAGTGGTGTTTTACACTCTCACACATAAAACATGGTGTCATACACAGTGGGGGTTTTAACTCTTACACATAAAACATGGTGTCATACCACAGTGGTGTTTACACTCTTACACATAAAAACATGGTGTCATACACACTGGTTTTTACACTCTCACACATAAAACATGGTGTCATACACAAGTGGGTGTTTTACACTTTTTGCACATAAAACATGGTGTCATACACAGTGGTGTTTTAAACACTCTCACACATAAAACATGGTGTCATACACAGTGGTGTTTTACACTTTTACACATAAACGGGTGTCATACACAGTGGTGTTTTACACTCTCACACATAAAACAGGGTGTCATACACAGTGGTGTTTTACACCCTAAACACTAAAACATGGTGTCATACACAGTGGTGTTCTACACTCCTCACACAAAAAACATGGTGTCATACACAGTGGTTTTTTACACTCCTCACACATAAAAATTGGTGTCATACACAGGGGTGTTTTACACTCCTCCACAAAAAAACATGGTGTCATACACACTGGTGTTTTACACTCTCACACATAAAACATGGTGTCATACACAGTGGTGTTTTTACACTCTCACACATAAAACATGGTGTCATACACAGTGGTGTTTTTACACTTTTTCAATAAAACATGGTGTCATACACAGTGGTGTTTTACACTCTTACACATAAAACTTTGGTGTCATACACACGGTGTTTTACACTCTCACACATAAAACATGGTGTCATACACAGTGGTGTTTTACACTCTTGCACATAAAACATGGTGTCATACACAGTGGTGTTTTACACTCTCACACATAAAACATGGTGTCATACACAGTGGTGTTTTACACTTTACACATAAAACATGGTGTCATACACAGTGGTGTTTTACACTCTCACACATAAAACATGGTGTCATACACAGTGGTGTTTTACACTCCTCACACATAAAACATGGTGTCATACACAGTGGTGTTCTACACTCCTCACACATAAAACATGGTGTCATACACAGTGGTGTTTTTACACTGCACCAACAGGGAATACAGTCACAAAAAACCCAAAGGGCAAACGGAAACCAAGCCTGTGCACTTTACAAATGCACTTGGTATTGCTGGCATGGAAATCTGGAAAACAGATGGGACATGCAACTATGACCACCCTAGAAAATTTTCATGCCCATATGACAACAGGAAAATGCAAACTCCCTTCCTGTAAGCTTTTTCCACCCTGAAATGTGTACCTCTTCAGTACAGGAAAAGACTGTGCTATAACTTAAATTGCCAGGCATACCATCTAAAGGGGACAAAAAAGATACAAAACATCCAGGCCATGGGAAAACCGGGTAGCCACAGCCACTCAAGAGGAGAGGTTTTTTAGTGCCAGGAAGGAAAAAAAAACGGGCAGGAAATGGCAGAAACGTTACACCAAATCCAGTCATTCCTGGAGTGGAACCACAGTCGATGGCCCCCACTCCAAACCAACAGATACAGATACAAATGCCGGAAAAAAATCCCCCCCCAGTACCAACAATACCACCAGTCCGATACATTCTTCTTTGCAAATATACAGGGTCTAAAGCCAGCAATAAACAACAAAATACCTTTCATCCGTGGACTGCTTGGGAGAGGCAAAGGCAATGTTCGCGGCTTTCACTGAGACCCACATAAAGGATCACTTGGACAACGAAATATGGATCCCAGGTTACAACCTATACAGATGTGACAGAGTGAACAGGCAAAAGGGGGGGGTTGGCCTGTACATTGCAGAGTCACTTGTTTGCACAGAACTGCTTAATGCCTCAAATGACGTAGTGGAAGTTTTAGCAGTAAAGGTCGAGAACCAAAACCTAGTCATTGTGGTAGTCTACAAGCCTCCGGATGCAACATCCCAGCAATTCCCCGGACCCGCTGTTAAAAAAATTTACCACTGTCGGAAAATCTTCCAGCTCCTGCACCCAACATCTTGCTCCTGGGGGATTTCAACTTAAGGCACCTAAAAGGAGGAATATAGCAAATAATATTGTTGCAGTAATAACACCAGGAGGCAGCTCTGATGAAAACTCACACTCACACGAGCTTTTAATCTCTGCACAAAATTCAATTTAAACCAGCAAATAATAGAGCCTACTAGACTGGAGAATACACTAGACCTCATCTTCACTAACAATGATGATCTGATAAGAAATGTCACCATATCAAAAACAATATACTCAGATCAACAACATAATTTAGGTTCAGACTGTATGCGTGGAGCCCCAGACCGACAAAATGAGACTAGTCACGAGGGAGCATTCACCAAATTCAACTTCAATAAAAAAAACATAAAGTGGGACCAAGTAAACCAAGTCCTAACCGATATAAAACTGGGAAGATATACTAAGCAACACAGACCCAAACCTAGCACTGGACAAGCACCTAAAGGCAGTTCCTGATCAGCCGGGCTGGGGGCTCGTACGTTTGGGTTTTCGTTTCAGCCAGCAGCAACAGCCTGGTTGATCAGGCGCTGATCCACCAGGAGGGCCTGGTCACAGACCGGGCCGCGGGGGCGTTGACCCCGAAACTCTCTCCAGGTAAACTCCAGGTAATACACACACAACACACACACACATACACACCCCACTATATTACACACACACATACACACACCAACACACCACAACCACATACACACACAACATACACACACACACACACATACACACACACTACACACACACATACACATACACACACATACACACATACACACATACACACACACACATACACACCACCACATTACACACACATAACACATACAAATACACACACCATACACACATAAAACACAACACACACACAATACACACACATACACACAATTTCAACATACACATACACACATACACACACATACCACACATACACACATACATACACACATACCACACATACACACACACACACACCCCACACAAGGAGATTGACTACTACTTCTATCACCACCACTATTACCACCACTACCACCACTACTACTACCCTACTACTACTACCACTAACTTCTACTACCCACCACTAACCTTCCACCACTACTTCCACCATACTACTCCCCCCACTACCACCACCCCTACTACCAACCACTACTACCACCACCACTACTACCACCACTACTACCACCACTACTACACACCACTACTACCACCACGAATACTACCACCACCACTACTGCCCCCATACTACTACCACCAGTACTACTACCACCACTACTACTTCCACCACTACTACCACTACTACTACCACCACTACTATTACCACCACACTTCTACCGCCACTACTACTACCACCACTACTTCCACCATTACTACTACCACCACTACTACTACCACTACTACCACCACTGCTACTACTACCACCACTACTACTACCCCCACTACTACTACCACCACTACTACTATCATTACTACTAAACCCCCACTACTACTACCACTACTACCACCACCACTACTACTAACCCCCACTACTAATACCACCACCACCACCACTACTACTACCACGACCACTACTATCACCACTACTACTACCACCACTACTGCCACCACTACTACCACCACCAGTACTACGACCACTACTGCCACCACCACTACTACGACCACTACTGCCACCACTACTGCCACCACTACTACCACGACTACTACCCCCACTACTGCCACCACTACTTACCACCCCTACTACCACCACCACTACCACCACTACCACCACTACCCCCACCCCTACTACCACCACCACTATTACCACCACCACTATTGCCACCACTACTACCACCACCCCTACTGCCACCACTACTACCACCCCTACTACTCCCACCACTACTACTTACCACCACTACTACTACCACCACCACTACTAAACCCCCCACTACTTCCACCACTACTACACCACTACCCCCACTACTACCACCCACTACCACCACCACTACCACCACTACTACCACCACTACTACTCCACCACCACTACTACTACCACCAAATAATACCCACGACCACTACTACCACC
>NC_069494.1:12831244-12966244 GCF_026875155.1 Cherax quadricarinatus
GCTCCCCTTGTACAAGCTGCACTCACGGCAATATTATCTTCGTAATTTACACTTATTACTTATCAAAATCCTGTGTCCCTTGCTCTAATGGCCGCCCAGGTCCTCCCCTCTCCCTCATTTGTCTCCCCTCTCTTTTCTCTCCCCTCTCTCACTACTTTCTCTCTCTGTATCTCTCTCTCTCTGTCGCCGTTTCTCTCTGTTTCTCTGTCTTTCTTCATCTCTCTCTCTCTCTCTCTCTCTTCTCTCTCTCTCTCTCTCTCTCTCCCCCTCTCTCTCTCTCTCTCCCCTCTCTCTCTCTCTCTCTCTCTCTCTCCTCTCTCCCCTCTCTCTCTCTCTCTCCTCTCTCTCTCTACGGTATTCAGAGAACTGCTATACAGTTGTACTAGTGTACATTCATCTGATGTACACATAGCTGCTGTACACATTGTGGGTGTACACAGCCTATGTACAAATATGAAATGTACACACTGGTATACACAGAGCTGGAGTACACTTACCTGCTGCTTACAATGCTTGTGTACACATAGCCAATGTACAAAAATGTGCACATAGAGCTGGTGTACACACAGCATATGTACATCCCTTGTACACTCCTAGACGACCACGCTAGGGTTTAGTACATCAACCCAGGAGGAGTTGCCGTGACAGACAAGTTAAAATAGCAAAGCTCTTCTTGCCGAATAAGTCAAGTGAAAATTTATGTATGCAAAAATATATTTCATTGTTTATTATTAAATTATTGTAAACTTATCTAAAATATATTTAGTAAGATTAAGCTAAATTAAATTACGTTTGTTATAATAAGGTCAGGTAAGTTTCCTAAGGTTCTTTTGGTACAAAATTATTAATTTTTATCTTAACATAAGTGAGAAAAATATATCTTAAAACGTATAAGAGAAAATTTTAGAAAGAACTTAATTTTAAATGAGTTCTTGCTAATTGACTAATTTTACCTATTCTGCACAACATATATATATTACCTTCCTTCACCTATCATTATCTCTCCTTCCTTCACCTATCATTATCTCTCCTTCCTTCACCTATCATTATCTCTCCTTCCTTCACCTATCATTATGTCTCCTTCCTTCACCTATCATTATCTCCCCTTCCTTCACCTATCATTATCTCTCCTTCCTTCACCTATCATTATGTCTCCTTCCTTCACCTATCATTATGTCTCCTTCCTTCACCTATCATTATGTCTCCCTTTCCTTCACCTATCATTATCTCTCCTTCCTTCACCTCATTATGTCTCCTTCCTTCACCTATCATTATCCTCTTTCCTTCACCTATCATTATGTCTCCTTTCCCTTTACCTATCATTATGTCTCCTTCCTTCACCTATCATTAGGTCTCCTTCCTTCACCTATCATTATCTCTCCTTCCCTTCACCATCATTATGTCTCCTTCCTTCACCTATCATTATCTCTCCTTCCTTCACCTATCATTATCTCTCCTTCCTTCACCTATCATTATCTCTCCTTCCTTCACCTATCATTATCTCTCCTTCCTTCACCTATCATTATGTCTCCTTCCTTCACCTATCATTATCTCTCCTTCCTTCACCTATCATTATGTCTCCTTCCTTCACCTTTTCATTATCTCTCCTTCCTTCACCTACATTTTCTCTCCTTCCTTCACCTATCATTATTTTCTCCTTCCTTCACCTATCATTATCTCTCCTTCCTTCACCTATCATTATCTCTCCTTCCTTCACCTATCATTATCTCTCCTTCAATCATTATCTCACCTTCCTTCACCTATCATTATCTCTCCTTCCTTCACCTATCATTATCTCTCCTTCCTTCACCTATCTCTCCTTCCTTCACCTATCATTATCTCTCCTTCCTTCACCTATCATTATCTCTCCTTCCTTCACCTATCATTATCTCTCCTTCCTTCAATCATTATCTCACCTTCCTTCACCTATCATTATCTCCCCTTCCTTCACCTATCATTATCTCTCCTTCCTTCACCTATCATTATCTCTCCTTCCTTCACCTATCTCTCCTTCCTTCACCTATCATTATCTCTCCTTCCTTCACCTATCATTATCTCCCCTCCCTTCACCTATCATTATCTCTCCTTCCTTCACCTATCATTATCTCTCCTTCCTTCACATATCATTATCTCTCCTTCCTTCAATCATTATCTCACCTTCCTTCACCTATCATTATCTACCCCTTCCTTCACCTATCATTATCTCCTCCTTCCTTCACCTATCATTATCTCTCCTCCCTTCACCTATCATTATCTCTCCTTCCTTCACCTATCATTATCTCCCCTCCCTTCACCTATCATTATCTTCCCCTCCCTTCACCTATCATTATCTCTCCTTCCTTCACCTATCATTATCTCTCCTTCCTTCACCTATCATTATCTCTCCTTCCTTCACCTATCATTATCTCTCCTTCCTTCACCTATCATTATCTCCCCTTCCTTCACCTATCATTATCTCTCCTTCCTCACCTATCATTATCTCCCCTTCCTTCACCTATCATTATCTCCCCTTCCTTCACCTATCATTATCTCTCCTTCTTCACCTATCATTATCTCTCCTTCCTTCACCTATCATTATCTCCCCTCCCTTCACCTATCATTATCTCTCCTTCCTTCACCTATCATTATCTCCCCTTCCTTCACCTATCATTATCTCTCCTTCCTTCACCTATCATTATCTCTCCTTCCTTCACCTATCATTATCTCCCCTTCCTTCACCTATCATTATCTCTCCTTCCTTCACCTATCATTATCTCTCCTTCACCTATCATTATCTCTCCTTCCTTCACCTATCATTATCTCCCCTTCCTTCACCTATCATTATCTCTCCTTCCTTCACCTATCATTATCTCTCCTTCCTTCACCTATCATTATCTCCCCTTCCTTCACCTATCATTATCTCTCCTTCCTTCACCTATCATTATCTCTCCTTCACCTATCATTATCTCTCCTTCCTTCACCTATCATTATCTCTCCTTCCTTCACCTATCATTATCTCTCCTTCCTTCACCTATCATTATTTCCCCTTCCTTCACCTATCATTATCTCTCCTTCCTTCACCTATCATTATCTCTCCTTCCTTCACCTATCATTATCTCTCCTTCCTTCACCTATCATTATCTCCCCTTCCTTCACCTATCATTATCTCTCCTTCCTTCACCTATCATTATCTCTCCTTCCTTCACCTATCATTATCTCTCCTTCCTTCACCTATCATTACTCCCCTTCCTTCACCTATCATTATCTCTCCTTCCTTCACCTATCATTATCTCCCTTCCTTCACCTATCATTAATCTCTCCTTCCTTCACCTATCATTATCTCCCCTTCCTTCACCTATCATTATCTCTCCTTCCTTCACCTATCATTATCTCCCCTTCCTTCACCTATCATTATCTCTCCTTCCTTCACCTACTCAAGCCAGAGAGATAAATTAGTCAATTTTATCTCTCTACTTCCTGTCATTTGCATATTAAACACCATCGTCCTTATAGCCGAGAAAAAACCATTAAAGACTGGCAGTGGTGTGGCTCCAATCTTCATAAATCCTGCCTCAGGGCTCCTGCATGACCCCTGTGGGTTTAGCGTTTCTCCGGGAATTTACTCCTTGATCACACAAGCCAATCTTGATTTTTTCTTGGAATTTGGGTTTAATAAATTTTGACACACACAGGAAGAGTGACTTAGTAGTGGCCAGTGAAGAGGCGGGGCCAGGAGCTGTGAATCGACCCCTGCAACCACAACTAGGTGTGTACACACTGGTTCCTCGAATTTAACCCCGCTAAATGCAAAGTCATGATGATCTGGGAAGGGTAAAGAAGACCGGAGACAGAGTACAGGTTAGGGGGTGCCAAATACTGCAAACCTCACTCAAGGAGAAAGATCTTGGAGTGAGTATAACACCGAGCATGTCTCCGGAGGCACACATCAACCCAATAACTGCTGTATCATATGGGCGCCTAGCAAACCAGAGAATAGCATTTCGATACCTCAGTAAGGAATCGTTCAAGACACTGTACACCGTGTACGTCAGGCCCATACTGGAGTATGCAGCACCAGTATGGAACCCACACCTGGGTCAAGAAATTAGAGAAAGTGCAAAGGTTTGCAACAAGACTAGTCCCAGAGGTAAGGGGATTGTCCAGTAAAGAAAGGTTAAGTTGGATTAGGCTAAATTAAAATGCGCTTGTTATAATAAGGTCAGATAAGTTTTCTAATGTACTTTTGTTACAAAAAGATGATTAATTTATATAATATATAATATATAAATATAATATATATATATATAGATATATATAATATATATATAAATATAAATATAATATATAATAAAATCGTATAAGAGAAAAATTTCAGAAAGGATTTAATTTTAAATGAGTTCTTGCTAATTGACCAATTTACTTATACAACACGACGCCAGGTGTAATGGTAACCTAATACCCAGTACTACCTACTGTTAGTGAACAGGGACAGCAAATGGGACGAGCTTGAGTCAGATGTTTCTGCTGGATTAACACTAAAGGAAAGAATAAACTGAAACCAGACATGGACAAGCTGCCATAGATCTGGACACACTGCCGGCTGTTTGGGCAAGTGGCTTTGAGTTGAACCTTAGCAAATTAAATTATAGAGGGGGGGGGAGAAATGACTGATGTAGTCTAGAACAGCTGCAAACTTGACTCAGGAGAAAGTTAGTTACATATTTTCCGAGCATATCACCAGTAACTAAATAACTAAACCCTGACTCAATTCTCGTCTGTAAATCTAAAGATTATGGGTATATATAATTCGAGACTTTCTACAATACATCTGTCCATTTTAGATAAGCAGACAGCATGGAACTTAGAGCTGATAAAGCATTTAAGAACCGAAAAAGTACAAATATAACATGAAACTAGTTGCCTACTGAAAGGTTTGAACATGGAGAGAAGTTGAACCGAGAGGCGAAACAGGTACACAGGCCTCATTGTAACAAAAACCCAACAAAACAGACACAGGATCTACCAATAAATCTTACGAGCGTTAAAAGGACGAAATTGTGTACTAGTTTCATGCTTAGTTTTTTTGATGTAAGGTACGACAGAGTCGAAAAGCTACCAGTTGAACTGACATAGTTCGAGAGCGGCCAGGACTGAAACTCACCCTGTAACCATATGTTGAAACATGAGTTAATCTAAGAACGGTGCCCATAATTTGATAAAAGTAATTATTACTCAAAAACAGAACCCAACAAAGGCAATAAAAATGTGGACTGTCTAAATGGCGATGTAGGCTGGCTGACTGGTCTGAACTGTGATTGACTGTGACTGGCTTGATAACGCACAACATTTCAACAATATCAGCCGTGGCTAATCAGTTCACAGTGCTGTCTGAGTATGTCAGTGTTGGCTGTCAGTGTGTTGACTGTCATGGTTTGGCTGTCAGTTGTTGGCTGTCATGTGTTGCTGTCAGTGTGTTGCTGTCAGGTGCTGGCTGTCAGTGTGTGGCTGTCAGTGTGCTACTGTCAGTGGGGTCGTCAGTGTGTGGCTGTCAGTGTGACTGACTGTCAGTGTGTTGGCTGTCAGTGTGTGCTGTCAATGTGTTGGCTTCAGTGTGTTGGCTGTCAGTGTGTTGCTGTCAGTGTTGGCTGTCAGTGTGTTGGCTGTCATGTGCTGGCTGTCAGTGTGTTGGCTGTCAGTGTGTTGGCTGTCACTGTGCTGGCTGTCAGTGTGTTGGCTGTCAGTGTGTTGGCTGTCAGTGTGCAGCTGTCAGTGGCTGGTCTGATCAGTGTGTTGGCTCAGTGTGTTGGCTGTCAGTGTGCTGGCTGTCAGTGTGTTGGCTGTCAGTGCTGGCTGTCAGTGTGTTGGCTGTCAGTGTGTTGGCTGTCGTGTGCTGCTGTCAGTGTGCTGGCTGTCAGTGTGTTGGCTGTCAGTGTGCTGGCTGTCAGTGTGTTGGCTGTCAGTGTGTTGGCTGTCAGTGTGTTGGCTGTCAGTGTGTTTGGCTGTCAGTGTGTTTGGCTGTCATGTGTTGCGTATGTGTGCTGTCAGTGTGATTGGCTGTCATTTGTGTTTGGCTGTCAGTGTGTTTGGCTGTCAGTGTGCTGGCTGTCAGTGTGTTGGGCTGTCAGTGTGTGGCTGTCAGTGTGTTTGGCTGTCAGTGTGTTGGCTGTCAGTGTGCTGGCTGTCAGTGTGTTGGCTGTCAGTGTGCTGGCTGTCAGTGTGTTGGCTGTCAGTGTGTTGGCTGTCAGTGTGCTGGCTGTCAGTGTGTTGGCTGTCAGTGTGTTGGCTGTCAGTGTGCTGGCTGTCAGTGTGCTGGCTGTCAGTGTGTGCTGTCAGTGTGCTGGCTGTCAGTGTGCTGGCTGTCAGTGTGCTGGCTGTCATGTGTTGGCTGTCAGTGTGCTGGCTGTCAGTGTGTTGGCTGTCAGTGTGCTGGCTGTCAGTGTGTTGGCTGTCAGTGTGTTGGCTGTCAGTGTGTTGGCTGTCAGTGTGTGGCTGTCAGTGTGTTGGCTGTCATGTGTTGGCTTCATGTGCGGCTGTCAGTGTGTTGGCTGTCAGTGTGCTGCGGTCAGTGTTGGCTGTCTGGGGCTGTCAGTGTGTTGGCTGTCAGTGTGCTGGCTGTCAGTGTGCTGGCTGTCATGGTGGCTGTCAGTGTGTTGGCTGTCAGTGTCTGGCTGTCAGGATGGGTAGTTTGGCTGTCAGTGTGTTTGGGGCTGTCAGTGTGCTGGCTGTCAGTGTGTGGCTGTCAGTGTGTTGGTTTGTCAGTGTGTGTGGCTGTCAGTGTGTTTGGCTGTCAGTGTGCTGGCTGTCAGTGTTGGCTGTCAGTGCTGCGTCATGTTGGGCTGTCATTTGTGTTGTGGTGTCAGTGTGGGCTGGTCTGTAGTGTGTTTTGGCTGTCAGTGTGTTGGTGTCAGTGTGTCTTATTGCTGGCTGTCAGTGTGTTGGCTGTCAGTGTGTTGGCTGTCCAGTGTGTTGGCTGTCAGTGTGTGGCTGTCAGTGTGTTGGCTGTCAGTGGTGCTGGCTGTCAGTGTGTTTGGCTGTCAGTGTGTTGCTGTCAGTGTTTGGCTGCAGTGTGCTGGCTGTCAGTGTGTTGGCTGTCAGTGTGTTGGCTGTCAGTGTGTTGGCTGTCAGTGTGTTGGCTGTCATGTGTTGGCTGTCAGTGTGTGGCTGTCAGTGTGTTGGCTGTCAGTGTGGGCTGTCAGTGTGCTGACTGTCATGTGTGCTGACTGTCAGTGTGTTGGCTGTCAGTGTGTTGGCTGTCATGTGTTGGCTGTCATGTGTTGGCTGTCAGTGTGTTGGCTGTCATGTGCTGGCTGTCATGTGTTGGCTGTCAGTGTGTTGGCTGTCAGTGTGTTGGCTGTCAGTGTTGTGGCTGTCAGTGTGTTGGCTGTCACTGTGCTGGCTGTCAGTGTGTGGCTGTCAGTGTGTTGGCTGTCAGTGTGTTGGCTGTCAGTGTGCTGGCTGTCATGTGTTGGCTGTCAGTGTGCTGGCTGTCAGTGTGCGGCTGGTCAGTGTGTTGGCTGTCAGTGTGCTGGCTGTCAGTGTGTGGCTGTCAGTGTGTTGGCTGTCATGTGTTGGCTGTCAGTGTGTGGCTGTCGTAGTGTTGGCTGTCAGTGTGTTGGCTGTCAGTGTTTTGGCTGTCAGTGTGTTGGCTGTCGTGTGCTGACTGTCGTGTGTGGCTGTCAGTGTGTGGCTGTCAGTGTGCTTGGCTGTCAGTGTGTTGGCTGTCAGTGTGTTTGGCTGTCAGTGTGCTGGCTGTCAGTGTGTTGGCTGTCAGTGTGTTGGTGTCATGTGCTGGCTGTCAGTGTGATGGCTGTCAGTGTGTTGGCTGTCAGTGTGCTGACTGTCAGTGTGCTGGCTGTCAGTGTGTTAGCTGTCAGTGTGCTGGCGGTCAGTGTGTTGGCTGTCAGTGTGTTGGCTGTCAGTGTGCTGGCTGTCAGTGTGTTGGCTGTCAGTGTGCTGGCTGTCATGTGTTGGCTGTCAGTGTGCTGGCTGTCAGTGTGTTGGCTGTCAGTGTGTTGGCTGTCAGTGTGGCTGGCTGTCAGTGTTCTTGGCTGTCAGTGTGTAGCTGTCAGTGTGCTGGCTGTCAGTGTGTTAGCTGTCAGTGTGCTGGCGTCAGTGTGCTGGCTGTCATGTGTTGGCTGTCAGTGTGCTGGCTGTCAGTGTGTTGGCTGTCAGTGTGCTGGCTGTCAGTGTGTGGCTGTCAGTGTGCTGGCTGTCAGTGTGTTGGCTGTCAGTGTGTTGGCTGTCAGTGTGTTGGCTGTCAGTGTGCTGGCTGTCAGTGGTATGGCTGTCATGTGCTGGCTGTCATTGTGTATGGCGGGTCATGTGTGCTGGCTGTCAGTGTGTTGGCTGTCAGTGTGGGCTGTCAGTGTGCTGGCTGTCAGGGGTTGCTGTCAGTGTGTTTGGCTGTCAGTGTGCTGGCTGTCATGTGTTGGCTGTCAGTGTGCTGGCTGTCAGTGTGTTGGCTGTCAGTGTTTTGGCTGTCAGTTTTGGTTGGCTGTCAGTGTGTGGCTGTCAGTGTGTTGGCTGTCAGTGTGCGGCTGTCAGTGTGTTGGCTGTCAGTGTGTTGGCTGTCAGTGTGCTGGCTGTCAGTGTGTTGGCTGTCAGTGGTGCTGGCTGTCAGTGTGTTGGCTGTCAGTGTGTTGGCTGTCAGTGTGCTGGCTGTCAGTGTGATGGCTGTCAGTGTGTTGGCTGTCAGTGTGCTGGCTGTCAGTGTGTTGCTGTCAGTGTGCTGGCTGTCAGTGTGTTGGCTGTCAGTGTGTTGGGCTGTCCTGTGTGGGGCTGTCAGTGTGTTGGCTGTCAGTGTGTTGGTGTCAGTGTGTGCTGTCAGTGTGCTGGCTGTCAGTGTGTTGGCTGTCAGTGTGTTGGCTGTCAGTGTGTTTGGCTGTCAGTGTGTTGGCTGTCAGTGGTGCTGGCTGTCAGTGTTTGGCTGTCAGTGTGCTGGCTGTCAGTGTGTTGGCTGTCAGTGTGCTGGCTGTCATGTGTTGGCTGTAAGTGTGTGGCTGTCAGTGTGTTGGCTGTCAGTGTGTTGGCTGTCAGTGTGCTGGCTGTCAGTGTGGCTTGGCTGTCAGTGTGTTGGCTGTCAGTGTGCTGGCTGTCAGTGTGCTGGCTGTCAGTGTGGCTGGCTGTCAGTGTGCTGGCTGTCAGTGTGTTGGCTGTCAGTGTGTTGGCTGTCAGTGTGCTGGCTGTCAGTGTGTTGGCTGTCAGTGTGCTGGCTGTCAGTGTGTTGGCTGTCAGTGTGCTGGCTGTCAGTGTGTTGGCTGTCAGTGTGCTGGCTGTCAGTGTGTTGGCTGTCAGTGTGTTTGGCTGTCAGTGTGCTGGCTGTCAGTGTGTTGGCTGTCAGTGTGCTGGCTGTCTGTTGTGTTGGCTGTCAGTGTGCTGACTGTCAGTGTGCTGGCTGTCAGTGTGTTTGGCCTGTCAGTGTGTTGGCTGTCAGTGTGTTGGCTGTCAGTGTTGTTGGCTGTCAGTGTTTGGCTGTCAGTGTGTTGGCAGTGTGCTGGTTGTCAGTGTGTTGGCAGTGTGCTGGTTGTCAGTGGTGTTGGGCAATGTGCTGGTTGTCACTGTGTTGGCAGTGTGTTGGCTGTCAGTGTGTTGGGCAGTGTCTGGTTGTCACTGTGTTGGCAGTGTGCTGGTTGTCAGTGTGTTGGCAGTGCTGGTTGTCACTGTGTTGGCATGTGTTGGCTGTCAGTGTGTTGGCAGTGTGCTGGTTGTCACTGTGTTTGGCAGTGTGCTGGTTGTCACTGTGTTGGCAGTGTGTTGGCTGTCAGTGTGTTGGCAGTGTGCTGGTTGCCAGTGTGTTGGCAGTGTGCTGGTTGTCAGTGTGTTGGCAGTGTGCTGGTTGTCAGTGTGTTGGCAGTGTGCTGGTTGTCAGTGTGTTGGCAGTGTGCTGGTTGTCACTGTGTTGGCAGTGTGCTGGTTGTCACTGTGTTGGCAGTGTGCTGGTTGTCACTGTGTTGGCAGTGTGCTGGTTGTCACTGTGTTGGCAGTGTGCTGGTTGTCACTGTGTTGGCAGTGTGCTGGTCTTCACTGTGTTGGCAGTGTGCTGGTTGTCACTGTGTTGGCAGTGTGCTGGCTGTCACTGTGTTGGCAGTGTACTGGTTGTCACTGTGTTGGCAGTGTGCTGGTTGTCACTGTGTTGGTAGTGTGCTGGCTGTCACTGTGTTGGCAGTGTGCTGGCTGTCACTGTGTTGGCAGTGTGCTGGCTGTCACTGTGTTGGCAGTGTGCTGGCTGTCACTGTGTTGGCAGTGTGCTGGTTGTCACTGTGTTGGCAGTGTGCTGGCTGTCACTGTGTTGGCAGTGTGCTGGCTGTCACTGTGTTGGCAGTGTGCTGGCTGTCACTGTGTTGGCAGTGTGCTGGTTGTCAGTGTTGGCAGTGTGCTGGCTGTCACTGTGTTGGCAGTGTACTGGTTGTCACTGTGTTGGCAGTGTGCTGGTTGTCACTCTGTTGGTAGTGTGCTGGCTGTCACTGTGTTGGCAGTGTGCTGGTTGTCACTGTGTTGGCAGTGTGCTGGCTGTCACTGTGTTGGCAGTGTGCTGGCTGTCACTGTGTTGGCAGTGTGCTGGCTGTCACTGTGTTGGCAGTGTGCTGGCTGTCACTGTGTTGGCAGTGTGCTGGCTGTCACTGTGTTGGCAGTGTGCTGGTTGTCACTGTGTTGGCAGTGTGCTGGTTGTCACTTTGTTGGCTGTGTATTGGCTGTCACTGTACTGGCTGTCACAATGTTGGCTGTCAGTGTTGGCTGTCACTGTGCTTGGCGGGTTCCCGCGGCCAAAAGGAGTCCTAAGCTTGGGGCTACAAGCTCCCCGCCGTCACTGTGCTGGCTGTCACTGTGCTGGCTGTCACTGTGTTGGCTGTCACTGTGTTGGCTGTCACTGTGCTGGCTGTCACTGTGCTGGCTGTCACTGTGCTGGCTGTCACTGTGCTGGCTGTCACTGTGCTGGCTGTCACTGTGCTGGCTGTCACTGTGCTGGCTGTCACTGTGCTGGCTATCACTGTGCTGGCTGTCACTGTGCTGACTGTCAATGTGCTGGCTGTCACTGTGCTGACTGTCACTGTGCTGGCTGTCACTGTGCTGGCTGTCACTGTGCTGGCTGTCACTGTGCTGGCTGTCACTGTGCTGGCTGTCACTGTGCTGGCTATCACTGTGCTGGCTGTCACTGTACTGACTGTCACTGTGCTGGCTGTCACTGTGCTGGCTGTCACTGTGCTGGCTGTCACTGTGCTGGCTATCACTGGCTGGCTGTCACTGTACTGACTGTCACTGTGCTGGCTGTCACTGTGCTGCTATCACTGTGCTGGCTGTCACTGTGCTGGCTGTCACTGTGCTGCTGTCACTGTGCTGGCTGTCACTGTGCTGGCTGTCAGAACGGAATAGAGGGGAGAGGACCGAGCAAATAAGGGAGGGGAATAAGAGAGGAAAGGGATGTGAGAGGGAATAAGCGAGAATAGAGAGGGTTGGGAGTGGTAGGAGATGGGTGAAATGGAAGGAAAAAGGGATAAGAGTGGGAAGCGAGGGGGGCAGGGAGACGAAGAGAGGGGAGAGAGAGAATGGAGAGGGGAGAGGTGAGAAACGAGTGGAATGGAGAGTGATTTTCTGCTTGGAAAGTAAGGGGAAACAGGAGTAGATGGAGAGAGGGGGAGAGAGAGAGAGAGAGAGAGAGAGAGAGAGAGAGAGAGAAAGGAAACTTGTTTAGATAAGAGTAAAAAATGGAGATAGAGTGAGTAAGTGGAAATGTGTGAAAGGGTGAGAGGGAGGACGAGTGAAAATAGATGTATACATATTAAAAGTATTGTGCCAGAGAAAAAGAAGAAAAAGAGCAAATACATACACAGTGTATATATATATATATATATATATATATATATATATATTATATATATATATATATATATATATATATATATATATATATATATATATATATTTAATATTATATATATATTATATATATATGCAAAACAACCACTTTGAAAGAATAATGAAATTCCAAGCGCTATCGTGACTACTCACATTATCAAGGAACAAAGTAATGCATCAGAGGAAGGCATATAAAGGGTCTAGCTCACACCTCACCATCACATCCCACAACAAAGCAACACCTGACGCGCGACTCATAAGAAAGGGAACACTGCAGCAGGCCCGCTGGCCCAACTAGACAGGTCCTTCACACAACCCACCAACAAACTATTCTACCCAATAATTAAGAATTTTAAAATTTATTATTTGTCCAGTGTATTATTAAATTCTTCCCAAATTTTATTAATTATAAATGGATCTAATTTATATAAACCAAAGGAAATATTCATATTATTGTCAAAACTGCTTTTTATGAAACAAGATTCAATTATATTCGTGTCGACCATGGACTTGCTTGATACTACTTTCTCAACTTTTTGAAAATCAATTGGATGGTTAAAATCTCTTACATGAATAAATAGAGCATTGGAATCTTGTCCAGTTCTAATGCTATATTTATGTTGTTTTAATCTTAGTTCGAGATTTTTACCAGTTTGACCGTAATAAACTTTATCGCAAATTTTACAAGGAATCTTATAGACACATCCATCAGCATTTTGGGGGGAATTCTTTATCAAAAGTTTTTTTACTGTACCAAGATGAAATTAAGACACATGTGCATCATCTGGGTATCTTTATTGTAGACGTTTCGCCATCCAGTGGCTTTATCAATACAATTCTCAGGACTAATAACTAATACAGGGAGAATCTTATGTATCAAGAGCACCGTAGTCGTGGAGATTCTGAAGCAGAAGCAAGGAGCCTGACGCTTATATAGTAACGCAGGTGGAAATCGTGTAGCAGACGAGGACAATAGTCACTGGTAGGTGGGATTCCCCAGTGGAAGTAGGTCCTTCCCAGAGAGATGGTTAGTTGTAGTAGTAGTTGTAGTAGTAGTTGTAGTAGTAGTTTAGTTGTAGTAGTTGTTTGTAGTGTTATCGTAGTAGTTGTAGTAGTAGTTTGTAGTAGTTGTAGTAGTGGTTCTCGTAGTAGTTGTAGTATTGTAGTAGTTTGTAGTAGTTGTAGTAGTAGTTGTAGTAGTAGTTGTTAGTAGTTTGTAGTAGTTGTAGTAGTAGTTGTAAGTTGTAGTAGTAGTTTCGTAGTAGTTGTAGTTGTAGTTGTAGTAGTAGTTGTAGTAGTAGTTCTCGTAGTAGTTGTAGTAGTAGTTGTAGTAGTTGTAGTATTGTAGTAGTGGTTTCGTAGTAGTTGTAGTAGTAGTTGTAGTAGTGTTCTCGTAGTAGTTGTAGTAGTAGTTGTTAGTAGTTGTAGTAGTGGTTAGTGTAGTAGTTGTAGTTGTAGTAGTATTGTAGTAGTGTTTGTAGTAGTTTAGTAGTTGTAGTAGTAGTTGTAGTAGTGGTCTCGTAGTAGTTGTAGTAGTAGTTCTCGTAGTAGTTGTAGTAGTTGTAGTAGTGGTTCTCGTAGTAGTTGTAGTAGTAGTTGTAGTAGTTGTAGTAGTGGTTCTCGTAGTAGTTGTAGTAGTAGTTGTAGTAGTTGTAGTAGTGGTTCTCGTAGTAGTTGTAGTTGTAGTAGTAGTTGTAGTAGTGATTCTCGTAGTAGTTGTAGTTGTAGTAGCGGTTCTCGTAGTAGTTTGTAGTAGTAGTTGTAGTAGTAGTTTTAGTAGTGGTTCTCGTAGTAGTTGTAGTAGTTGTAGTAGTTGTAGTTGTATAGATAAAGCCACTGGAGGGCGAAACGTCTACAATAAAGAGACCCAGATGTTGCACATGTGTCTTAACTTCACCTTGTCGGTATTATATACCATTCTTGCACAACTGTACCAAGATTTTTAAACACAACTTTGATATTAAAAGTCTTAAGAAGATATGTCTTCTCTTCTTAGGACTTTTTATATCAAAGTTGTAATTAAAAATCTTTATATATATATATATTCTCTTTATACCCTCTCTTTCTCTCTCTCAACCTCGCTTGTAACCCCCAACCAACAATTACTTCCCCTAGATACCCCTCCTTCCCCTAGATATCCCTCCTTCCCCTAGATACCCCTACTTCCCCTAGATACCCTCCTTCCCTAGTTACCCTACTTACCCTAGATACCCCTCCTTACCCTAGTTACCCCTCCTTCCCCTAGTTACCCCTCCTTCCCCTAGTTACCCCTACTATTCCCCTAGATACCCCTCCTTCCCCTAGTTACCCTACTTCCCTAGATACCCCTCCTTCCCCTAGAACCCCTCCTTCCCCTAGTTACCCCTACTTTCCCCTAGATACCCCTACTTCCCCTAGATACCCCTCCTTCCCCTAGTTACCCTACCCTTTCCCCTAGATACCCTCCTTCCCGTAGATACCCTACTTCCCCTAGATACCCCTTACTTCCCCTAGATACCCCTACTTCCCCTAGATATCCCTCATTCCCCTAAATACCCCTACTTCCCCTAGATACCCTTATTCCCCTAGATACCCCTACTTCCCCTAGATACTCTTACTTCCCCTAGATACCTCTACTTCCCCTAGTATATTCCTAATCCACTTTCCCTAGATACCCCCTTACATTCCCCCTAATACCCCTACTTCCCCTAGATACCCCTACTTCCCCTAGATACCCCTACTTCCCCTAGATACCCTCATTCCCCTAGATACCCCTACTTCCCCTAGATACCCTTACTTCCCTAGATACCCCCACTTCCCCTAGATATCCCCTCCTTCCCCTAGATACCCCTACTTCCCCTAGATACCCTTCTTCCCCTAGATACCCCTACTTCCCCTAGATACCCTTATTCCCCTAGATACCCCTACTTCACCTAGATACCTACTTCCCCTAGATACCCCTACTTCCCCTAGATACCCCTACTTCCCCTAGATACCCCTACTTCCCCTAGATACCCCTACTTCCCCTAGATACCCTTCATTCCCCTAGATACCCTATTCCCCAGATACCCTACTTCCCCTAGATACTACCCCTACTTCCCCTAGATATCCCCTCCTTCCCCTAGATACCCCTACTTCCCCTAGATACCCTACTTCCCTAGATACCCTACTTCCCCTAGATACCCTACTTCCCCTAGATACCCCTTACTTCCCCTAGATACCCCTCCTTCCCCTAGATACCCCTACTTCCCCTAGATACCCCTACTTCCCCTAGATACCCTACTTCCCTAGATACCCCTACTTCCCCTAGATACCCCTACTTCCACTAGAACCCTCCTTCCCCTAGATACCCTACTTCCCCTAGATACCCTTACTTCCCTAGATACCCTACTTCCCCTAGATATCCCTACTTCCCCTAGATACCCCTACTTCCCCTAGATATCCCTCCTTCCCCTAGATACACCTACTTCCCCTAGATACCCGTACTTCCCCTAGATACCCGTACTTCCCCTAGATATCCCTCCTTCCCCTAGATATCCCTCCTTCCCCTAGATACCCCTACTTCCCCTAGATGCCCCTACATCCCCTAGACACCCCTCCGTCCCCACTATTCCACTCCACCTCAAAGGGAGTTGTGTATTTAGACGCCGTTTTCTGTTGCTTTCTTACGAGGACGTATGGGTAACTAATGAAGAAAATTGGAGTTACGGTGGACGAGGTTTAAAATCGAAAATTAACTCTAACAGGTTAATAATTTAGGATTTTCCTAGGAAATCATGGAAAAGAAGACGGAAATGAAGAGGAGGAAGAGGTAAGGGAAGAGGAAAAGAAATAGAGTTTAAAGTCATTTGAATCCAGAAGATAAGATAAGATTTCGTTCGGATTATTAACCCCGGAGGCTTAGCCACCCAGGATAACCCAAGAAAGTCAGTGCGTCATCGAGGACTGTCTAACTTATTTCCATTGTGGTCCTTAATCTTGTCCCCCAGGATGCGACCCACACCAGTCAACTAACACCCAGGTACCTATTTGCTGCTAGGTGAACAGGACAACAGGTGTAAGGAAACGTGTCGAAATGTTTCTACCCGCCGGGAATCGAACCCGGGCCCTCCGTGTGTGAAGCGGGAACTTTACCCACCAGGCCACCGGTGGAGTTGAAGCATCTGGTAATTTTTTGTATCTGTAAATGCTTGGTTGAAAAGACATCAGTCTATCCATCCATCAGTCCGTCCAGCGCTCCCTTCCTCCCGTACTCAGTCTATCCATCCATCAGTCCGTCCAGTGCTCCCTTCCTCCCGTACTCAGTCTATCCATCCATCAGTCCGTCCAGTGCTCCCTTCCTCCCGTACTCAGTCTATCCATCCATCAGTCCGTCCAGTGGTCCCTTCCTCCCGTACTCAGTCTATCCATCCATCAGTCCGTCCAGCGCTCCCTTCCTCCCGTACTCAGTCTATCCATCCATCAGTCCGTCCAGCGCTCCCTTCCTCCCGTACTCAGTCTATCCATCCATCAGTCCGTCCAGTGGTCCCTTCCTCCCGTACTCAGTCTATCCATCCATCAGTCCGTCCAGTGGTCCCTTCCTCCCGTACTCAGTCTATCCATCCATCAGTCCGTCCAGCGCTCCCTTCCTCCGTACTCAGTCTATCCATCCATCAGTCCGTCCAGTGGTCCCTTCCTCCCGTACTCAGTCTATCCATCCATCAGTCCGTCCAGTGGTCCCTTCCTCCGTTACTCAGTCTATCCATCCATCAGTCCGTCCAGTGGTCCCTTCCTCCCGTACTCAGTCTATCCATCCATCAGTCCGTCCAGTGTCCCTTCCTCCCGTACTCAGTCTATCCATCCATCAGTCCGTCCAGCGCTCCCTTCCTCCCGTACTCAGTCTATCCATCCATCAGTCCGTCCAGTGGTCCCTTCCTCCCGTACTCAGTCTATCCATCCATCAGTCCGTCCAGCGCTCCCTTCCTCCCGTACTCAGTCTATCCATCCATCAGTCCGTCCAGCGCTCCCTTCCTCCCGTACTCAGTCTATCCATCCATCAGTCCGTCCAGTGCTCCCTTCCTCCCGTACTCAGTCTATCCATCCATCAGTTCGTCCAGCGCTCCCTTCCTCCCGTACTCAGTCTATCCATCCATCAGTCCGTCCAGTGCTCCCTTCCTCCGTACTCAGTCTATCCATCCATCAGTCCGTCCAGTGCTCCCTTCCTCCCGCACTCAGTCTATCCATCCATCAGTCCGTCCAGTGCTCCCTTCCTCCCGTACTCAGTCTATCCATCCATCAGTCCGTCCAGTGCTCCCTTCCTCCCGTACTCAGTCTATCCATCCATCAGTCCGTCCAGTGCTCCCTTCCTCCCGTACTCAGTCTATCCATCCATCAGTCCGTCCAGCGCTCCCTTCCTCCCGTACTCAGTCTATCCATCCATCAGTCCGTCCAGCGCTCCCTTCCTCCCGTACTCAGTCTATCCATCCATCAGTCCGTCCAGCGCTCCCTTCCTCCCGTACTCAGTCTATCCATCCATCAGTCCGTCCAGTGCTCCCTTCCTCCCGTACTCAGTCTATCCATCCATCAGTCCGTCCAGCGCTCCCTTCCTCCCGTACTCAGTCTATCCATCCATCAGTCCGTCCAGTGGTCCCTTCCTCCCTACTCAGTCTATCCATCCATCAGTCCGTCCAGTGGTCCCTTCCTCCCGTACTCAGTCTATCCATCCATCAGTCCGTCCAGTGGTCCCTTCATCCCGTACTCAGTCTATCCATTCATCAGTCCGTCCAGTGGTCCCTTCCTCCCGTACTCAGTCTATCCATCCATCAGTCCGTCCAGCGCTCCCTTCCTCCCGTACTCAGTCTATCCATCCATCAGTCCGTCCAGCGCTCCCTTCCTCCAGTACTCAGTCTATCCATCCATCAGTCCGTCCAGTGCTCCCTTCCTCCCGTACTCAGTCTATCCATCCATCAGTCCGTCCAGCGCTCCCTTCCTCCCGTACTCAGTCTATCCATCCATCAGTCCGTCCAGTGGTCCCTTCCTCCCGTACTCAGTCTATCCATCCATCAGTCCGTCAAGCGCTCCCTTCCTCCCGTACTCAGTCTATCCACCCATCAGTCCGTCCAGTGCTCCCTTCCTCCCGTACTCAGTCTATCCATCCATCAGTCCGTCCAGCGCTCACTTCCTCCCGTACTCAGTCTATCCATCCATCAGTCCGTCCAGTGCTCCCTTCCGTACTCAGTCTATCCATCCATCAGTCCGTCCAGTGCTCCCTTCCTCCCATACTCAGTCTATCCATCCATCAGTCCGTCCAGCGCTCCCTTCCTCCCGTACTCAGTCTATCCATCCATCAGTCCGTCCAGTGCTCCCTTCCTCCCGTACTCAGTCTATCCATCCATCAGTCCGTCCAGTGCTCCTTCCTCCCGTACTCAGTCTATCCATCCATCAGTCCGTCCAGTGCTCCCTTCCTCCCATACTCAGTCTATCCATCCATCAGTCCGTCCAGTGCTCCCTTCCTCCCATACTCAGTCTATCCATCCATCAGTCCGTCCAGCGCTCCCTTCCTCCCGTACTCAGTCAATCCATCCATCAGTCCGTCCAGCGCTCCCTTCCTCCCATACTCAGTCTATCCATCCATCAGTCCGTCCAGCGCTCCCTTCCTCCGTACTCAGTCTATCCATCCATCAGTCCGTCCAGTGCTCCCTTCCTCCCATACTCAGTCTATCCATCCATCAGTCCGTCCAGCGCTCCTTCCTCCCATACTCAGTCTATCCATCCATCAGTCCGTCCAGTGCTCCTTCCTCCCGTACTCAGTCTATCCATCCATCAGTCCGTCCAGCGCTCCCTTCCTCCCGTACTCAGTCTATCCATCCATCAGTCCGTCCAGTGCTCCCTTCCTCCCGTACTCAATCTATCCATCCATCAGTCCGTCCAGTGCTCCCTTCCTCCCGTACTCAGTCTATCCATCCATCAGTCCGTCCAGTGCTCCCTTCCTCCCGTACTCAGTCTATCCATCCATCAGTCCGTCCAGTGCTCCCTTCCTCCCGTACTCAGTCTATCCATCCATCAGTCCGTCCAGTGCTCCCTTCCTCCCGTACTCAGTCTATCCATCCATCAGTCCGTCCAGTGCTCCCTTCCTCCCGTACTCAGTCTATCCATCCATCAGTCCGTCCAGTGCTCCCTTCCTCCCGTACTCAGTCTATCCATCCATCAGTCCGTCCAGTGCTCCCTTCCCCCGTACTCAGTCTATCCATCCATCAGTCCGTCCAGTGCTCCTTCCTCCCGTACTCAGTCTATCCATCCATCAGTGCGTCCAGTGCTTCCTTCCTCCCGTACTCAGTCTATCCATCCATCAGTCCGTCCAGCGCTCCCTTCCTCCCGTACTCAGTCTATCCATCCATCAGTCCGTCCAGCGCTCCCTTCCTCCCGTACTCAGTCTATCCATCCATCAGTCCGTCCAGTGCTCCCTTCCTCCCGTACTCAGTCTATCCATCCATCAATCAGTCCAGTGCTCCCTTCCTCCCGTACTCAGTCTATCCATCCATCAGTCCGTCCAGCGCTCCCTTCCTCCCGTACTCAGTCTATCCATCCATCAGTCCGTCCAGTGCTCCTTCCTCCCGTACTCAGTCTATCCATCCATCAGTCCGTCCAGCGCTCCCTTCCTCCCGTACTCAGTCTATCCATCCATCAGTCTGTCCAGTGCTCCCTTCCTCCCGTACTCAGTCTATCCATCCATCAGTCCGTCCAGTGCTCCCTTCCTCCCGTACTCAGTCTATCCATCCATCAGTCCGTCCAGTGCTCCCTTCCTCCCGTACTCAGTCTATCCATCCATCAGTCCGTCCAGCGCTCCCTTCCTCCCGTACTCAGTCTATCCATCCATCAGTCCGTCCAGTGCTCCCTTCCTCCCGTACTCAGTCTATCCATCCATCAGTCAGTCCAGTGCTCCCTCCTCCCGTACTCAGTCTATCCATCCATCAGTCCGTCCAGTGCTCCCTTCCTCCCGTACTCAGTCTATCCATCCATCAGTCCGTCCAGTGCTCCCTTCCTCCCGTACTCAGTCTATCCATCCATCAGTCCGTCCAGTGCTCCCTTCCTCCCGTACTCAGTCTATCCATCCATCAGTCCGTCCAGTGCTCCCTTCCTCCCGTACTCAGTCTATCCATCCATCAGTCCGTCCAGTGCTCCCTTCCTCCCGTACTCAGTCTATCCATCCATCAGTCCGTCCAGTGCTCCCTTCCTCCCGTACTCAGTCTATCCATCCATCAGTCCGTCCAGTGCTCCCTTCCTCCCGTATCAGTCTATCCATCCATCAGTCCGTCCAGTGCTCCCTTCCTCCCGTACTCAGTCTATCCATCCATCAGTCCGTCCAGCGCTCCCTTCCTCCCGTACTCAGTCTATCCATCCATCAGTCCGTCCAGTGCTCCCTTCCTCCCGTACTCGGTGGGTAGCGCACTCAACTCACACACTGAGCTCCGTGGTTCGATCCCTGGTAAGGGTGCAAACGTTGGAGCTTGTTTCCTTGAGATACCTGCTGTTACTGTTCACCTAGTAGTAAGTAGGTACCTGTTTTAGCTGACTGTTGGGGGTCGCATCAAGTAACAAAATTAACCTAAGTTGAGGGAAAGGCTCTAAATAATAATAATAATAATAATAATAATAATAATAATAATAATAATAATTACTATATGTATAAGGTATACAAGTACATGTACAAGGTATACAAGTACATGTACAAGGTATACAAGTACATGTACAAGGTATACAAGTACATGTACAAGGTATACAAGTACATGTACAAGGTATACAAGTACATGTACAAGGTATACAAGTACATGTACAAGGTATACAAGTACATGTACAAGGTATACAAGTACATGTACAAGGTATACAAGTACATGTACAAGGTATTACAAGTAACATGTACAAGGTATACAAGTACATGTACAAGATATACAAGTACATGTACAAGGTATACAAGTACATGTACAAGGTATACAAGTACATGTACAAGGTATACAAGTACATGTAAAAGATATACAAGTACATGTACAAGGTATACAAGTACATGTACAAGGTATACAAGTACATGTACAAGGTATACAAGTACATGTACAAGGAATACAAGTACATGTACAAGGTAAACAAGTACATGTACAAGGTATACAAGTACATGTACAAGGTATACAAGTACATGTACAAGGTATACAAGTACATGTACAAGGTATACAAGTACATGTACAAGGTATACAAGTACATGTCACAGGTATACAAGTACATGTACAAGGAAATTCAAGTTACATGTACAAGGATATACAAGTACATGTACAAGGTATAAACAATTACAATGTACAAAGGTATACAGTTATGTACTAGGTATACAAGTACATGTACAAGGAATACAAGTACATTATACAGGTATACAAGTACATGTACAAGGAATACAAGTAATGTACAGGTATACAAGTACATGTACAGGGTTTCTACAAGTACAGGTACAAGGTATACAAGAACTATATACAAGGTATAAAGTACACTGTCAAGGATACAAGTACATATACAAGGGTATACAAGTACATGTACAAGGAATACAACGTACATGTACAAGGTATACAAGTTACATGTTACAAGCGTATACAGATCATAGCTGACTTCAGTGACATATACTATTATAGAAAGTCGCTTGTTATGCTGAGCATTTCCGCATATTAGTCAGTTTGTTGTCCCAGGATGTGACCCACACCAGCCACTAACACCCAGGATGTGTCCTCACCATTCCACTAACACCAGGATGTGACCCTCAATAGTCCACTAACACCAGGATGTGACCACACCAGTCCATATCACCAGGAGTGACCATACCAGTCCACTACACCAGGATGTGGACCACACCTCGACATCCACTAACACCCCAGGTGTGACCACTCCAGTCCACTAACAACAGGATGTGACCCACCATCAGTCCCTTACACGCTGGATGTGACCCACACCAGTCCACTAACACGCAGGATGTGACCCACACCAGTCCACTAACACGCAGGATGTTGACCCACACATCCTGTTCCACTAACACGCAGGATTGTGGACCCACACCAGTCCACTAACACGCAGGTGTGACCACACCAGTCCACTAACACGCAGGTTGTGACCCGCACCAGTCCACTAAACACGCAGGAATGCGACCACCCCAGTCCACTAACAGCAGGATGTGACCCATCAACAGTCCTACTAACACCCAGGATGTGACCCACACCAGTCCATTAACACCAGGATGTGACCCATCACCAATCCACTAAACCCGGATGGACCCACACCAGTCCACTAACACCCAGGATGTGACCACACAGTCCATAACACCAGGATGTGACCCACACCAGTCCACTGACACCCTGGATGTGACCCACACCAGTCCACTGACACCAGGATTGTGACCCCACCAGTCCCACTGTCAACAGGATGTGACCCACACCAGTTCCACTGGACACCCAGGATGTACTCTTGACCTCAACCAGTCCACCGACACCCGGATGTGAGCCACCAAGTCCACTGACACCCAGGATGTGACCCACACAGTCCACTAACACCCAGAAAGCGACCCACACCATCCACTAAACCCGGATGTCACGACACCAGTTCGCTTAATCCCAGGATGTGAACCCTCCAACAGTCCACTAACACCCAGGATGTGACCCACACCAGTCACTAACCCCAGGATGCGCACCCACACAGTCCACTAACAGCAGGAAGTGACCCACACCAGTCCACTACACCAAGGATGTGACCCACACCAGTCCACTAACCACCTAGGATGCGACCAACCGTCACTAACACCAGGAAGTGACCCACCCAGTCCACTAATCACCCAGGATGTGACCCACATCCAGTCCACTAGCACCAAGGATGTGACGTCACACAGTCCACTACTCCCAGGATTTGACACCTCACCAGTCCACTAAAACACCAGATGTGACCACACCAGCCACTAACACCCGGTTGTGCCCCACCAGTCCACTAACACCCAGGTTGAGACCCACAACCCAGTCCACCTAACACACCAGGATGTGACCCACACAGTCCACTAACAACCCAGGAATGTGACCCACACCAGTCCACTACACCCAGATGTAACCCACACCAGTCCGCTACACCCAGGATGTGACCACACCAGTCCACTAACTCCAGGATGTGACCCACACGTCCACTACACCAGGATGTGTCCCAAACCGTCATAACCACCCAGGATGTGACCCTCCACCAGTCCACTGACACCCAGGATGTGACCCACACCAGTCCACTGACACCCAGGGATGTGACCCACACCAGTCACTGACACCCAGGATGTGACCCACTCCATTCACTATCACCCAGGTTGTGACCCACACCAGTCCACTAACACCAAGTAACTCATACTGATATGTGAACCATGGACACCGTGAAGGATAAACACGTCCAATGTTTCCACCCTTTCCCGATATCGATACCCGGCGACACCTCAGCATGAGAAGCGAGTTCTTTGAGACTAGAGACCACGGGGACAAGGACACTTACTGTACATTATGTCACTGTCGTCGCTACGGTGTGTGTAAGTTGTATTAAGTACTGTGGATGGAAATTAAGTTATTCTCTCTCTTAACTCTCGCTCTCTCTCTAAAACACTCACCAGGAAGCTAGCTCTAAGAAATATTTCATATCTCTGCCTTCGAGTATATTTTCCCTCGAGGAGATACGTAGAACACCCCCCCGAGGTATCGGGAGCGTTGTTATTACGTTATATACACTCCACAGCCCACTGCTCGCTTCACTTTCCTGCGATGCATCCTCGAATCTCTTGGGGAAAAATGCCAACAGCAGCTATCACCACCTAGATACCTTCGCTGAGTCATTGGAAAAATGCCATAGTTTCTTGCCATCAAACGCCTATTCCTTTGTAAAGGCGAAAAAAATCGGTTGTTCACGTATCGGGAGAGCGGCGAGTTATCGGAGCTTAGTGTGTATGTTGCTTAATGGTGATGTAACTTGGCTGTGTGTTGTGTGTGTTGTGTGTGTGATGTGTGTGTGTGTGTGTTGTGCGTGTGTGTGTGTGTGTGTGTGTGTGTGTGTGTGTTGGGTTGTGTGTGTGGTGTTGTGTGGTGTGTGTGTGTTTGTGTGTTTTGTGTGTGTGTTGTGTGTTGTGTGTGTTGGACGTGTCTTTTTGTGTGTGGTTGTGTGTGTGTGTTTGTGTAGTTGGTGTGTGATGTGTGCTGGTTGTGTGTGGCTGTTGTGTGTTTGTGTGTGTGTGTGTTGCTGTGTGTTGTGTGTGTTGTGTGTTGTGTGTTGTGTGTGGTGTGTGTTGTGCGTGTGTGTTGTGTGTGACGGGTGTGTGTGTGTGTGTGTTGTGTGTGTGTGTGTTGGTGTGTTGTGTTGTGTGTGTGTGTGGGTGTTGTGCGTGTGTGTTGTTTGTGTGCTGGTGTGTGTGTGGGTGGTGTGTGTGTGTGTGTGTGTTGTGCGATGTGTGTTGTGTGTTGTGTTGTGTGTGTGTGTGTGTGTGTGTGTGTGTGTGTGTGTGTTGTGTGTGTGTGTGTGTGTGTGTGTGGTGTGTTGTGTGTGTGTAGTGTGTGTGTGTTTGTGCGTTGTGTGTTGTGTGTTGGTGTGTGTGGTGTGTGTGTGTGTGTGTGTCTGTGTGTTGTGAGTTATGTGCGTGTGTGTTGTTTGTGAGTGTGTGTGTGTGTGTGTGTGTGTGTGTGGTGTGTTGTGCGTGGTGTGTTGTGTTGTGTGTGTGTGTGTGTTGGTGTGAGTGTATGTGTTGTGTGTGGTGTGCTGTGTGTGTTGTAACTACATTCAATCTTGATGCTGGTGTTCCCCAATGAACTATCATTTAGGAATAGTGTAGCAACACTGCTGGCTGTTCCCACAATGTAAACTATCATATAGAATAGTGCAGCAACACTGCTGGTGTTCCCACAATGTAAAATCATATAGAATCAGTGTAGCTACACTGCTGGTGTTCCACATGTAAACTATCATATAGAATAGTGTAGCAACCACTGCTGGTGTTTCCCACAATGTAACTATCATATAGATCGTGTAGCTACACTGCTGGTGTTCCCACAATGCAAACTATTCATATAGATAGTTGTAGCAAACACTGCTGGTGTTCCCACAATGTAACTATCAATTAGAATAGTGTAGCACATTGCTGGTGCTTCCCACAATGTAACTTCAATATAGAATCAGTGTAAGCAACTCTGCTGGTGGTTCCCACAAGAGTAAACTTCATATTGATTAGTGTAGCAACCACTGGCTGGTGTTCCACTATGTAAACTATCATATAGAAATAGTGTACGCAACACTGACTGGTGTTTCCCACATGCAACTAGCATATAGAATAGTGTAGCAACACTGCTGGTGTTCCACAAATGTTAACTATATATAGAATAGTGTAGCAAACACTGCTGGTGTTTCCCACAATGTAACTATCATATAGAATAGTTTAGCAACATGTTCGGTGTTCCCACATTGTAATATCATATAGAATAGTGATAGCAACACTGTGGTGTTCAACAAGGTTAACTATCATATAGAATAGTGTACAGCACACTGCTGGTGTTCCCACATTGTAACTATCATATGACTAGTTTAGCTACACTGCTGGTGTTCCCACAATGTAACTATCATATAGAATAGTGTAACAACACCACTGCTGGTGTTCCCACAACTGTATCTAGCATATAGAATAGTGTAGCAACCACTGCTGGTGTTCCCACAATGTAACTATCATTTAGAATAGTGTAGCAACAATGTGGTGTTCCACAATGTAACTTTCATATAGAATAGTGGTTGATACACTGCGGTGTTCCCACAAGGTAACTATCATATAGAATAGTGTAGCAAAACTGCAGGTGTTCCCAGACAATGTAACTTGCATATAGAATAGTGTAGCAACCACTGCTGGTGCTCCCACAATGTAACTATCATATGGAATAGTGTAGAGTCAACCAGATGGCTGTTCCCACAGTGTAACTTCCTATGGATAGTGTAGAAACTACTGCTGGTGTTCCCACAGTGTAACTTATCACATAGAATAGTGTAGCAAACAATTGCTGGTGTTCCACAATTGTAACTATCATATAGAATAGTGTAGCACCACTGCTGGTGTTCCCCCATTGTAAACTATCATATCAGAAATAGTTTGTAGCAACACTGCTGGGGTTCACCACAATGTAACTATCTACAGAATAGTGTAGACACACTGCTGCGTGTTCCCATTGTAACTATCATTTAGAATAGTGTAGCACACTGCTGGTGTTCCCACAATGGTAACTATCTTCTAGAATTGTGTAGCAATCACTGCTGGTGTTCCCACAATGTAACTATACTATAGATTAGGGTAGCAACACACTGCTGGTGTTCCCACAATGTTAACTATTATATAGAATAGTGTTGCAACACTGCTGGTGTTCCCACTCAATGTACTATTCATATAGAATAGTTGTAGCAACACTGTGGTGTCTCCCACAATGAACTATATATAGAATAGTGTAGCAACACTGCTGGTGTTAACACAATGTAACTATCATTTATAGAATAGTGCAGCAACACATTCTGTGTTCCAAAATGTTAACTTTCAAATTGATAGTGTAGCAAAACTGCTGGTGTTCCCACAATGTAACTATCGTATGAGAATAGTGTAGCTAACACTGCTGTGTTCCAACATGTAACTATCATATAGAATAGTGTAGCAACATGCTGGTGTTCCCACAATCGCAAACTATCATATAGATTAGTGTTGCCAAACATGCTGGTGTTCCCACAATGTAAAACTATCATATAGATTAGGTGTAGCAAAACACACTGTGGGTTCCCACAATGTACTATCATATAGAATAGTTGTATGTAGTGGAACATTGATGTGTTCCCAACAATTACTATCATATGAATAGTTGTAGCAACAATGCTGGTGTTCCCACAATGGAACTTCATATAGAATAGTGTAGCGACACTGATGGTGTTTCCCACATGTAAATATCATATAGAATAGTGTAGGCAACATCTGCTGGGTGTTACCACAATGTAACTATCTATTGAATGTGTAGCAACACTGCTGGTGTGCCCATCAATTGTTACTATCATATAGAGTAGGCAGCAAACACACTTCTCGTGTTTCCCACAATGAAACTATCATATAGAATAGTGCTGCAGCAACACTGACTGGCTGTTCCCACCATATAACCTCACCGTGACTAATAATTCAGCTCTAAGTTAGTGTACAGAGTGTGTGTGTGTGTAGTGCTTTCCAACAATGGCCCAAAACTATCATATTAGAATAGTGTCAAGCAACTACTACCGGTGTTCTCCACATTGTAACTATCATATAGAATAGTGTAGCACACTGCTGGTTTTCCCTAATGTAACATATTCATATACGAATAGTGTTAGCAACAATGCTGGTGTTTCCCACAATGTAACTTTATAGAATAGTGCAGCAACATGTGGCTGAAGCCGTTATATACTACAACAACACCCCCCCCCCCCCCCCCCCCTCGCCCCCCTCACCTCCCAAACCGTTCACTATAGAACTTGTGTAGATCCATATCAACGGCTGGTTGTTCCCACAATGTAACTATCTTATAGAATAGTGTAGCAACACTGCTGGTGTTCCCACAATGTAACTATCATATAGAATAGTGTAGCAACACCATGGCAGCATAAGATTACCACAAAAACACAAACCCCCCCCCACAACCACCCACCCCCACCCCCCCCCCCCCCCCCGCCCCCCCCCCCCCCACAACCCCACCCTTGCCATAAAAATATGAAAATGCCTTTTTCTCAGTGTTAAATAAGGGACCTATATTGTTCCTCTCTCAATTTCTTTCTCTCATTTCTTACTCCTTCTTTTTTCTGTTTCCATCTACCTTCCAATCCCATAAAGAAGGAAGGAAGGAAGGTGGGTAGGTAGAGGGTTTACTGAAGGAGCAGCTGTCACCTTCGGCTAACGTGCATCAAGGGATACTCCGTTTATTTCTTGGACAGAAAGTTACACTTTAAGGGTGAGTGTTTTGACGAGGGGGGTGGTGTGGACGAGTGGTTAGCCTCCTGTGGTCTACCTCGCGTTCTCACATCCTCCCTGTCACCCACACTCCCACCCATGTACATACACTCCCACCCATGTACCAACCACCTCCCACCATGTACATACACTCCCAACCCATGGACCACCAAAATCTCCCACCCATGTACATACACTCCCACCCATGTAAACACCGCACTACTCCCACCCATGTAACATACACTCACCACCCATGTACACACCACAACTCTCACCATGTACATACTCTCCCCACCCATGTACACACCCATATTCCCACCCATTTACACCACCCCACACCTCCCTCTCATGATACACGCACTCACGCCCCATGTACACACCCACCACTCTCACCCGGTGTACTCACCTTATTCCCCCATGTTCACACCCCTTACTCCAACCCTTGTACATACAATCCCACCCTTGTACACCCCTTATTCCCACCCATGTACAACCCCATACTCCCAACCCATGTACATACCACTCCCACCATGTACACCCTTATTCCCTCCCATTGTACAAACCCATACTCTAACCCATGTACATACACTCCACCTTGTACACACCCACACTCCCAATCATGTACACACCCTTATTCCCACCCAGTACACACCCCTTACTCTAACCCATGTCCATACACTCCCACCCAAGTTACACAACCACACTCCCACCCATGTACACACCCTTATCCCACCCATGTACACACCCCATACTCCTACACCATGTACATACACCTCCCACCATGTACACAACCCACACTCCCACCCATGTTACACACCCTTATTCCACCCATGTTCAACATCCCCATACCTCCAACCCATGTACATACACTCCACCCATGTACACACCCACACTCCCACCCAGTACACACCACCTCCCACCCTTGTACATACACTCCCACCCATGTACACACATTCCCCCCATGTACACACCATATTTCCCACCCATGTACACACATATTCCCACCCATGTACATTACACTCCCACCCTGTACACACACTTCACCCATGTACTCACCCACACTCCCACCCATGTACACACACTTCCCCATGTTACACACCACAACTCTCACATGTGCACACCCAACACCTCTCAACCGTTGTACATACACTCCCACCCATGTTCACACCAATATTCCCACCATTTACACAACCCACACTTCCACCCATGTACACCGCACTCCCGCCCATGTACACACCCACACTCTCACCCATGTACACCCAGTCCCACCCATGTATTCCACCCACACTCCACCCACACACTCCAATCACACCCACACATGGACAACAGGGTTGTAACGGAAAACACGCCCAATGTTTTTACCTCGCCGGGAGTCGAAACCCGGACCTCAGCGTGTTGAAGCAAGAACTGGAGCCCCCACGGCCACGGGGCGTTGTTATTCAGTCTACCTTAGCAAAATCTCTCCTATCAAGGCAAGAACTCTCACTGCACACTGGTCAAGGGCCCTTAACCAGCATCAAGCTCCCGTACTTGAAATGTGTAACAACAGTGAGATAATCAGATAATTATAAATAAACCATAAATGAGACGGTGAAGGAAATTCTAGGATGTGAAAATACGGCTGATGAGAGGCTTGGGTCCCCTCACACTTACTCCTCGGGAGTGAGATGTGGAGTTTTACGGTCCATTCCATGTGTTGTAGTGGGAAAACCGTGTTAGCTGGGATAGTTAGAGCATCAGCTCAACACTGAGGTCCGGGGTTTACGATCCCCCGGATAACTCCTGGTGGAATGTTCAACCATTAATGCTGGTGGAATTACCACAATTACAATAAGATGGGAACCAATTTATTGTGGCAACGTTTCGACCTCCAGGTGCTTTATCAGGGCCAATTACAACAATCCAGTATGTGTCTTGTATTGTGGACCACGAAGAGAGTGGTATTTAATAACATTGCGACATAGCACTGGGGATCGAACCCATGTTGTTTTAGCAGCTCTGAGTGAAAACGATATTCCAGGACGCTCTACCCACGGGTTAACCGTCCTGAGAATTACCGCTTACCAAACAGGCCAAGACCGGGTACTGTCACTAGGTCTCGTCTCGTGGTGACCAGTTCTTGAAAATAATACACGGTCACTGTTGGTATATATAGGCTTTTGAGTGAGGTGCGGTAGTGGTAGTAGTAGGTGGTATAGTGGTAGTAGTGGTGGTTAGATAGTAGTGGTGTAAGTGGTAGTAGTGGTTGGTAGTAGTAGTGGTAGTAGTGGTAGTAGTTGGTGGTAGTAGTAGTGGTGTAGTGGTAGTAGTGGTGGTATAGTAGTTAGTAGTGTGGTTCGTAGTGGTATAGTAGTGGTAGTAGTGGCTAGTAGTAGTGGTAGTAGTAGGGGGTAGTAGTAGTGGTTGTAGTAGTGGTAGTTGTGGTAGTTGTGTTTGTTTGTGGTAGTAGTGGTAGTAGTGGTAGTAGTGGTAGTAGTAGTGGTAGAGTAGGGGTGGTATGTAGTAGTGGTAGTAGTAGTGGTAGTAGTGGTAGTAGTGGTAGTCGTGGTAGTAGTAGGTAGATAGTAGTGGGTAGTAGTAGTGGTATAGTAGTGGTAGTATATAGTGGTAGTAGTGGTAGTAGTAGTGGTAGTGGGGTGTAGTAGTGGTGGTTGTAGTGGGGTATTTGTAGTGGTAGTAGTAGTGGTTAGTAGTGGTAGTAGTAGTGGTAGTAGTGGTTGGTAGTGGTAGTAGTGTGGAGTAGTAGTGGTAGTGTTGGTTAGTGGGTGTTTTGGTGTAGTGGTAGTAGTGTGTATTTGGTGGTAGTGGTGTTGGTTTGTTGTGGTAGTAGTGGTAGTAGGGTAGTAGTTGGAGTGGGGTAGTAGTGGTTAGTAGTGGTAGTATTTGGGTTTGGGGTTGTAGTGGTAGTAGTGGTAGTAGTGGTGTTTTGTGGAGTAGTGGTTGGTGTGGTAGTAGGGGTTTGTAGTAGTGGTAGTATTTGGGTAGTAGTGGTTTGTAGTGGTGTAGGGGTAGTAGTGTGTGTGGTATGTTGGTGGTAGTGGTTGTGGTAGTAGTGGGTAGTAGTAGTGGTAGTGTGTTTTTAGTATGGTGTAGTAGGGGTAGTAGTTGTGGTGGTAGTGGGTGGTAGTTAGTGGTAGTAGTAGTGGATATGGTGTGTGGAGTAGTGGTAGGTGGGTGGGGTGTAGTGGTTAGTAGTGGTAGTAGTATTTGGTAGTGTGGTATGTAGTTGGTGGTTTAGTGGGTGGTGGTGTGGGTAGTGGTATGTAGTGGGAGTAGTTAGTAGGGGTTTGTTGTGGTAGTAGTAGTGGTAGTATTTATGGGGTTTGTAGTAGGGGTATAGTTAGTATGTTAGTAGTAGGGGTAGTAGTGGTATGTGGTAGTAGTGTAGTTGGTTGTTAGTGGTAGTAGTGGTAGTATTTGGTAGTAGTGGTAGTAGTGGTAGTAGGGGTAGTATGTGAGTTGGTAGTGGGGGTTAGTAGTGGGTATAGTAGGTAGTGGGTAGTAGTGTGGTAGTAGGTATGTGGTAGTAGTAGTGGTAGTAGTGGTAGTAGTGGTATAGTAGTGGTGGGTTTAGTAGTGGTAGTAGGGTATAGTAGTAGTGGTAGTAGTGGTAGTAGTAGTGGTAGTAGTGGTAGTAGTAGTGGTTAGTAGTGGTAGTAGTAGTGGTAGTAGTGGTAGTATAGTGGTAGTATGGTAGTAGTGGGTGTAGTAGTGGGTAGTGGTTAGTAGTGGTAGTAGTAGTGGTAGTAGGGGTAGTAGTAGTGGTAGTGTGGTAGTTGGGGTAGTAGTAGTAGTAGTGGTAGTAGTAGTGGTAGTAGTGGTAGTAGTAGGGGTAGTAGTGGTAGTAGTGGTGTAGTAGTGGTAGTAGTAGTGGTAGTAGTGGTAGTAGTGGTAGTAGTGGTTAGTGGTAGTAGTAGTGGTAGTAGTGGTAGTAGTAGTGGTAGTAGTGGTAGTAGTAGTGGTAGTAGTGGTAGTAGTGGTAGTAGTTGTGGTAGTAGTGGTTGTATTTGGGTAGTAGTGGTAGTAGTAGGGTTTGTTGGTTAGTAGTAGTGGTAGTAGTGGTAGTAGTAGGGGTTTGTAGTGGTGTAGTAGGGGTAGTGTATTTGTAGTGGTAGTAGTGGTGTAGTAGGGTAGTAGTGGTTGTAGTGGTAGTAGTGTGGTAGTAGTGGTAGTAGTAGTGGTAGTAGTGGTAGTAGTGGTAGTAGTAGTGGTAGTAGTGGTATTTGTGGGGTTTGTAGTGGTAGTGTAGTGGTATTTAGTGGTAGTAGTAGTGGGTAGTAGTGGTTAGTGTGGGGGTTTAGTAGTAGTAGTAGTGGTAGTTGTGGTGGTAGTGGTAGTAGTAGTAGTGGTTTAGTAGTAGTGGTGGTAGTGGTAGTATTTGTGGTAGTAGTGGTAGTAGCGGTAGTAGTGGGGTAGTGTAGTAGTAGTGGTAGTAGTGGGGGGTTTAGTGGTAGTAGTAGTGGTGGTAGTGGTAGTGGTAGTAGTAGTAGTAGTAGTGGTAGTAGTAGTAGTGGTATTTAGTAGGGGTTGGTAGTAGTGGTAGTAGTGGTGGTAGTGGTAGTAGTAGTGGTGGTAGTGTGTGGTGGTAGTAGTAGTAGTGGTAGTAGTAGTGGTGGTAGTAGTAGTGGTAGTAGTAGTGGTGGTAGTTGGTGGGTAGTAGTAGTAGTAGTGGTGTAGTAGTAGGGGTAGTAGTAGTGGTGGTAGTGGTAGTAGTAGTAGTGGTAGTAGTGGTGGTAGTGGTAGTAGTAGTGGTAGTGGTAGTAGTAGTTGGGTAGTATTTAGGGTGGTAGTGGTAGTGGTTTTGTAGTAGTGGTATTAGTAGTGGTATTTAGTAGTTAGTAGTGGTGTAGTAGGGGTGGTAGTGGTAGTAGTAGTAGTGGTACTAGTAGGGGTTTAGTAGTAGTTGTATTTGGTGTAGTAGTAGTGGTAGTAGTAGTAGCAGTGGTAGTGTAGTAGTGGTAGTGGTAGTGTGTAGTGGTAGTAGTAGTAGCAGTGGTAGTAGTAGTGGTAGTGGTAGTAGTAGCAGTGGTGTAGTGTAGTGGTAGTGGTGGTAGTGGTAGTAGTAGTAGCGGTAGTAGTAGGGGTTTAGAGGTATTTAGTAGCAGTGGTAGTAGTAGTAGTAGTGGGTAGTGTAGTAGTGGTGTAGTGGTAGGTGGTTAGTTGGCAGTGGGTTAGTAGTAGTAGTAGTGGTAGAGGTAGTAGTAGTGGTAGTAGTAGTAGTGGTAGTGGTAGTAGTAGCAGTGGTAGTAGTAGTAGTAGTAGTAGTGGTAGTAGTAGTGGGTAGTGGTAGTAGTAGCATGGTGTTAGTGGTGAGAGGTAGTAGTAGTGGTAGAGGTAGTAGTAGCAGTGGTAGTAGTAGTAGTGGTGGGTGGTAGTAGTAGTGGTAGTGGTAGTGTAGCGGTATGTAGTTGTGGTAGAGGTAGTAGTGGTAGAGGTAGTGGTAGTGGTGGTAGTAGTAGTGGTGGGTAATGGTAGTAGTAGTAGAAATAGTAGTAGTAGTGTGGTAGTAGTAGTAGTAGTAATGGTAGTAGTAGTAGTGGTAGTAGTAGTAGTAGTGGTAGTAGTAGTGGTAGTAGTAGTAGTTAATAGTAGTTTTAGTAATGTTAGTAGTAGTAGTAGTAGTGGTAGTAGTGGTAGTAGTAGTAGTGGTAGTAGTAGTGGTAGTAGTAGTAGTGGTGGTAGTAGTAGTGGTAGTAGTGGTAGTGGTGGTAGTAGTAGTAGTAGTAGTAGTAATGGTAGTAATAGTAATATTTCTGGGTCTGAGAACTTCTGTTTCAGTGTTCCTCGTCTTGTATATTCTTGTGTACTATCAGCAGCAACTGTCAGCAGCAACTGTCAGCAGCAACTGTCAGCAGCAACTGTCAGCAGCAACTGTCAGCAGCAACTACAGCAGAAAACTGTCAGCAGCAACTATCAGCAGCAACTATCAGCAGCAACTGTCGCAGCAAACTATCAGCAGCAACTATCAGCAGCAACTGTCAGCAGCAACTGTCAGCAGCAACTGTCAGCAGCAACTATCAGCAGCAAACTGTAAGCAGCAACTGTCAGCAGAAAACTATCAGCAGAAACTGTCAGCAGCAACTGTCAGCAGCAACTGTCAACAGCAACTGTCAGCAGCAACTGTCAGCAGCAACTGTCAGCAGCAACTGTCAGCAGCAACTATCAGCAGCAACTGTCAGCAGCAAATGTCAGCAGCAACTGTCAGCCGGAACTGTCAGCAGCAACTGTCAGCCGGAACTGTCAGCAGCAACTGTCAGCAGCAACTATCCCCGGGAAACTGTCAGCAGCAACTGTCAGCACTATCAGCAGCAACTGTCAGCAGAAACTATCGCAGCAACTGTAGCAGCAAATGTCAGCAGCAACTGTCACCCGGAACTGTCAGCAGCAACTGTCAGCCGGAACTGTCAGCAGCAACTATCAGCCGGAACTGTCAGCAGCAACTGTCAGCAGCAACTATCAGCCGGAACTGTCAGCAGCAACTGTCAGCAACTATCAGCAGCAACTGTCAGCAGCAACTGTCAGCAGCAACTGTCAGCAGCAACTGTCAGCCGGAACTGTCAGCAGCAACTATCAGCCGGAACTGTCAGCAGCAACTGTCAGCAGCAACTATCAGCCGGAACTGTCAGCAGCAACTGTCAGCAGCAACTGTCAGCCGAAACTGTCAGCAGCAACTGTCAGCGCAACTACCCAGCAGCAACTGTCGCGCAACTGTCAGCAGAACTATCAGCGGGCAAACGGCAGCGCAACGTCAGCAGAACTGTCAGCAGCAACTATCAGCCGGAACTGTCAGAAAGCAACTGTCAGCAGCAACTATCAGCGCAACTGTCAGCAGCAACTGTCAGCGCAACTTCAGCCGGAATTTGTCACAGCAACGGGCAGGCGAACTATCAGCAGCAACTATCACCCCCCTCAATCCCCCCCCTCATCCCTCCATTCCTCCCCTCCCCTCATGCCCTCCCCCTCACTTCCCCCCCTCATCCCCCCTCATACCTCCCTAGTACCCCTATACCCTCCTTCACTCCCCTTCCCCTCACTCCCTCCCTCACATCCCTTCACTCCCCTCCCGTCATACCTCCCTCACTCTCCCTCTCATACTCTCCCTCACTACCCCCTCACTACCTTCCCTCACTGCCCTCCCTCATTCCCCTCACTATCGTCCCCTTAACTACCTTCCTCACTACCTACTACCCTCCCTCACTCCCCTCCTAACTATTTCCGTACTACCTTCCCTCACTACCCTCCGCCACTCCCCTCACTTACCCTCCCCTCACTTACCCTCACTCCGCCCCCCTCACTACCCTCCCTCACTACCCCCCTTCACTACCCCCCTCATTACCCTCACTATCCTCCCCTAACTACCCTTCCCTCACTACCCTCACTACCCTCCCTCACTCCCCTCCCCTCACTACCTCACTACCCTCCCCTCATACCTCACTACCTACCTCACTACCTTCCCCTCACTACCCTCCCCTCACTACCCCCCCTCACTCCCCTTATACCCTCCCCTCACTTCCCTCCCTCATCCCTCCCTCACTCCCCTCCCCTCATGCCCCCCCCTCACTACCCTCCCTCACTACCCTCCCCACCCTCACTCCCCCCCCCTCACCCCCCTCCCCACCCTCACTACCCCCCTCACTACCCCCCCCTCACTACCCTTATCCCCTTCCCCTCATACCCCCCCTCATACCCCCCCCTCACTCCCCTCCCTCACTACCCTCCCTCACTACCCTCCCCTCACTACCCTCCCCTCACTCCCCTTAAACTCCCCTCCCTCACTACCCTCCCCTCATACCCTCTCCTCATTTCCCCTCCCTCACTACCCTCCCTCCTACCCTCCCCACTCTCACTCCCTCCCCTCACTCCCCCCCCACCTCACTACCCCCCCCTCACTACCCTCCCCTACTACCCTTACTACCCTCCCCTCACTACCCTCCCCTCACTCCCCTCCCCCCCACTGCCCCCCCCTCATTTACCCCCCCCTCATCCCCTCCCCTCACTCCCCTCCCCTCACTACCCTTACTACCCTCCCCTCACTACCCCCCCCTCACTACCCTCTCCTCACTGCCCTCCCCTCACTACCCCCTCACTACCCTCCCCACTTCATTTACCCTCCCCTCATCCCTCCCCACTCTCACTACCCTCCCCACTCTCATTTACCCCCCCCTCACTCCCTCCCCACCTCACTACCTCCCCTCCTACCCTTACTACCCTCCCCTCACTACCCTCCCCTCATGCCCTCCCCTCACTACCCTCCCCTCACTACCCTCCCCTCACCCTTCAAGTACACTTGCAACTGTTCATTGTGGTCACGTGCGGCACATGCTTGACCACGTGCAATAGTACAAATACAAACACTACTATTATTAATAGTACTAATAGTAATGGCAATATCCCAGGCACTAGTAGTTGCACTAGAAGTACTAGTAATAGTAGTACAAGAACTAGTAAGAGTAGTGGTACTAGTAGCAGTACTGTTAGTAGTAGTAGTAGCTTTAGTGATACTAGTAGTAATAATAGAACTAATAGTGTTAGTACAGGTACTACTAGTAGTATAGTAGTTTTACTAGTATGTACCACTATTTTTGTTGTTTCGCGCAAATTATTTCCATCACTAAGCAGTTTACCTAGTACCGTGGTTACCTAGTACCGTGGTTACCTAGTACCGTGGTTACCTAGTACCGTGGTGCTGTGTTCTGACTCCGTGTTGAGTTGTAGCCGGTGCATACCATTTCTTGCTCTGATTTGTTTACCTTCTTCGTGACCTGTTTTGCGTTTGAACAACTGACGTCATGACTAAGACACGCAGTGGCCGTAACGTTAGTCTAGTTCCTGCTGACGCTGGCAATGGTGCCTCAGCCGGCGTGATCACGCGGCAGGAGGGCGAAGCCTCCTTGACAGTTGGTCAAGTCGTGGCTCAGGTCTCGACCACTAGTGGGTCAATCGTCCATACCCGACCCTTCTTTTGGACGGTCGTTCGAATAGGTTACAGCCATGGGTACAGTCAGTCGAGACGACTGTTAAGGCTCGATATGATAGTCCCTCTGATGCACAGTACATTCGTGTTGCTGTTGCAGCAGTGGATCTCAACCGGGATGATATAGGTTCCTATGTGCAGCTCGATCGTGTTTGCGAGATTCAATCTTGGGTTGCGCTTCAGGGGAAATTTAGACGCTATTTTCAGCGTAGTCGCCAACGCCATTACCTTGAGATCTTGACCAGTCAGTGTCTTGGCCGAATGTCAGTACAGGCACGAGAGCCCCCTGGCTTGTATTTGCCGGTTTGAGCAAGCCGCCAAAGATTTTGCTGATGCCATACATTCCAATAAGTGGGTGACTGGTGACGACAGTATCAAGGTTAAAGACATCGTCCCCATGCTAGCTATAGGCATCATGCGGAGGGATGCCCCCCCTAATCTCCAGGGTGCCGTTGATGCGCTAGGACTCGGCCCTGAGCATGCAGTCCTGGGTGCATACGATGCCATTGACACAATCAAGCTGCCTGCCGAGAAAGGCAAGGTTTATTGCTTTGCGGACGATCCTATGCCTGTCCTGGCATCGTCCACAGCGACGCCATAGGCACAGCCGGAGGTCACTTTCGCCGCAGCTGTCAAACAGTTGGCCCTCAAAGTTTCCAACCCCAGTTCTACTAACACTCGGTCGAGTAAAAATAGTGCTCCAGTAACAACAGTCGGTCCCAAACAAAGAAGCCGTCACCGACTTCCTGGACCAGGGCAAAACGTCACCGGCACACACCACCTCCAGCACCTGCTAAGTGCGTGGTGACTTGCTTCAATTGTTTCAAACACAGGCATTACCGATCTGAATGTTACAAACCTAAGTCCCCACGAGGTAACCGTCACTGTCCCCATGCTCAGTATCAAGATAACCATCACCGTCCCTATGCTCAGTCTCGAGAGGAAGTCTGCATGTACCACAACACTTCCAGTCATACCTCTAATGAGTGTAACAAGCTGCGAAGTATTCTGTCAGCGCAGCGGAGCAAGCATTCGTCGCACGTGCTAGCAGAAGCCTTTCCACTAGTTCAGGGGAAGAGGCACGTCCAAGAAATCAGCGAAAGACATAGTAACACTGTCGGAGTCGCTGTATTCTGTCCGTGTCCGCAATGCGTTTGCTGCCCTGGGCAGTGATACGCTTGCCGACAGTGAGGAAACAGAGTGCCCTGATGTTGTTGCTGAGACTCGTACCATACCTTTCAGGTCGAGCCTCGCCAACAAGCGTCGAGCCTCAAGCAGCTGTGACTCCAGGGATTTCGTCGGCCTGTCATGCCTTCACATTCGGTATGACAACCCGTGTGGACCACTCGTTGAGTCCACTGTCCACCGTAAGCCTGTCCAGCTTTTCCTAGATACAGGTTCGGTGGTTAACATAGTCCATTCCACTCTCTTCCGAGACATTGGCCTTCATGCGGCCATGTTGACAGAGCCATCTGTCATTCAGACCTTGAGAGGAGTCTCAGGTAGTCTGCTGACGGTTCGCGGACATACAACGTTAGAATTTGTGGTCCAGGGTCACAAGCTGTCCGCAAAATTCTTAGTCGTAGATATTGTTTTCCTTGGCGACCTGCTTATAGGGTTTAAAACCATGGCAGACCTTAGGATCTGCTTAGATCCAACTGAGGGGAAAGCAGATTTCAATGGAGTGGATGTGCCCTTCTGGGGCGTGCGCTTAGGATTCACTACATGCTGCTCTGTCTCAGAGTATGCACAGTGTCTGGAATCGTTGGAAACCAATGGTTTCCGTAGCACATTCTCCCAGGGATCGGTTTCTTGTCCTGATTGACCTCGTAGTAGAGCTCGTTTCCCATCACCTCCTGGCCATCAGCACTTAGTTACCAGTGAAACCCAGTCTGGGGATGCCCAGTCTAACCTTCACTCTAACTCTAGTGCTGTTGTAGAGAACAGCAGTCAAGCCACAGTATTCCTGTCGGCAGGCGACTGTGACTCATGTCATGGCATCAGCGAGCAGAGTTACTGCTTGTACAAAGTATGACGTCACTTTGTCAGCTAACTCCCTCACACCTGTTACGGTGTACGTGAGCAGAGCTTTTGAAGGAGACCATGTGCTGGTTGACAACGACACGTGCCGAGTCAAGGGCCTCTCCCTTGAACCGTCCTTGCACACAGTGCAACGTGGTAAGTTGCAAGTCCTTGTTGTCAACTTGCGCAGTCGAGAATTTCCCCTGCGGAAGAATACCTTACTTGTCGACCTTGTCAGATTCCCTCTCCCGGTGAGAGTGGAGGGTGAAGTCCCAGCTGACCTCCTCGTAAGTGCAGTTCTCCCAGGTGAGTCTGCTGCTGACTATTCCAACACCCGGCCAGTGCAGGAAGATGATCTAGCTATGACAGACTATCCTGAAGAGGTCCCAAAACTTCTCCTGGTACTCAATTGTGCACGTTCTGCAGTCGCGCTAGATGGTGAGTCGATGGGTTTGACCCCACTGATCTCTTAGCATATTCCACTTGACAAAGGTACTAAACCCATTTATGTACCTGTGTATCGCCTGCCACATGTGCAAAGAGTCTTTACTGAAGAACTCATTACAGGGATGCTCCGTGATGGAGTTAGAGGAGTCCACTTCCCCGTGGAATGCTCCTCTCATTCTGGTTCCCAAGAAAGACGGAACCTGGTGCCCTGTTATCAATTACAGGAAACTGAATGTGTGTACAATCCCAGACCACTTTCCATTGCCAGTTCTGAACGACCTGTTGCAGAACATCGTTGATAATAAGGTCTTTTCAACTCTTGATCTTCTTCAAGGGTTCTGGCAGATCCCCCTCGATGATGAGAGCAAAGAGTTGACAGCTTTCTCTATGCCAACCGGTCATTACCAGTTCAGGAGGATGCCCTTCGGCTTGCGCGGAAGCCCAATCACGTTTAGCCATTTGATGACGACAGTTTTCCGTATCCTCCTAGGTGGCACACTCATGGTCTACCTAGATGATCTCATAGTCATGTCGCAAGATGTCACGACACATCTCGAGAAACTTGACAAGGTATTGGACAGGCTAGCTCAGGCAAACCTTAAGGTAAAGCTCTCCAAATGTCATTTCCTCTGGAAGGAAATAAAATTTCTGGGTCATGTAGTGACTCAGAATGGCATAAAGACGGACGAATCTAAAATCTCGGCCGTGCAGAAATTCCCCAGACCCATGACGGCAGTTGCAGTTCAATCCTTCATAGACCTGGCGAGTTTCTACCGCACCTTTATCGCAGGTTTCTCCACCATTGCTGCACCCATGACACGCTTACTCAAGAAGGATGCCCCTTTAGAGTGGACATGTGATCAAGAACGAGCATTTGTCACTCTCAAGAACAAGTTAATATCAGCCCCAGCCCTTAGATTCCCTGATTTCACCAAGGCATTTGCCTTGACGACTGATGCCAGCAAAGTTGGCATTGGTGCAGTCTTGTCACAGGAATCTAATGGTAAACAACAGCCTATTGCCTATGCTAGCCGTGTCCTTACTAAAGCGGAAGTCAATTACTCAGTGACAGAGCTAGAAGCTTTAGCCATTGTATGGGCCTTGAGTCATTTTTGGGATATCTACCATTATCCTATCAAGATTTACACAGATCATCTACCTTTATTGGCCCTTTTTGCTAATAAGAACCTCTCGGGAAAGCATGCTCGGTGGTCGCTCACGTTCAATGACTACAACCCTGAAATTTGCTATGTCCCAGGTAAGCAAAATATTGTAGCTGATGCCCTGTCGAGGCATGTAGCATTCGTGAGTGTCGACAACTTGTTCTCTGTTGAGGATCTTGAGAGACCAACGGCAGGACCCTGTGTGGTCTCCAGTCCTTCGTTTCCTGACCAAGGAGGATGTTGATTAACAGGTCAAGTCTCCCATTCCACTGAAGGATTTGGTGGTCAACCAAGGAGTATTGTGCCGTATTGCACAGCTGGTGGACCCCGGCAGAACCATATACCAACTGGTGATACCGGAGTCCATGATACCAGCTACTCTTACGTTGATCCACGATGTCCCAGGTGTAGCGCACCCCGGGAAGGACCGCAGTATCAAACAGGCACGAATGAAATATTTCTGGCATAAGATGGCAGCAGACATTGCCAAGCACGTACACCAGTGTGTTGTTTGCCTACAGCACAAGGGTGCCATTACAGGTCCTAACCCCATTCTAAAGTATCCCATTACAAAGGAGCCCTGGGAGAGAATTTCCCTCGACCTGTTGACGAACTTCTCGACCTCGGAGAAGGGAAATAAGCACCTGCTTGTAATGGTAGATAACTTGATGCGGTACAGTGAATTAGTACCCATTCCTGATAAAACTGCCGAGACTGTTGCTAATGCTTTCTGTGAGCATGTGGTTTTCCATCATACCTGCCCACGTGTCTTTCTGTCAGACAATGGGTCTGAGTTCATAAATGCCATAATGCAGGATCTTTGCTCCAGATTTAAACATTCGCCAAGCGCCAGTAGCTCCATGCCACCCTGCGAGTAATGGTCTTGCTGAACATACAAATCGCAAAGTCCTGGAGGTGCTCAGGGTAACCGTTAACCCAAGTTGTACTACATGGGATGAGGCTATCCCAGATGTTCAGTGTACATTAAACTCCTCCATCAACATCTCGATCGGTGAGACACCTCATTTCGCTTTGTATGGCTATGACAAGCGCTTACCATACATAATTCTGTTTGCTCCACCTCGACCTAGACCAGTGTAGTAAAGACGCGGACAACGCAGCTTGTTTTCCAGCAGGTACAAGAGAACCCTATGAAAGCTACTGATAGGTTCACGTCTGAGCGCAGTGCCCTCGCCAAGGAGAGCAAAGTGGAACCAGGTTGCAAAGTTATGTTGCTCAACCCATTGTTGAGCAACATTGTCCTCCGACAGCTCTGTGGCAATAAGTTCGAGGTGGGGGAGATTGCTACTGGAACTATCAAAGAAGCCCACCTTGATCACATGAAGTATGTGGACCATGTGCAGGCCGAAGCAGAGCTGGAGTCACGTGCGTTGCAACACCACAATCAGACCAATGCTAGGGTCAACCCATCTACTTCTTCTCCCACTGCTACTGTTACTGAAGACAGCCCAGTAAGGCTCCATACTTATGGCCTGCGACCCAGGACAATGGTAAATTTCTGTGACATTGATGTACCTACTGACTTGTCTGACTCCTATGCTAGTTAAGCTAATTGCTTGCAGAAATGGGTATAAATGCACACACATTGTACAGCTAGTTGATAATGGAGTCACGGTGGACAACATCATGTACATATGTAAATAAATTTAGAAGGGTACCCAGAGTATAATAAATTCCATGGATATAGTATTGTAGGTATGTGCACCCAGTGTCTCTTTTAAAGCCTGTATTATGGTCAGGGCAGTGCTGCCCTTCGAGTCATATGTCACACCTTAGGAAATGCTACTGTCAGTCATTGTTTGCAGATGTGAGGGAGAAACAGCATTTGTAGACGAGAATTCAAGCCTGATGCTCAGCCCTGCAGACAGTCTGTATATAGAAGATTTTAGTTCCAGTGCTGACGTCTCCGGACTCTCTCCTCAATGAAGCAGAGTGGGCAAGCTAGTTTTCTCTTCCCCTGGATGGAAGTTTTTTTTTTTTTTTTTTTTCTTGTTGCATTTTATGTCCATTTTTTATTTACAAGTGAGCGAAAGCCAGTCCCTCTCTGGGGTAGCTAGTGTAAGTAATTCTTTTGCACCTACGGGCCCACCAGTATTGTCGTGTAGGGACAACGCGAGGTGCGTGGCCGAGCAAATGTAGACAGCCTGTACTGTCAGTGTAGACAGCCTGTACTGTCAGCACAGACAGCCTATGCTGTCTGCCAGCTTCGTTCATATTTCACAGCATTTAAAGTGCTGCCCTCTGTAGGCTTACCCAGGTCTGTGGGATGCAGGGCCCATTCGTCCTCACTCCCCGGCCGACCGACTTGATAGGCACAAGCACTCCCCTCCACGGACTGACTTGCGGTCACTCCCTCACACTGCCCGTTGTGTACTCACTCCTTTCCAATTAAAGCCAAACTAGGCCACGGCCGTATCATTGCTACCTCCATCGGCACTACAGCAAGAACAGTAATAACAAGTAGTACTAATAGAAAAAGTACAAGTACTACTAATAGCAGTCGTAGTGGTACTACTTCTACCACTATGATTGCTACTAATAGCAGTAGTAGCAATAGCAACAGCAACGCCTGCTGCTCCAATTCCTTGAATCACAATCCCTTCACCTGCATCATTATTTTATATATATATATATATATATATATATATATTATATATATATATATATATATATATATATAATATATATAAACACTATGTACCAGTACACTTGTATGTACACTGTTCATTACAGAGTACACTGTGTACAACTTATACAAAATGATGGCAGTAATTACTATAGGCAATAATAACTCACGAAATCATAACACGAATGCTACAGTCGTGTCCTGATTTATTTTCAATCGTATTGTTACGATTTAGCGAGTCTCCATGACGAGAGAGAGATAGAGAGAGAGAGAGAGAGAGAGAGAGAAAACGGACTGGAGGGTCATTGGTTCGTGAACTAAGTCGAATCTTCGTTAAGCAACTCGTAAACCAAGCTGGTGTCCCGATCGATTGGTAGTGCACTCTGCTCACACACTGAGGTCCAGGGATCGATCCCCAGTACGGCTGCAAACATTAGGACGTGTTTCTTAAGACACTTGTTGTAAATGTTCACCAATCAGCAAAATGGTTACCTGGGTGTTAGTGGACTGGTGTGGGTCACATCCTGGGTACTCACCTAGTTGAGGTTGCGGGGGTCGAGTCCGAGCTCCTGGCCCCGCCTCTTCACTGATCGCTACTAGGTCACTCTCCCTGAACCGTGAGCTTTATCATACCTCTGCTTAAAGCTATGTATGGATCCTGCCTCCACTACATCGCTTCCCAAACTATTCCACTTACTGACTACTCTGTGGCTGAAGAAATACTTCCTAACATCCCTGTGATTCATCTGTGTCTTCAACTTCCAACTGTGTCCCCTTGTTACTGTGTCCAATCTCTGGAACATCCTGTCTTTGTCCACCTTGTCAATTCCTCTCAGTATTTTTTTATGTCGTTATCATGTCCCCCCCATCTCTCCTGTCCTCCAGTGTCGTCAGTTTGATTTCCCTTAACCTCTCCTCGTAGGACATACCTCTTAGCTCTGGGACTAGTCTTGTTGCAAACCTTTGCATTTTTTTCTAGTTTCTTTACATGCTTGGCTAGGTTTTGGGTTCCAAACTGGTGCCGCATACTCCAATATGGGCCTAACGTACACGGTGTACAGGGTCCTGAATGATTCCTTATTAAGATGTCGGAATGCTGTTCTGAGGTTTGCTAGGCGCCATATGCTGCAGCAGTTATTTGGTTGATGTGCGCTTCAAGAGATGTGCCTGGTGTTATACTCACCCCAAGATCTTTTTCCTTGAGTGAGGTTTGTAGTCTCCGACCCCCTAGACTGTACTCCGTCTGCGGTCTTCTTTGTCCTTCCCCAATCTTCATGACTTTGCACTTGGTGGGATTGAACTCAGGAGCCAATTGCTGGACCAGGTCTTGTAGCCTGTCCAGATCCCTTTGTAGTTCTGCCTGGTCTTCGATCGAGTGAATTCTTCTCATCAACTTCACGTCATCTGCAAACAGGGACACCTCAGAGTCTATTCCTTCCGTCATGTCGTTCACAAATACCAGAAACAGCATGGTCCTAGGACTGACCCCTGCGGGACCCCGCTGGTCACAGGTGCCCACTCTGACACCTCGCCACGTACCATGACTCGTGCTGTCTTCCTGACAGTATTCCCCGATCCATTGTAGTGCCTTCCCTGTTATCGTGCTTGGTCCTCCAGTTTTTGCACCATCTCTTGTGTGGAACTGTGGGCAAACGCCTTCTTGCAGTCCAAGAAAATGCAATCCACCAACCCCTCTCTCTCTTGTCTTACTGCTGTCACCTGTCATAGAAAATCCAGTAGGTTTGTGACACAGGATTTCCGTCCCTGAAACCATGTTGGCTACTGTTTATGAGATCGTCCTTTCTAGGTGTTCCACCACTCTTCTCCTGTAATCTTCTCCATGATTTTGCATACTATACATGTCAGTGACACTGGTCTGTAGTTTAATGCTTCATGTCTGCTCCTTTTTTAAAGATTGGGACTACATTTGCTGTCTTCCATGCCTCAGGCAATCCCCCTGTTTCGATAGATGTATTGAATATTGTTGTTAGGGTACACATAGCGCCTCTGCTCCCTCTCTCAATACCCATGGGGAGATGTTATCTGGCCCCATTGCCTTTGAGGTATCTAGCTCACTCAGAAGCCTCTTCACTTCTTCCTCGGTTGTGTGCACTGTGTCCAGCACTTGGTGGTGTGCCCCACCTCTCCGTCTTTCTGGAGTCCCTTCGGGTCTCCTCTGTGAACACTTCTTTGAATCTCTTGTTGAGTTCTTCACATACTTCACGGTATTTCTTGTTGTCTCTCCTCCTTCCTTCCTTAGCCTGATTACCTGGTCCTTGACTGTTGTTTTCCTCCTGATGTGGCTGTACAACAGTTTCGGGTCAGATTTGGCTTTCGCTGCTATGTCATTTTCATATTGTCTTTGGGCCTCCCTTCTTATCTGTGCATATTCGTTTCGGGCCCTCTACGACTGTTCTCCTTATTCTCCTGGGTCCTTTGCCTTCTATATTTCTTCCATTCCCTAGCACACTTGGTTTTTGCCTCCTGCACCTTTGGGTAAACCATGGGCTCATCCTGGCTTTTTCATTATTCCTGTTACCCTTGGGTACAAACCTCTCCTCAGCCTCCTTGCATTTGTTGCTACATATTCCATCATCTCATTAACTGGCTTCCTGCCAGTTCTCTGTCCCACTGAACCCCGTTCAGGTAGTTCCTCATTCCTGTGTGTCCCTTTCTTGTAGTTTGGCTTCATTCGTCCTGGCCTTCCTGCTTCTCCCTCCACTTGTAGCTTACTGTGTATTCGAAGCTTAAAACCACATGGTCACTGGCCCCAAGGGGTCTTTCATATGTGATGTCCTCGATTATCTGCACTACTCAAGGTGAATACTAAGTCCAGCCTGCTGGTTTCATCCTCTCCTCTCTCTCTTGTAGTGTCCCTTACGTGTTGGCACATGAAGTTTTCCAGTACCACCTCCATCATCTTAGCCTCCTGTATCTTGGCCCCATGTGGGTCCAAGTTCTCCCAATCGATCTCCTGTGGTTAAAGTCACCCATGATCAGGAGCTTTGCCCTGCATGCATGAGCTCTTCTGGCCACTCTAGCCAGTGTGTCAACCATCGCTCTATTGCTCTCATCGTACTCTTGCCTTGGCCTCCTGCTGTTCTGTGGTGGGTTATACATCACTGCTATTACCACCTTGGGACCTCCAGAGTGAAGTGTTCACGCTATGTAATCACTTTCTTCTCCGCTGTCTCCTCTCTCCAGCTCATCAAAATTCCAGCGATTTTTTGATCAGCAACGCCACTCCTCACCCCCCTGTTCCCCTGTCTTTCCTCAGGATTTGGTATCCCGTTGGAAAGATGGCATCTGTTATCATACCTGTAAGCTTGGTTTCTGTGAGACCTATGATGTCCGGTGATGCTTCTTTGACTCTTTCATGCCACTCCTCCCACTTATTTGTTATTCCATCAGCGTTTGTGTACCATACCTTCAGTTTCCTTTCCAACACTGTGGTTTGGGGGGCCTGTGAGGGTGGGAGACCTGGTGGCATACTGTGGGATTCTATAGCTCGGTGTTGGGTGGAGGCTGTGGGTATGGATTGTAGTGTGTGTTCGGATGGTGTGATAGGTTGTATGGTTCTGAGAATAGTTGTGTGTGTGCTTGCCCTTGCTGTTCTGTTCTGCTCTGACTGACCTCTGCTGGTTCCATCCTTGTCTCTTTTCCTAGCTCTTTTCGCTTTTTTGTCCTCTCCCTCAGCTGCTGTCGTTCCGATTTTGTTCTGTCTCTGTCTAGGAACACCCTCTTGTACTCTTCCGAGTATTTCAATCGTGGTTTCTCTTGGAGGATCCTGTTCCGCACTGTTTCCGTCCTGAGAATCAGCTTGATTGGTCGGTTTCTCCCCTTCGAGTACCCCCCTATTCTCTGAAAATTTACAATCTCGTCCATCCCTTCACCTATTTCCGTGATGATTTTCTCAATCTCCTTTCTTTCTTCCTGCTTCCTGATTTTGCCCTTTCTTCCTCCCATTGCCTGGGTGTTAGTGAACTGGTGTGGGTCACATCCTGGGTGTAAGTGGACTGGTGTGGGTCACATCCTGGGTGTTAGTGGACTGGTGTGGGTCACATCCTGGGTGTTAGTGGACTGGTGTGGGTCACATCCTGGGTGTTAGTGGAATGGTGTGGGTCACATCCTGGGTGTAAGTGGACTGGTGTGGGTCACATCCTGGTGTTAGTGGACGTGGTGTGGGTCACATCCTGGGTGTAAGTGGACTGGTGTGGTCAATCCTGGGTGTTAGTGGACTGGTGTGGGTCACATCCTGGTGATAGTGGACTGGTGTGGGTCACATCCTGGGTTTAGTGGACTGGTGTGGGTCACATCCTGGGTGATAGTGGACTGGTGTGGGTCACATCCTGGGTGTTATTGGACTTGTGTGGGTCACATCCTGGGTGTTAGTGGACTGGTGTGGGTCACATCCTGGGTGTTAGTGGACTGGTGTGGGTCACATCCTGGGTGTTAGTGGACTGGTGTGGGTCACATCCTGGGTGTTAGTGAACTGGTGTGGGTCACATCCTGGGAGTTAGTGGACTGGTGTGGGTCACAGCCTGGGTGTTAGTGGACTGGTGTGGGTCATATCCTGGGTGTTAGTGGACTGGTGTGGGTCACATCCTGGGTGTTAGTGGATTGATGTGGGTCGTATCCTGGGTGATAGTGGACTTGTGTGGGTCACATCCTAGGTGCTAGTGGACTGGTGTGGGTCGCATCCTGGGTTTTAGTGGACTGGTGTGGGTCACATCCTGGGTGCTAGTGGACTGGTGTGAGTCGCATCCTGGGTGTTAGTGGACTGGTGTGGGTCACATCCTGGGTGTTAGTGGACTGGTGTGGGTCACATCCTGGGTTCAAGTGGACTGGTGTGGGTCACATCCTGGGTTCAAGTGGGCTGGTGTGGGTCACATCCTGGGTGTTAGTGGACTGGTGTGGGTCACATCCTGGGTGTTAGTGGACTGGTGTGGGTCACATCCTGGGTGTTAGTGGACTGGTGTGGGTCACATCCTGGGTGTTAGTGGACTGGTGTGGGTCACATCCTGGGTGTAAGTGGACTGGTGTGGGTCTCATCCTGGGTGTTAGTGTACTGGTGTTGGTCACATCCTGGGTGTAAGTGGACTGATGTGGGCCACATCCAGGGTGTTAGTGGACTGGTGTGAGTCACATCCTGGGTGTAAGTGGACTCGTGTGGGTCACATCCTGGGTGCTACTGGACTGGTGTGGGTCACATCCTGGGTGTTAGTGGACTGGTGTGGGTCACATCCTGAATGTCAGTGGACTGGTGTAGGTCACATCCTGGTGTAGTGGCTGTGTGGGCACATCTGGTGTTAGTGGATTGGTGTGGGTCGCATCCTGGGTGATAGTGGACTGGTGTGGGTCACATCCTGGGTGTTATTGGACTGGTGTGGGTCGCATCCTGGGTGTTAGTGGACTGGTGTGGGTCACATCCTGGGTGTTAGTGGACTGGTGTGGGTCACATCCTGGGTGTTAGTGGACTGGTGTGGGTTGGGTCACATCCTGGGTGTTAGTGGACTGGTGTGGGTCACATCCCGGGTGTTAGTGGACTGGTGTGGGTCACATCCCGGGTGTTAGTGGACTGGTGTGGGTCACATCCCGGGTGTTAGTGGACTGGTGTGGGTCACATCCTGGGTGTTAGTGGACTGGTGTGGGTCACATCCTGGGTGTTAGTGGGCTGGTGTGGGTCACATTCTGGGTGTTAGTGGATTGGTGTGGGTCGTATCCTGGGTGATAGTGGACTGGTGTGGGTCACAGCCTGGGTGTTAGTGGACTAGTGTGGGTCGCATCCTGGGTGATAGTGGACTAGTGTGGGTCGCATCCTGGGTGATAGTGGACTGGTGTGGGTCACATCCTGGGTGTTAGTGGACTGGTGTGGGTCACATCCTGGGTGTTATTGGACTGGTGTGGGTCACATCCTGGGTGTTATTGGACTGGTGTGGGTCACATCCTGGGTGTTAGTGGACTGGTGTGGGTCACATCCTGGGTGTTAGTGGACTGGTGTGGGTCACATCCTGGGACAAAACTGACCTAATTTGCGGGAAATGCTCAGCATAACAAGCGGCGGGTCACCAGTCAAGAATACTTTTGTGTCTAAAATACTGATTCAACTCTCAGTATATTTACACTGAGAGAAATACACATGTCAGTATATATTTGTGTATCAGTATGGTGGAGAAGGGGACTAATACTCAGCTTCAGTGGGGTTTCAAGTCTATCTACTACACGAACGTTATCATGGCTGCAAGTCACCTGTTGACTTACAAGGTATATATACCCTGTGAGGTATATGTCTCTCTGTGTATATATACTAAGAATATTTGTTTCAGTTCTTAGAATAAGTGGATAGGTTACCGTGGTATCTAAACTATAATCGTGTAGTTGATAGTCTTGAAACCCCGTTAACCAACCTGTATACCAACAAAGAGAAATACTTAAATATTTAAATCTGGTGTAAGTTCTCGGTGTATACACCGACAAACATACACCTCTGGGTGTATGAATCTCGTGATCATACACTGACGACTCGGTCAAATGAGATTAGAAGCTCATTTGACCGAAGCTTAGAAGCTTCGAATCTTAGAAGCTTCGAATCTTAGAAGCTTCGAATCTTAGAAGCTTCGAATCTTAGAAGCTTCGAATCTTAGAAGCTTCGAATCTTAGAAGCTTCGAATCTTAGAAGCTTCGAATATTAGAAGCTTCGAATCTTAGAAGCTTCGAATCTTAGAAGCTTCGAATCTTAGAAGCTTCGAATCTTAGAAGCTTAGAAGCTTCGAAGCTTCGGAGCTGAGACTGACGCAGCTTGTTACCCACTATGGTGGACCAGGTGTAGCAGGAAGGTCGCCTCACTCCACTCTCCTTATTAATGGTAAAATACCTGGTCTCAGACCCAGCCGCGGGGGGCGTTGACCCCTGAGACTCTCTCCAGGTAAACTCCAGGTAAACCTCTGCGTTTATTTACAGGTATACACCGTTCAGTTGTGTACGAATGGTATATAATACCGACAATGTATAATACCGACATGTGTCTTAATCTCACACCGTTCAGTGTATGTAGACTATAAGTGCTCTGACTGTGAATAATCCCTGTGGATTTAGCGCTCTCAAAATAAGTACTGAATGCTCTTTAATTACCGATGTTCTCGCGGAAGTGCGTTCTCGCGGCAGTGTTCTCGCGGCAATGTTCTCGCGGAAGTGCGTTCTCTCGGCAGTGCGTCCTTGTAGCAGTGCGTTCTCGCGGAAGTGCGTTCTCGCGGCAGTGTTCTCGCGGAAGTGCGTTCTCGCGGCAGTGCGTCCTTGTGGCAGTGCGTTCTCGCGGTAGTGTTCTCGCGGCAATGCTCTCGCGGCAGTGTTCTCATGGCAGTGCGTTGTCGCGGCAGTGCGTTCTCGCGGCAGTGCGTTCTCGCGGCAGTGCTCTCGCGGCAGTGTTCTCATGGCAGTGCGTTGTCGCGGCAGTGTTGTCGCGGCAGTGCGTTGTCGCGGCAGTGCGTTGTCGCGGCAGTGCGTTGTCGCGGCAGTGCGTTCTCGTGGCAGTATTCTCGCGGAAGTGCGTTCTCGCGGCAGTGCATCCTTGTGGCAGTGCGTTCTCGCGGCAGCGTTCTCGCGGAAGTGCGTTCTCGCGGCAGTGCGTCCTTGTGGCAGTGCGTCCTCGCGGCAGTGTTTTCGCGGCAGTGTTCTCGCGGCAGTGTTCTCATGGCAGTGCGTTGTCGCGGCAGTGTTGTCGCGGCAGTGCGTTCTCGTGGCAGTATTCTCGAGGAAGTGCGTTCTCGCGGCAGTGCGTCCTTGTGGCAGTGCGTTCTCGCGGCAGTGTTCTCGCGGCAGTGTTCTCGCCGAAGTACGTTTCTCGGCAGTGCGTCCTTGTGGCAGTGCGTTCTCGGGAGTGCGTTCTCGCGGCAGTGTTCTCGCGGAAGTGCGTTCTCGCGGCAGTGCGTCCTTGTGGCAGTGCGTTCTCGCGGCAGTGTTCTCGCGGCAGTGCTTTCGCGGCAGTGTTCTCGGGCAGGTGGTGCGTTTGCGCGGCAGGTTTGCAGTGCGTTTGGTGCGGCAGTGCGTTCTCGGGCAGTGCAGGTTCTCGCGGCAGTGTTCTCGCGGGCAGTGTTCTCATGGGCAGTGCGTTGTCGCGGGCAGGGGTTGTCGCGGCAGTGCTGGGGAGTGTTCTCGGGAGTGCGTTCTCGGGCAGTGCGTTGTCGCGGGCTAGTGTTTCGGGAAGTGTTCTCGGGGGAGTGTTCTCGAGGCAGTGGTTTCGGGCAGTGCGTTCTCGGGCAGTGTTCTCGGGGAAAGTGTTCTCGGTGGCAGTGGTTCTCGGGCAGTGTTCTCGGGGGAGGTTCTCGGGGAGGGGTTCTCTTGGGAGTGTTCTCGGGGAGTGTTCTCGGGGAGTGTTCTCGGGGAGTGTTCTCGGGGGAGTGTTTCGGGGGAGTGTTCTCGGGGAGGGGTTTCGGGGGAGTGTTCTCGAGGAGTGTTCGGGGGAGTTCTCGGGGAGTGGTTCCTTGGGCGGGAGTGTTCTCGGGGGAGTGTTCTCGGGAGTGTTCTCGGGGGAGTGTTCTCGGGGAGTGTTCTGGGGTGTGGGGGCAGTGTTCTCGGGGAGTGTTTCTGGGGGAGTGTTCTCGGGGAGTGTGTTCTCGGTGGCAGTGTTCTCGGGGTTTTGGGAGTGTTCTCGGGGGAGTGTTCTCGGGGGAGTGTTTCTCGGGGGAGTGTTCTCGGGGAGTGTTCTCGGGGGAGTGTTTGGGGGTGTCTCGGGGGAGGTTCTCGGGGGGGAGTGTTCTCGGGGGAGTGTTCTCGGGGGAGTGTTCTCGGGGGAGTGTTCTCGGGGGAGTGTTCTCGGGGGATGCGGGGAGTGTTCTCGGGGGAGTGTTCTCGGGGGAGTGTTCTCGGGGGAGGTGTTCTCGGGGGAGTGTTCTCGGGGGAGTGTTCTCGGGGGAGTGTTCTCGAGGGGAGTGTTCTCGAGGGGAGTGTTCTCGGGGAGTGTTCTCGGGGGGAGTGTTCTCGGGGGAGTGTTCTCGGGGGAGGGGTGTTCTCGGGGGAGTGTTCTCGGGAGGGAGTGTTCTCGGGGAGGTTCTCGGGAGTGTTCTCGGGGAGTGTTCTCGGGAGTGTTCTCGGGGGAGTGTTCTCGGGGGAGTGTTTCTCGGGGGAGTGTTCTCGGGGGAGTGTTCTCGGGGGAGTGTTCTCGGGGGAGTGTTCTCGGGGGGAGTGTTCTCGGGGGAGTGTTGCCAGGAAGACATTAACATGGGCGTTGATTCTATTCAGGGAAGTGGTGGTTAGTTCAGCCCAGCGGTACCCAGACAGTGGTACCCAAGCTCAGCTGGCTACCCCAGACAGCTGGTACCTAGCCAGCTGGTACCTCAGCACAGTGGTACCCCAAGCACCAGTGGTTACCCTAGGGACCCAGCTGGCTTCCCCTAGCACGCTGGACCCTAGCACAGTGCTTACCCCAGCACCAGCTGGCAGCCTAGCCCAGCTGGCACCTAGCACCAGGGTACCCAGCACAGTGGCTACCCCAGCACCAGCTGGCTACCCCTAGCACCAGCTGGCTACCCTAGCACCAGCTGGCTACCCCTAGCACAGTGGCCCCCAAGCACAGCTGGCTACCCTAGCTCAGCTGCTACCCTAGCACCAGCTGGCTACCCTAGCACCAGCTGGCTACCCCTAGCACCAGCTGGCTACCCCTAGCACCAGCTGGCTACCCCTAGCACCAGCTGGCTACCCCTAGCACCAGCTGGCTACCCCAAGCACCAGCTGGCTACCCCAAGCACCAACTGGCTACCCCAAGCACCAACTGGCTACCCCAAGCACCAGCTGGCTACCCCTAGCACCAGCTGGCTACCCCAAGCACCAGCTGGCTACCCCTAGCACCAGCTGGCTACCCCAACAAGCCCCCCCACCCCTGGCTACCCCTAGCACCAGCTGGCTACCCCTAGCACCAGCTGGCTACCCCTAGCACCAGCTGGCTACTACAGTCACCCAGACACCATCTTCCATCACGTAAGGTAAGTTCCAGTATTGTACCTTAAAAACCATATTGTTCCATAGATGTCTTAAGATTTCACGATATATGGTGAGTATACTTACATACGGTATGTCAGGAGGTATGACGTACGTTTTATGAGGTATAATGTGTATATGAGGAGGTATAACGGGTTTGTGAGGTACTGTGAGGAGGTATAACGGGTTTGTGAGGTACTGTGAGGAGGTATGACGTGTTTGTGAGGTACTGTGAGGAGGTATAACGTGTTTGTGAGGTGTGAGGAGGTATAACGTGTTTGTGAGTAGTGTGAGGAGGTAACGTGTTTGTGAGGTATTGAGAGGTATAACGTGTTTGTGAGGTACTGTGAGGAGGTATAACGTGTTTGTGAGGTGTGAGGAGGTATAACGTGTTTGTGAGGTACTGTGAGGAGGTATAACGTGTTTGTGAGGTACTGTGAGGAGGCATAACGTGTTTGTGAGGTACTGTGAGGAGGGTATAACGTGTTTGTGAGGTACTGTGAGGAGGTTTATAACGTGTTTGTGAGGTACTGTGAGGAGGTATAACGTGTTTGTGAGGTACTGTGAGGAGGTATAACGTGTTTGTGAGGTACTGTGAGGAGGCATAACGTGTTTGTGAGGTACTGTGAGGAGGTATAACGTGTTTGTGAGGTAGTGTGAGGAGGTATAACGTGTTTGTGAGGTACTGTGAGGAGGTATAACGTGTTTGTGAGGTACTGTGAGGAGGTTATAACGTGTTTGTGAGGTAGTGTGAGGAGGTTTATAACGTGTTTGTGAGGTAGTGTGAGGAGGTATAACGTGTTTGTGAGGTAGTGTGAGGAGGTATAACGTGTTTGTGAGGTAGTGTGAGGAGGTATAACGTGTTTGTGAGGTACTGTGAGGAGGTATAACGTGTTTGCGAGGTACTGTGAGGAGGTATAACGTGTTTGTGAGGTACTGTGAGGAGGTATAACGTGTTTGTGAGGTAGTGTGAGGAGGTATAACGTGTTTGTGAGGTACTGTGAGGAGGTATAACGTGTTTGTGAGGTAGTGTGAGGAGGTATAACGTGTTTGTGAGGTAGTTGTGAGGAGGTTATAACGTGTTTGTGAGGTTATGTGAGGAGGTATAACGTGTTTGTGAGGTACTGTGAGGAGGTATAAACGTGTTTGTGAGGTAGTGTGAAGAGGTTACAAGTGTTTGTGAGGTAGTTTTTGAGGAGGTTAACGTGTTTGTGATGGGGTACTAGGAGGAGGGTAAAATGTATGTCTGAGTGGCATAACACTTGCTGGAAGGTATAACGTGTGAACAGGTATGTTGTGCGGAAGTATAACGTGTGTGAGGAGGTATAACGTGTGAGTGCGTGTGAGAAAGAAGGTATAACGTGTGTTACGAGGTATAAACAGAGATACTGCCTGAATGGAATACATGTTCCGGGTATACATGGAACTAGTATACAAGGACCTGGTATACATGGAACTAGTATACATGGACCTGGTATACATGGAATTTATTTATCCCATGAACCTGGTTACAGGAACTAGTATAAAAGGGACCTGGTATACATGGAAATAGTGTACCATGGACCGGGTTTATACATGGAACTAGTATACATAAAACTGGTATATAAAATGGAACTAGTATACAAGGACCTGGTATACATGGAACTAGTGTACATGGACCTGGTATACATGGAACTAGTGTACATGGACCTGGTATACATGGAACTAGTATACATGGACCTGGTATACATGGAACTAGTGTACATGGACCTGGTATACATGGAACTAGTATACATGAACCTGGTATACATGGAACTAGTATACAAGGACCTGGTATACATGGAACTAGTGTACATGGACCTGGTATACATGGAACTAGTGTACATGGACCTGGTATACATGGAACTAGTATACATGGACCTGGTATACATGGAACTAGTGTACATGGACCTGGTATGCATGGATCTAGTATACAAGGACCCGATATACATGGACCTCATATAGACCTGGGACTTATGTATTAATACAGTGTATTTACCTTACAGGTAGGTGAACCTCGACGGATCATCAAGGGAGAGATGACAGCATCACTAAGGTAAGTTGATGCTGAGGTTGTAACATTGTTGGCAGAATTACCAACAATGTTAGGTAGAAGGACACAAGTGCAGTTAATGTGACTTTTTATTGTGGCAACGTTTCGCTCTCCAGGAGCTTTGTAAAGCCTTTGTGTCCTTTTACTTAAGACTTTAAAGGTAACTATTGCTAGCGTGGTTTACCATCTTCAACGAACAACGGTTTGTGTGCAGCGCTTATACTGTTAAGAGTTGATCATGTATCCCATTCCATCGTCGCCAAGCAATTGCTCATCTAACATTTCTAACGTTACGAGGGGTTGAAAGGCCCCCCCCATCTCGTCAAGAAGTGGAAAACCCGTAGTGGACGACGTTTCGAAGTTCCCATGTGACTGCGCATCTAACCTTTCTAGCGTTACGGGGGGGTGGGGGGTTGAAAGCTCTAGTCATTACAAAAAGTCATGGAAATCCTCTAGTTTGCCTTCCAGTGGACAACGGATCGATTTCCCACGTGACTGCGCATCTAACCTCTCTAGCATTATGGAAGGGGGGGTGGGGTTAGGGGGTTGAAAGCTTTAGTCATTACAAAATGTCAGGAAATCTTGTAGTTCGCGTCAAACTGGACGACGGATCGAAGTTCCCGTGTGACTGAATATCTAAAATTTCTAGCGATACAGGGGGCTGAAAGCTCTGGTCATTAAAATAACTCATGGAAATCAGGTAGTTTGCCTTCCAGTTAACCTCGGATCAAATTTCCTGTGTGACTGCACATCTAACTTTTCTAGCATTATTGGGGGAGGGGGTGAAAGCTATAGTCATTACAAAAAAGACTTTGAAATCCTGTAGTTTGCCTTCCAGTGAACGACGGATCGAAGTTCCCGTGTGACTGAGCATCAGATTCTGCTAGCGTTACAGGGAATTGAAAGCTCTAGTCATTACACAAACTCGTGGAAATCCTGTAGTTTGCCTTCCAGTGAACGACGGATCGAAGTTCCCGTGTGACTGAGCATCAGATTCTGCTTGCGTTACAGGGAATTGAAAGCTCTAGTCATTACACAAACTCGTGGAAATCCTGTAGTTTTCCTCTCAGTGGACGATAGATCGAAGTTCCCGTGTGACTGAACATATAACCTTTCTAGCATTACTGGGGGGGGGGGGGTGAAAGCACTAGTCATAAAAATTCTTAGAAGTCCTGTCGTGTGCCTTCTAGTGGACGATAGATCGAACTTCCCATGTTTATTTATTTATTTATTTATTTCCAATTTGAGCACACATACAGAGGTTCAAAAAATACAGGTAAGAGCAGCATGCCAAAGCCACTTATATGCATAGCATTACGGGCTGGCTTAAAATTAACTTAAGATTAACTAAGCAATGATGAAATCAGTGATAAAACATTAATGTAAACAGATTACTATAAAGCACAAGTGAGTATTACAAAGACAGGTCATATGGTTGCATTCAGTTAGGTAGTGATTCTGTTAGGTAGTGTATTTAAAAAATAATAAAGTTAGATTGGGTTTTAGGTTTAACATTTATGTGATATAATTGTGAGAAACATTTAAGATATACAATTTATAAGGTTCAGTTATTCAGTATTTATTTGGTTTTGGGTGAGTAAGTGATCTTTGAGAAGAGACTTGAATTTATAAACAGGTAGTGTTTCTTTTATATTTACAGGTAATGAATTCCAGATTTTAGGGCCTTTTATGTGCATTGAGTTTTTGCATAGTGTGAGATGGACACGAGGAACATCAAAGAGTGATCTGTGCCTTGTGTTATGGTCATGTGTTCTGTTGAGGTTGGCAAGATGTTTGAGGGGAGGGTTAATATCAGAGTTAAGTGTTCTATGTATGTAATAGGTGCAGTAATAAGTATGGATGTTTTGTATGGTGAGTAGGTTTAGTGTATGTGACTGAACGTATAACATTTCTAGTATTACCTTGGAAGGATGGGGGAGGGTTGAAAGCTCTAGTCATTACAAAAAAATGTGGAAATCGTGTAGTTTGCCTTCCAGTGGATGAGGAATCGAAGTTCCCATGAGAGTGAACATCTAACCTTTCTAGCGTTACCGGCGGGGTTGCGGGGTGCAGGCTGAAAGCTCTAATCATTACAAAGTTTTTTGAAATCCTGTAGCCTGCCTTCCAGTGGACAATGGTTTGAAGTTCCCGTGTGGCTGCAAATCCAACCTTTCTAGCATTACCAAGAAGGGGGAGGGGGTTGAAATCTCCAGTCATTGCAAAAAGCAATGGAAATCCTGTAGTTCGCCTTCCAGTGGACGATGGATCAAAGTTCCCATGTGATTGAAAATCTAACCTTTCTAGTATTACGGGAGTGGGGGGGGGGAGTTGAGAGCTCTAGTCATTACAAAAACTCGTGTAAATCCTGTCGTTTGCCTTCCAGTGGACGACAGATCAAAGTTCCCGTGTGACTGCCCATCTAACCTTTCTAGCTTTAGGCTGGGTTGAATGCTCTAGCCTTTAGAAAAAGTCTTGGAAATCCTGTAGTTTGCTTTCCACTGGACGATGGATAGAAGTTCCCATGTGACTGAACATTGAACCTTTCTAGTATTACAGGGAATGGGGGAGGGTTGAAAGCTCGAGTCATTGCAAAAAGCAATGGAAATCCTGCAGTTTGCTTTCCAGTGGACTACGGATTATAGTTCCCGTGTGGCTGAACGTCTAACCTTTCTAGCATTACAGGGAGTTGTAAGCTCTAGTAATTACAAAAAGTAATGGAAATCCTGCAGTTTGCCTCATACTGGACGATGGATCGAAGTTCCCATGTGACTGAACATCTAAAATTTCTAGAATTACCGGGGGAGGTTGCGGGGGGGGGGGGCTGAAAGCTCTAGTCATTACAAAAACTTGTAGAAATCTAGTATGTGCAACATCTGGGTATCTTTATTGTAGACGTTTCGCCATCCAGTGGCTTTATCAATACAAATTCCAGGACAAAACTTGAAGACAGAACTATGTACAGAAGATGAGGTAATCAGTCCCTCAACCTTGGAGTTGGTGCGAAGAGCACCGTAGTCGTGGAGATTCTGAAGCAGAAGCAAGACGCCTGGCGCTTATATAGTAACGTCAGGTGGAAATGGGACGGGTAGCAGACGAGGGCATAGTCACTGGTAGGCGGGATTCCCCAGTGGAAGTAGATCCTACCCAAAGAGATGGATTAGTTGTAGTAGTTGTCGTAGTCGTGAAGGTTATGTACATGTCCTCAGAATCAAGATTCCATGATGTTGCAGTGTCTGACAGATTGTACAAGAATGGTATACAATACCGACAAGATGAAATTGAGACACATGTGCAACATCTGGGTTGCACATGTCTCAATTTCATCTTGTCGGTATTGTATACCATTCTTGTACAGAAATCTAGTAGTTGGCCTTCCAGTGGACAACGGATCGACGTTCCTGTGTGACTGCACATCTGAATTTTCTAGCGTTACAGGAGGGAGTGAAAGCTCTAGTCATTACAAAATCTTGTAGAAATCTAGTAGTTGGCCTTTCAGTGGACGACGGATTGAATTTCCCATGTGACTGCAGATCTAACTTTTCTAGCATTACCGGGGGGGGGGCAGGGCTGAAAGCTATAGCCATTACAAAAAGTTGTGGAAATCCTGTAGTTTGCCTTCTAGCATACGATGGATGGAAGTTCCAGTGTGACTGCACATCTAACCTTTCTAGCGTTACAGAGAATTGAAAGCTCTAGTCATTGCACAAAGTCGTGGTAATCCTGATGTTTGACTTCCAGTGGACGACGGATTGAAGCTCCCGTGTAAGTGCATACCTAATCTTTCTAGCATTATGAGCTGGGGGGAGGATGAAAACACTAGTCAGTACAAAAATTCATGGAAATCGTGTTTGCCTTCCATTGGATGACGGATCGAAGTTCCCGTGTGACTGCCCATCTAACCTTTCTAACGTTACAGGAAGGGGGGGGGGGGTGTTATGTTGTTGAAGGCTCAAGTCATTACTAAAAGTCCTGGAAATCCTGTAGTTTGCTTTCCAGTGGACTACGGATTAAAGTTCCCGTGTGGCTGAACATCTAACCTTTCTAGCATTACAGGGAGTTGTAAGCTCTAGTAATTACAAAAAATAATGGAAATCCTGCAGTTTGCCTCATACTGGACGATGGATCGAAGTTCCCATGTGACTGAACATATAACGTTTTTAGTTTTACCAGGGGGAGGGGGTTGAGAGCTCTAGTCATTATAAAAATTCTTGGAAATCCTGTAGTTTGCCTTCCAGTGGACGAGGGATCGAAGTTCCAGTGTGAATGAACACCTAACCATTCTAGTGTTACAGGGGGTTGAAAGCTCTAGTCATTACAAAAAGTCTTGGAAACCCTGTAGTTTGCCTTCTAGTGGTTGATGGAATGAAGTTCCCATGTGACTGTACATCTAGCATTTCTAACATTATAGGGGGTTGAAATCTCAACAGCTAAAAGCATTGCGAAGGGGATGGGGTTGAATGCAAAAAGCTGGGGAAATCCTGTAGTTTGCCTTCCAGTACACGACAGATCGACGTTCCCTTGTGACTGCACTTCTAACCTTTTTAGCATGATAGGGGGTTGAAAGTTCTAGTCATTACAAAAAGTCGAAGAAATTACGTAGTTTGCCTTCCAATGGACGACGGATCGAGGTTCTCGTGTGGCTGCACATCTGACCTTCCTAGCATTACGGGAGTTTGAAAGCTCGAGTCATGACAAAATGTTGTGGAAATCCTGTAGTTTCCCATCCAGTGGACGTCGGATCAAAGTTACTGTGTGACTGTACTTCTGTCCTTTCTAGCGTTATGGAGGAAGGGGTGAGTGAAGGCTCTAGTCTTTAAAAAAATTGTGGAAATTCTGTAGTTTGTGTTCCATTGGACGACGGATCGACGTTCCCCTGTTACTGAACATATGACCTTTCCAGCATTACCGTTGGGGGGGGGAGAGTTTCAAAGCTCTAGTCATTGCCAAAAGTCTTGGAAATCCTGTATATTTGCTTTCCAGTGGACAATGGATCGACGTTTCCCTGTGACTGCACTTCCAACCTTTCTAGCTTCACAGGGGTGGGGGTTGAAAGCTCTAGAAATTACAAAAAGTTGTGGAAATCCTGATGTTTTCCTTACATTGGATGACGGATCGAAGTTTCCTTGTGAGTGAACATCTAACCATTCTGCTGTTACAGGAGGTTGAAAGCTCTAGTTATTACAAAAAGTCGAAGAAATCCTGTAGTTTGTCTTCCAGTGGACGATGGATCGAAGTTCATGTGTGATTGCACATCTAATCTTTCTAGCATTAGGGGAGGTTGAAAGCTCTGGCGAGGCAAGGTTCTGACCAGAGCTTTGGTGAGATGGGGAAGAAAGGAGGATGGGTAAGGATGGAATGAGTGAAAGGTTAGGGGGTGCCGTTTTAAAGATAAGTGGCCTATCCACTTCGGTGTGGTTTGTATGCGTGTGCATACGTGTTGTGTAATTCGTGGTAAAGTTATGTTTATAGGATAGGCATACCTCCTACTTGTCAGTTGCACAGTGCTATATCAGGTGTATACCGGTGAGCCACTGATTTGGAAGGATGCATACTATTGGGAATTGCCTTTTTTTCCCCACAAGAGGTTGGTCGTAAGGCCGCAGCTGCAGGTGGTAGTTGCAGGTCATTTGATGGGGGTTGGTTGCTCACCTGGAGTTGGCTGGCTAAGCAGTTTCTGAGGTGGTGTCCTGCTAGAGGATAATTGTAGGTGTTACAAGGATAGTTGTGAGGTGTTGATTGATAGAAGTGGGTCACCCAGAATTGGGGAGAGTTAGTCCATGTTACTAGACGTAGAATGGTTCTGGTGGTATCCATTTTCTTCTTCGGGGAGGTCGCTTAAGATTTTTGGTCGAGGGAAGTTCTCCTTGTGGATGAAGCATTGAACTCTTTGTTGGAGGGTCATTCTTTGGGATCTGTGGGGTGGGGTGCTAATGGTGTAGTAGGTCGTGTTCGATGGTTGGGGAGGGTTCTCTCTGTCAGGTACATAGAGTTCCTGCATGTCATACAGTTGTCTCTTCATTAGTTTGTCTAGCCTGACGTTGATTGCAGTGATTCTCTGTTGTATGTGCAGGTTTTCAGTCCTGATTCTGTCTCTGAATCTGGTGCCAGTGATAAAGCGGAGGGCTCTCTTTTGATTCTTTGGAGTTGTAGCATGTTGGTTTTGGTTGTGAGCGACATGGTTACACAAGGGTATTCTAGCAGAGGTCTGATCATCATCTTGTACAGGTGTTGTTTGGTGTGGGAGGGGCTGTCTTAAATCGGTAAAGTTGGCCAAGGTGGGCTTTTGTTAGGTTGGGTTGTAGAATTGAGTAATCTGTCGATCTCATATCTTAAGATCCTGTTTGGATTCCTAATTTTCAATTCGGGTGCCTCTGATGGAAATGCCTCCTTTTTGTCTTCTATGGTTGATGGTAAGCAGCCGATGGTGCTGATGAGGACTTTGTCTGGGTTGGTTGTGATTCTCCATTTCTTCTCCCACCTAGCTGTTCTCCTAAGTTCTTCATTCATTTTCTCTATTGCTCTCCTATGCTTACTTGCACCAGCGGTGGGGGTTGAAGAGACTACATGGATAGCATCATCTGCAAATTGAGTGATGATGGTATCATTGTGTTCAGGCTGGGGAGGTCGTTGACGTATATGTTGAAGAGTATAGGGCTGAGGCAAGAGCCTTGGGGTGGTACTGCTGTCCGTGTGAAAGGAGTTGCTTCCGTGCCGTGGAAGGTGGGGATGATTCTTCTTTCTGTTAAGTTGTAGATGAGCCTGCGGAAGGTCCAGTTATGGTCAGGGAGGTCTATGAGTTTGAAAATGAGACTGTTGTGCCACAGGCTGTCCAAGGTCTATGTTGAAATGAGACTGTCGTGCCTGGTGGCAATCAGGGCCAGGTTCCCTTGCTTCTTCAGGCTGGCCACGGCATCGAAGATAATATTTATAGCATGCCGAGTGCTGCAGCGGGACCTGAAGCCAAACTGCCTTTCAGAGAATAGGTGGTCGAACTCCATGTAATAATTCAGCCTGTTAGGGATTATTCTTTCGAAAACTTTGCCCGTGACTTCGAGTAGGGAGATGGGCCTGTAGTTCTCAGGGTTGCAGTTGTCCTTGTTGGGTTTGGTGATGAAGATCATCCTAGCCGTCTTGAATGCCACTGGGAAATGACCAGATGCCAAGATGGCATTGTAGATATTCACCAGTGACATCTTGCAGTTCTGGGGAAGGTACTTTAGTTGTTTAGCTGTTATGCCTGATGGATCAGGTGCTGTGTTTCTCAGTCGCCCAATGACCTGGGAACACTTACCTGAGCATAATTGGTCTGGTTAGAGGGTGTTCGTTTTCGAGAGATGTGTCAATTGATGGTATTGGATGGAAGTCTTCCAGGTTCTCGTCACGTCATTGGTTGACTCAGTGGTAGTGATTATTGTTAAATCTTCTGCTGTCGTTGTGTGAGAGAATGTTCTCCCATACTTTGCCCATCAGCTTGGCTTGGTCTGGTGGCGTCATCGAGCAAGGTAGTCGCTTTCTCACCATCTTCGTCGGTGAAGGAGTGAGTGAAGTGTGGAGTGGGGGTGTGGTTGGCCCCTAGAAGTTTACGGATCTTGTTCCAGAATTGGTCTGGGTGGCGTTTATACTGGTTTGCTTGGATCATTACAAAAAGTTGCAGAAATCCTGAAGTTTCCTTGCAGTGGATGAGGATCCTGTGTGACTGCACATCTAACCTTTCTAGCGTTACAAGGGGGGGGGGGTGAAGAATGAAGGCACTAGTCATTACAAAAAGTCTTAGAATTCCTGTAGTTTGTCTTCCAGTGGACGATGGATGGAAGTTCCCATGTGACTGCACATCAAACCTTTCTAGCATTACAGAGGTTTAAGAGCTCTAGTCATTAAGAAAAGTCATTGAAATCCTGTAGTTTGTCTTGCAGTGGACGACGAATCAAAATTCCAGTGTGACTACACATCTAGCCTTTCTAGTATTAACTGGGGGAGATGGGTTGAAAGCTCTAATCATTACAAGAAGGTGTGTAAATCCTGTAATTTGCATTCCATTGGACGATGGATCGAAGCTCCCATGTGACTGCACATCTAACCTTTCTAGCATTACCCGGGGGGGGGGGGAGTGGAGGGAAAGCTCTAGTCGTTACAGAAAGTCGTGGAAATCCTGTAGTTAGCCATCCAGAGCTTACATTTGTTTGTTTACCAAGAATAACCTGCCAATAAATAAAATAATTGAGGTGCAGCATTTACACACACACAAGATATTTCATGAAAAAAAATTTCTCTTGGACATCAGTCCATCTCTGGAAGCCACCGCAGTCTTGACGAGACTCCAGAGTCTTCCAGACTACGGTGATCTTCACCAAGGCTGAGGGATCGTTTACCTCATCCTTTGTATATAGTTCTGTCCTCCAGTTATGTCCTTGAACTTGTGTTGATAAAGCCACTGGAGGGCGAAACGTCTACAATGAAGATACCCAGATGTTGCACGTGTGTCTAATTCTCATCTTGTCGGTATTGTCTACCATCATGTACACTCGAGTGTAGATAAATTGCTGATGAATTAGACTTGTGAGCAACAATTTGAGGAAACGTTTCGCCACACATTGGTTTCATCAGTCCCATACAAAGAAGGGTTTGTGAACCGAGGGATTTTGGAGGAAATCGTCCTTACCCGGGAATCGTGTTTCAGTCTATCAATCTTGAAATTTTTTTTAAATATAATAAAGGGAAAAAGCGCTAAACCCGTAGAATATATGCTCCTGGGGGGGGGGAAATTGAAGGTTTGGGTTTAAATTCAGAGAACTGGATCACAGATCCAATTCCTTAGACGAGGCCCCTCACCATATCAAGGAACCCCCCTGGGGGATAAATTTGCAAAGAACACGTATATCCGCAGACAGATGAGGTGAAGCAGTTTTAGAAAATTTAAATGGAACTCGGGTGTAGTTCTCTCTTCCCGCCCGGGAGCGTCCACCCTTTAAGGCGGTCTTTAGCCGTGTTGTACCTGGATATCTGTCTCCAATGGATACTCAGGGGTTTGCTAGTTATCTCTTCCCGTCCTGGGCGTCCACAGTTTAAGGAGGGTCTTTAGCGTGATTGTCCTCGATATTGTCTCCAATGGATACTCAAAGGGCTAGTTATTTTTCCCCGCCATGGAGCTCCACCGCTTTAGGACGGTCTTTAGCCGTGTTTGTCATGGATATCTGTCCCAGGTACTCAGAGGTGCTAGTTTCTCTTCCCGCCCTGGAGCGTCCACAGCTTTAAGGAGGGTTTTACCCGTGTTTGTACACTGGATATCTGTCCCCTGGTCCCCGGGTCCCTAGTTACCCTTTGCCGCCCAGGGGACGCCACACGCTTTAAGGACGGCTTTAGCCGTGATATAACTGGATAATGTCCCCAAAGGGGAAAAATTTACTTTTCCTTCCAGAGAAATTTATCTGGCATCCGTTCAAAGGCGCCGGGTTTCCCCCGCCCTCAAAAAGGCCCCCTGTCTTAGATAAAAAAACAGGGGCCACCCCGAAAATTGCTCCTTTCTAACCGTTTTGGGCTCTGGATGACTGGAATGGCAGGCAAATTTGACCAAAGGGGCGGTTGGAAAGGAAAAACGGGTTTGTTGTGTAGCGTTGCCTCTCTGGATTCCCCCGATGACTCTAAAATTTTTTAGTTTAATAATTCTCTGTGCATGGGACTTTCGGGGCTTAAACCCTTTTTTGAGGATATTTGTCCCGTGTTGAGGATATTTGTCCCCTTTTTTGACGATTTTGTCCCGGTTTAGAATATTTGTCCAGCTGTGCCATGACAGGAATTTGCGAAGTGCTGCCATGCAGTGACATTTTCCCGTGTGCCCATGACAGGACATTTTTCCTTGTGTGCCCATACGTGACTTTTTTCCCCGCTGCTGCCTGACGTGAAATTTTGTCCCCAGCTGCTGCCCTGACAGTGCATTTGTCCGTGTGCCCCATGCAGTGAATTTGTCCCGTGCTGCCCCTGACGTGACTTTGTCCTAGGCTGCCCCATGACAGTGACATTTGTCCTGCTGCGCCCCTGACATGCATTTGTCCCCGCTGTCCCCTGACGGACATTTGCCCGTGCTGCCCATGACAGTGACATTTGTCCCAGTGCTGCCCATGAAGTGACATTTTTTCGAAGCGTGCCCCTGACGTGACATTGGGGCCTAGTGCGCCCATGACAGTGACATTTTCCCCGCGGCCCATGACGTGAATTTGTCCCAGCTGCTGCCATGACGTGAATTTGTCCCAGTGCTGCCCTTGCAGGAAAATTTTTCCCAGCGCTGCCATGACAGTGCATTTGTCCTAGCTGCTGCCCATGACGGCATTTGTCCCAGTGGTGCCCATGACGTGCATTTGTCCCCGCTGTGCCCATGACAGTGACATTTTTCCCCCCTTTTGCCCATGACAGTGACATTTGTCCCGCTGCTGCCCCCGCAGTGAATTTGTCCTAAACTGTGCCATGACGTGACATTTTTCCCAGCTTGCCATGACGGACATTTGCCCAGCTCGGCCCATGGGCAGTGAATTTGTCCCAGTGTGCCCCCTGCATGAAATTTGTCCAGCTGCGGGCCCCGACAGGAATTTGTCCAGTGGCCCATGCGTGACAAATTTTTCCCAGCTGCTGCCCTGACGTGCATTTGTCCCCGCTGCTGCCCATGACGTGCATTTGTCCCCGCTGTGCCCATGCAGTGACATTTGTCTAGCTGTGCCATGACGTGAATTTGTCCAGCGCTGCCCATGACAGTGACATTTGTCCCAGCGCTGCCTGACGTGACTTTGTCTAGCTGTGCCCCTGCAGGACTTTTCCCCGCTGTGCCATGCAGTGACATTTGTCCTGTGCTGCCCCTGACAGTGAATTTTCCCTAGCTGCTGCCCCTGACAGTGACTTTGTCGTAGGTGCCCCTGACGTGACTTTGTCCCCCCTGCGCCCATGAAGTGACATTTGTCCCCCTGCTGCCCTGACGTGAATTTGCCCCGCTGTGCCCCTGACAGTGAATTTGTCCAGCTGCTGCCATGACAGTGACATTTGTCCCAGCTGCGCCCTGACAGTGACATTTTCCTAGCTGTGCCCCTGACAGTGACTTGTCCCAGCTGCTGCCAGGGCAGTGACATTTGTCCCCGCGCTGCCATGACGTGCTTTGTGTAGCTGTGCCCTGACAGTGAATTTGTCCCAGCTGTGCCCCTGACGGAAAATTTGTCCCGTGTGCCCTGCAGTGAATTTGTCCCGTGTGCCCTCAGTGACATTTGCCTGCTGCCCCTGACAGTGACATTTGTCGAGTGTGCCCCTGACAGTGACTTTGTCCTAGTGTGCCCCCCCCAGGACATTTGCCCGCTGCTGCCCCTGACAGGAATTTGTCCCAGCTGCTGCCCATGACAGGACATTTTCCTAGCTTTCTGCCCATGACAGTGAAAAATTTGTCCCGCTGCGCCATGCGTGACATTTGTCCTAGCTGCTGCCCTGACGTGAATTTTTTCCCAGTGTGCCCATGACAGTGACTTTGTCCCCGTGTGCCCCCCCGTCCCTTTTCCCTTCCCTCTTTTTCTCTCCTGCCCTCCTTTTCCCACTTGCCATGACAGTGACATTTGTCCCAGCTGTGCCCATGACAGGACATTTTTCCAGCTGCTGCCCAGACGTGACATTTGTCCAGTGTGCCCTGCAGTGACATTTGTCCAGCTGCGCCCCTGACAGTGCATTTGTCCCAGCGCTGCCCCCTGACGTGACTTTGTCCCCCTGCTGCCAAAGACAGTGACATTGTCCCAGCTGCTGCCATACAGTGAATTTGTCCCCGCTGCTGCCCCTGACAGGACTTTGGGCCAGTGCTGCCCATCACAGTGCATTTGTCCCGTGCTGCCCTTGACAGTGACATTTGTCCAGCTGTTCCCATACGGACATTTGTCGGTGTGCCCAGGGCAGTGACATTTTTTCCCAGCTGTGCCTACAGTGACATTTTTTCTAGCTGCTGCCCATGCAGTGACATTTTTTTCTAGCTGTGCCATACAGTGACTTTTCCTAGTGTGCCCAAATTTTAGTGATTTTTTTTCCCCAAGGGTGTGCCCCCTGACAGTGCATTTGACTGCTGCTTTCTGCAGGGCTGTGGAGATGCAGTTAAGAGGATTGATAAGCCTAGGACCTTGGGGAGGCTAGGACTTTGGGAAGGCTAGGACCTTGGGGAGGCTAGGACCTTGGGAAGGCTAGGACTTTGGGAAGGCTAGGACCTTGGGAAGGCTAGGACTTTGGAGGCTAGGACCTTGGGGAGGCTAGGACTTGGGAAGGCTAGGACCTTGGGAAGGCTAGGAACTTTGGGAAGGCTAGGACCTTGGGAAAGCTAGGACTTTGGAAGGCTAGGACCTTGGGGAGGCTAGGACCTTGGGAAGGCTAGGACCTTGGGGAGGCTAGGACCTTGGAAGGCTAGGACTTTGGGAAGGCTAGACCTTGGGGAGGCTAGGACCTTGGGAAGGCTAGGACTTTGGGAAGGCTAGGACCTTGGGGAGGCTAGGACCTTGGGAAGGCTAGGACTTTGGGAAGGCTAGGACCTTGGGAAGGCTAGGACTTTGGGAAGGCTAGGACCTTGGGGAGGCTAGGACCTTGGGAAGGCTAGGACCTTGGGGAGGCTAGGACCTTGGAAGGCTAGGACTTTGGAAGGCTAGGACCTTGGGGAGGCTGGACTTGGAAGGCTAGGACTTTGGGAAGGCTAGGACCTTGGGGAGGCTAGGACCTTGGGAAGGCTAGGACTTTGGGAAGGCTAGGACCTTGGGAAGGCTAGGACTTTGGGAAGGCTAGGACCTTGGGGAGGCTAGGACCTTGGGAAGGCTAGGACCTTGGGGAGCTAGGACCTTGGAAGGCTAGGACTTTGGGAAGGCTAGGACCTTGGGGAGGCTAGGACCTTGGGAAGGCTAGGACCTTGGGGAGGCTAGGACCTTGGGAAGGCTAGGACTTTGGGAAGGCTAGGACCTTGGGAGGCTAGGACCTTGGGAAGGCTAGGACTTTGGGAAGGCTAGGACCTTGGGGAGGCTAGGACCTTGGGAAGGCTAGGACTTTGGGAAGGCTAGGACCTTGGGAAGGCTAGGACTTTGGGAAGGCTAGGACCTTGGGAAGGCTAGGACTTTGGGAGGCTAGGACCTTGGGAAGGCTAGGACCTTGGGGAGGCTAGGACTTTGGGAAGGCTAGGACCTTGGGGAGGCTAGGACCTTGGGAAGGCTAGGACTTTGGGAAGGCTAGGACCTTGGGAAGGCTAGGACTTTGGGAAGGCTAGGACCTTGGGGAGGCTAGGACCTTGGGAAGGCTAGGACCTTGGGGAGGCTAGGATCTTGGGAAGGCTAGGACTTTGGGAAGGCTAGGACCTTGGGGAGGCTAGGACCTTGGGAAGGCTAGGACTTTGGGAAGGCTAGGACCTTGGGGAGGCTAGGACCTTGGGAAGGCTAGGACTTTGGGAAGGCTAGGACCTTGGGAAGGCTAGGACTTTGGGAAGGCTAGGACCTTGGGGAGGCTAGGACCTTGGGAAGGCTAGGACCTTGGGGAGGCTAGGACCTTGGGAAGGCTAGGACTTTGGGAAGGCTAGGACCTTGGGGAGGCTAGGACCTTGGGAAGGCTAGGACTTTGGGAAGGCTAGGACCTTGGGGAGGCTAGGACCTTGGGAAGGCTAGGACTTTGGGAAGGCTAGGACCTTGGGGAGGCTAGGACCTTGGGAAGGCTAGGACTTTGGGAAGGCTAGGACCTTGGGGAGGCTAGGACCTTGGGAAGGCTAGGACTTTGGGAAGGCTAGGACCTTGGGAAGGCTAGGACTTTGGGAAGGCTAGGACCTTGGGAAGGCTAGGACTTTGGGAGGCTAGGACCTTGGGAAGGCTAGGACCTTGGGGAGGCTAGGACCTTGGGAAGGCTAGGACTTTGGGAAGGCTAGGACTTTGGGAAGGCTAGGACTTTGGGAAGGCTAGGACTTTGGGAAGGCTAGGACTTTGGGAAGGCTAGGACTTTGGGAAGGCTAGGACTTTGGGAAGGCTAGGACTTTGGGAGGCTAGGACATTGGGAAGGCTAGGACCTTGGGGAGGCTAGGACCTTGGGAAGGTTAAGTCCTTGGGAAGGCTAGGACTTTGGGAAGGCTAGGACTTTGGGAAGGCTAGGACCTTAGGAAGGCTAGGACCTTGGGGAGGCTAGGGCCTTAGGAAGGCTAGGACCTTGGAAAGGTAGAACCTTGGGGAGGCTAGGACCTTGGGAAAGCTAAGACCTTGGGAAGGCTAGGACTTTGGGAAGGCTTGGACCTTGGGAGGCTAGGACCTTAGAGAGGCTAGGACCTTCGGGAGGCTAGGACCTTTGGAAGGCTAGGACCTTGGGGAGGCTAGGACCTTGGGAAGGCTAGGACCTTGGGGAGGCTAGGACCTTAGAAAGGCTAGGACCTTAGGAAGGCTAGGACCTTGGGGAGGCTAGGACCTTGGGAAGGCTAGGACCTTGGGGAGGCTAGAACCTTAGGAAGGCTAGGACCTTGGGGAGGCTAGGACCTTGGAAAGGTAGAACCTTGGGGAGGCTAGGCCCTTGGGAAGGCTAGGACCTTAGGAAGGCTAGGACCTTGGGGAGGCTAGGACCTTAGGAAGGCTAGGACCTTGGAAAGGTAGAACCTTGGGGAGGCTAGGACCTGGGGAAGTCTAGGACCTTGGGGAGGCTAGGACCTTGGGGAGGCTAGGACCTTGGGGAGGCTAGGACCTTGGGGAGGCTAGGACCTTGGGAAGGCTAGGGCCTTGGGGAGGCTAGGACCTTGGGGAGGCTAGGACCTTGGGAAGGCTAGGACCTTGGGAAGGCTAGGACCTTGGGGAGGCTAGGACCTCGGGAGGCTAGGACCTTGGAGAGGCTAGGACCTTCGGGAGGCTAGGACCTTGGGAAGGCTAGGACCTTGGGAAAGCTAGGACCTTGGGGAGGCTAGGACCTTGGGGAGGCTAGGACCTTGGGAAGGCTAGGACCTTGGGGAGGCTAGGACCTTAGGAAGGCTAGGACCTTAGGAAGGCTAGGACCTTGGGGAGGCTAGGACCTTGGGAAGGCTAGGACCTTGGGGAGGCTAGAACCTTAGGAAGGCTAGGACCTTGGGGAGGCTAGGACCATGGGGAGGCTAGGACCTTAGGAAGGCTAGAACCTTAGGAAGGCTAGGACCTTGGAAAGGTAGAACCTTGGGGAGGCTAGGACCTTGGGAAGGCTAGGACCTTAGGAAGGCTAGGACCTTGGGGAGGCTAGGACCTTAGGAAGGCTAGGACCTTAGGAAGGCTAGGACCTTGGAAAGGTAGAACCTTGGGGAGGCTAGGACCTGGGGAAGTCTAGGACCTTGGGGAGGCTAGGACCTTGAGGAGGCTAGGACCTTGGGGAGGCTAGGACCTTGGGGAGGCTAGGACCTTGGGGAGGCTAGGACCTTGGGAAGGCTAGGACCTTGGGGAGGCTAGGACCTTGGGGAGGCTAGGACCTTGGGAAGGCTAGGACCTTGGGAAGGCTAGGACCTTGGGGAGGCTAGGACCTTAGGAAGGCTAGGATCTTGGGGAGGCTAGGACCTTGGGAAGGCTAGGACCTTGGGGAGGCTAGGACCTTAGGAAGGCTAGGACCTTAGGAAGGCTAGGACCTTGGAAAGGTAGAACCTTGGGGAAGCTAGGACCTTGGGAAGGCTAGGACCTTGCGGAGGCTAGGACCATGGGGAGGCTAGGACCTTAGGAAGGCTAGAACCTTAGGAAGGCTAGGACCTTGGGAAGGCTAGGACCTTGGGGAGGCTAGGACCTTGGGAAGGCTAGGACCTTAGGAAGGCTAGGACCTTGGGGAGGCTAGGGCCTTAGGAAGGCTAGGACCTTAGGAAGGCTAGGACCTTGGAAAGGTAGAACCTTGGGGAGGCTAGGACCTTGGGAAGGCTAGGACCTTAGGAAGGCTAGGACCTTGATGAGGCTAGGACCTTGGGAAGGCTAGGACCTTGGGAAGGCTAGGACCTTGGGGAGGCTAGGACCTTGGGGAGGCTAGGACCTTAGGAAGGCTAGGACCTTAGGAAGGCTAGGACCTTGGGAAGGCTAGGACCTTGGGAAGGCTAGGACCTTGGGGAGGCTAGGACCTTGGAAAGGTAGAACCTTGGGGAAGCTAGGACCTTGGGAAGGCTAGGACCTTAGGAAGGCTAGAACCTTAGGAAGGCTAGGACCTTGGGGAGGCTAGGACCTTGAGAACCTTTGGGTTGTAGTGATTTTGATAAGAACCTGCCTTATATGGACCAGTAGGCCTTCTGCAGTGCTCCTCCATTCTTACGTTCTTATGTAATTAGACACATGTGCAACATCTGGGAATCTTTCACGTACACGTTTCGCCATTCAGTGTCTTTATCAATACAAAGACCTAATGGGGAGACTGAAGAATTACATAGGAAAGATGGCAAAGGGTCCCTCAGCCTTGGAATTGGTGAAAATAACCCGAGTCTTCAGCACTACGGTGTTCTTCACCTCTAGGGATTGATTACCTCATCTTTCATATATAATTCTACAGTCTTCCCATTATGTCCTTGTATTGATATAGCCACTGGAGGGCGAAACGTCTACAGTTAAAGATTCCTAGATGTTTATGTATCTATTCTTACGTCTTGTCGGTATTATGTGCCATAATTTCCATCTTGTCTCGTAGTCGATAGATTACAGCCACATAATGGGTCCAGGGACTGGAGCTCAACATTTGGATGTTGTTGGAGAGTTATGGTGGTAATACTGTTTGTATAACTCTCAACAATAGCTAAAAGTAACAAATTTACTTATGAAACTTAACAATGTTGTAAGTAGATACGAGTTACTTACAAAAGACCAAATCAGATTTTTTCAAGAATGGCTTGTGCCATTGTGGGTTAAATTACCTGGCCATTTTTGGAATATTTGTGAGAGAGATGTCTTGGAATATATGATTATTTAAGCAAGGTGTGACAGTAGTGTTTCTGGCGGCTTTGAGGGATCTTGTTCCATGTCTAACAGAGCCTGGATTTAGCTAGGCATATTAACAGGCGGAACATTTCTCTCATTGGCACGATCTATCGTGCTGTTGTTAGATTTACCTATAGTATGTTAGGTAGGAGGTCACATGTGCAACAGTGTCATTGTGTTTGGCAACGTTTCGCTCTCCAAGAGCTTTGTCAAGCCGTTGCTAAGAGAGAGAACTTCTGGAGAGCGAAATGTTGGTGTAATATAACGTCGCGATGTGAAACACGTTGATCGTGGCTGGTGTTAGTTATTCTAGGATGTGGACCATTGTCTTAGTCTAGTTTTAGTTTTCTAAGCTCTCTCTTCTTTCTCCTTCTCTTCCCCCTTTTCCTTTTCTCCTTTTTCCCTTTTTTTTCCCATTTTTCTTTTCTTTTTTACCCCCCTATTTCCTATTTTTTTCCTTTTTTCCCATTATTTCTCCTTACCCCCTCACCCCCCTTTTTCCCCCCATCATTTTTTATTTCCCCCCCCTCCCCCCCTCCTCCCCCCTCTTTTTATTTCCCCCCATTTTTTTATTTTCCCCCCCAAAATCCCCCCCCCCCTCCCCCCCTACGTAAGCTCCTCATTGGTATAACCAACCTAACTGGAAAAAGATGAGGAAACCCCGAGGAGGGGGAAGAAAAAGGAAGTTAAGGAGGAAAGGAAAAACAGGAAAAATGATTTTTATAATAAAGATAGTTTTTTTTGGAAAAAATTTTTTTTGAGAAAGGGAAAGTTTTTATTTTTCCGGGTTTCCCTTTCGTATTTTCTAAAAACCTGTTTTTTTAAAATTTATGCGCTTTTACTGCCCTGTTACTGTGCTTTATGGGGGTTTTCCCTGTAAAGCGGGGTTGCCACGCGTTTGGGCCCCTTTTTTTTTTCTTCGTACTAAAGTGGTTAATCGTTTTACTGCTTTATTGCCCCAGTTACAGTGCTTAATAAACGGGATTTAAGGGGCTTGGAAGTTCCCAAGCGTTTGTTACTCTGTTGTACGAAAAGGGGGGGTTTTCCTGTTTTTTTTTAGCTTTCCTTTCCCCAGGAGATCCTTTTTTTAAAAATGTAATTAAAATTTTTATGTTTTCGGGGTTTTCGGGGACTTGTTTTGCTTTTTAAAAACCCGGGGAACCGGGGGTTTACAGCCTTCCCCCTGTTACGGATCTTGCCCCTGATGTTAAAAACGTTTTTTTTCTTTTGGGTTGGGGCGGGTGGCGTCCCCCCCCCTATGTTTAAATCAGTTGCTGTTGCACCCTTTCCGCCCTTTAAGGGGCGGGCTGCCCTGGTTCACCGATGCATTTTTCCTTACTGATCGAAGGATTCTACGGGGCGCTGGGGTTAAAAACCCCTTTCTTTTGAGAAAACCGGCCTATTTTGGGTTTTGCCCCCGTTTCTAAAATGTACTGCCGCTTTAAAATTAGTATTTTTCCCCTGGTTATTTCTGCGTCCCTTGAATTTTTGGGTTTTTCGTTTAATAGTATGCTCTGTCCCCTTTCGGGGTGCTGTTTTGTTAACAAACCCCGTGTAGGGGATCGGTTCTGAGGGGCATTTTGGTAGTTTGCGTTTGGGGAACGTTGACTGATGCTGTGTAAAAAAACGGCCCCCTTTTCCATTTAAAAATGTGTGGGGGCTCTGCCCGGGGCGCCCTTGGGGTTGGGAAAAAATCTCCCCCCTTTTTAAAACCCGCCTGCTCCCTTTCCAGGCTCCCTAAGCTGATACCTCAAACTGTGCGGGGAAGCTGGCAAGGAGCAAAAGGTTTCCCCCCCTGCTACTGTTTTTTAAAACGAAATTACGGCTGACCCTGACTACTCGCGTTCGGGTGTGGGGTGAGTGTTATATTGCGTTTTGGGTTAATTTCCTTTTTTAAATTCAATTGCTGCTGTTACTGCTGCTGTTACTGTGTTTTATGCTGCTGTTACTGGCTTTACTTGGCATGCTGTTACATGGGTTTTGGCTGTTACTGTTGTTACTGCTGCGTTATGGGTTTACGCTGCGTTACGTGTTTTACTGCTCTGTTAACTGTGTTACGTGTGTTATTTGATTTACTGCTGCTGTATGTGTTACGTGCGTACGCTGCTTTAAACCCTGTGTTACGCGGGTTACTGTGTTTCTGTGTTTTAACTGCTGTTCCCTGGTTACTGTGTTTTACTGCTGCGTTACGTTTTTACGCGCTTTTTAAACTGATGTTATGTGATGTTAGGTGTTCTGCTGTTTTACTGTGTTTTACTGCTCTGTTCCCGGATTTTTCTTGATTCCTGTTCTTGGTTTTTCCCGTGCTTTTACTGGCTTTTCTGTTTTTATAAAGGTACTGCTGTGTTAATGTCTGTTATGATGCTACTGCTGTTAAATGATGTTTATGCTACTGTGTTCTGATGCTATGCTGGTTTTACTCTGTGCGAAGCTGCTTTACAGAATGCGTTATAGCGTTACTGATGTCTGTGCTGTTACTGATGCTTTAACTGCTGCTTTTAAAAGCTATGCTGCGTTTTTTTGAGTTTTAGTGGGCATTTTCTGAGCTAGCTGCTTTATGGCTTAGAGTTTTCTGGCTTTAAAGATGCGTTATGAGCTACTGTGCTGTTATGAGCTGCTGCTGTTAGTGCAAAGTTGCTATTTTAACTAAAGCTACGAGTTTTCCTGTTACGGCCTATGCTGCTGTTTTTGTATGTTTCCGCTCTTTTTGTGCTACTGCTTTTTTATGATCCTGCTGAGTTACTGATGCTAGCTGCTTTTACTGAGCTATGCGCGTTCTGCGCTGTTACGGGCCTGCTGCTGTTCGATCGCCAATGTGCTGTTACGGGCTGGCTGTTTACGTGTTTTATGCTGCTTTACGATGACGTTACTTGCACCCCTTTTTTGGCACTGCGGGTTAAGAGCTACTGCTGTGTTACGAGCTACGCTGCTGTCTATGCTGGCGTTATGATGTTATCTCTGTTACTGTGTTATACTCAGCTTTTTACTGATGCAAACTGCTGCTGTTACTGATGACCGTTACTGTTTTCTAACTGCTGCTTTTACTGAGCTCTGCTGTTTTACTGATGCGGGGTTTACTGATGCTACTCTGCTGCTTTACATGCACTGCTGCTGTTACTGAGGTTTTTGTCAGATGTACGCTGCTGTTACTGATTATGCTGAGTTAAAGGCTGTTATGAGCACTGCTGCTGACTGAGCTCCCTGATGTTTATGCGTTACTAGTTTTTTTAAATGCTGCTGTTACTGCTTGCTCTGTCGTGCTTTTTTGATGCTGTTACTGATGTACTGCTGCTGTTACTGATCTTGCTGCTGTTAAAGATGCGCTGTTTTTCTGATGCTTGCTGCGTTTCTGATGCTACCTGTTACTGATGCTATGCGCTGTTATGATGCTTTACTGTGCTTTTACTGTGTTTTGGTTTGTTCGATGCTATGCTGCTGTTTACGATCCCTTTATTTGCCTGCTGTTATGATGCTATGCTGCTTTTATGATGCTGTTTGCGATGCTTTAACGGCTGCGTTACGATTTCTGGGTTATTCTGATGCGACTGCTGTGTTACTGCTGCTTTTAACATGCTGCTGCGCTTTTTACTGTGCTGAGGTGTTACTGAGAAAAGGCCCTGCTGCGTTTACTGGATGTGCTGCTGGTTACTGATGCTCTGCTGTTACGTGCTCTGCTGTGTATGTGCTGTTTACTGATGTACTGCGCTGTTACTGATCTATTTGCGCCTTTTACGAGCTACTGCGCTTTTTACTGATGCTGCTGTTTACTGATCTGCTGTTCTATGCTGCGTTACTGTGCTACGCTGCTGTTACTGTTTTGGGGGGCTACTGCTCTGTTTGATGTACCGCGAGGGTTTATGATGCTACTGCTGCTGAAAGATGCAGCCGTTACGATGCTGTTACTGTTACGCTGCTTTTCCCTGTGCTTGTTCTGCTCTTTTAATGATGCTACGTGTTGTTCTGATGCTACTGCTGCGTTAAGAGCACTGTGGTTACTGATTGCTTTTACGATGCAGTGCTGCTGTTACTGATCTTTTAATGCTGCGTTTACTGAGCTACTGCTGCGTTACTGATGCTCTGGTTTTACTGAGTTTACTGCTGTTACTGAGCACTGCGCTGTTACTGGCTATGTGCGTTACGGGCTGGCTACTGCTGTTATGAGCTATTCTGCTGTTCTAAAAGTATGCGCTTTTTGGTTTTAACTTGCTCCCGGTTTTGATGCTGTGCGCTGTTTGATCTATGCTGCTTTACTGAGCTCTCTTTTTACTGATGCTGTTTTACGGGGTGTACTGTGTTTTTATTCTGCTTTTACTGATGCACGTGGTTACTAGCACTGCTGGTTACTAGCTACTGCTGTGTTACGATGTTTTTAGTGCTGTGTTACGATGCTGCTTTTTCGTGCACGCTGTTACTGATGCTCTGCTGTTTACTGATGCTACTGCGTTTACTGATCTACTGCTGCTGTTACTGATGCTGCAGTTACTGATCTCTGCTGTTCCCCGGGCTTGTTTACCTTCTGCTGTTACGGGCATCCCCTTTTTACTGACACTGCTGCTGTTATGATTTTTTTACGGGCTGCTTTTACTGTGCTAGCTGCTTTTACTGATGCTATGCGCGTTACTGATGTACTGCCGTTACTGAGCATGCGTTGTTAGATGTTTGCAGATTACTGATGTTGAGCACGCTGCTGTTACTGATGTTTGCTTTTACTGATGCTACGCTGTGTTACTGATGCTCTTTTGATGCTTGTTTTGATGCTATGTCTGTTTTTTGCTGTGTTACTGGCACGAGTTTTACGGGCCCTGTTACTTGATGATCAGCTGCTGTTACTGATCCTGCCTGTTTATACTACTGCGCTGTTACGCTTGCTGTTTACGATGCTATTGCTGTATGATTCCTGTGATTTTTATATCTCTTTACTATCAACCCCTTTTACAATGAAAACCGCGTTATGATCTGACTACTACTGCCTTTAAACTCACATTTCGTACCCTTTACTATGCACTCTGCTTGTTACTATGCTATTTCCCTTTTTACGGCTACCCTTTTTTTTTTGTTGTTTTCTACTGCCGTTATGATGCATGCTTTGTTGCTGAAGCTATTTTTGGGGTTTACGGGCTACTCGCTTTACTGTATTTTATGTGCTTTTTACTGATGTTACTGCTGCTGTTTTTTTGACGCTGGGTTATGATCTCGCTGCTGTTACTGAAGTTTTACGGGGCTGCTGGTTATGATGCTCTGCGCTTTTACTGCTGCTGTTACTGATGTACTGTGCTTTTACTGATCACGCTGCTGTTGGCGTGCCTGATCCCTGTTTTACTGAGCTACCAGCTGAAAAGAGCTTTACTGTTTTACTGTGCTGTTACTGACAGCTTTATTGCGTTTTACTTCTTGTTTTTGATGTTTGGGGTTTACGAGCACGGGGTTTGTTACGACTACTGCTGCGTTACTGTGCTTTTGGTTTGTTTTTTTACGATGCTACGCAGCTGTTACTGATCTACTGCGCGTTTGTTTACTGCCTGTTACTGATGCAGCTTTTTAATGATGCTCGCTGCTGTTCTGAGGCTATGCGCTGTTATTCCCTGTGTTTACTGCGCGTTACTGATGCTACGCTGCTGTTACTGATGTATGCGCTGTTCTGATGCCTTGGCTTTTACGATGCTCTGGTTAATGAGCAACGGGGCAGCTGGTTACTGATGCAGCTGTTTTTTTACTGTGCTTTACAGCGCTGTTATGATCATTTGCTGTTACTGAGTTACGCTGCGTTACTGATGCTAGCGCGTTATGATGCTACGGCTTTTTTATGATGCTACTGCGGTTTGTGTAACGATGTTATGCTGCTGTTACTGTGCTATGCTGCTGTTACTGATGCTACTGCAGTTTTTTTTACTGAGCAACTGGCTTTACTGAGTACTGCTCTGTTACGATGCACTGCTGCGTTACTGAAGCTTTTTTGGGCTGCTGTTACGATGCTACGCGCTGTTACGAGCTACTGCTGTGTTACTGATGCACCCCTTTTACTGTGCTCTGCTGTTTACTGATTTACTGCTGCGTTATGATGTACGCTGCTGTTAGTAATCACTTTTTCTGTGACTGTGCTTTTCTGATGTTATGCTGCTGTTAAGAGCATGTGCTGTTATGACCCTACTGCGCTGTTACTGATGCTATGCTGCTGTTACTGATGTTACTGCTGCTGTTTGAGCTACTGCTGCTGTTATGTCCCGCTGTTTAGATGCCCTGCGTTACTGTGCTCTGTCTGCGAATGCTACCCTGTTCTGATGACTGCCGTGTTACTGAGGTATGCTGCTGTTTACAGTTGTTTTACGTGCTGTTACTGATGCTACTGCGCTGTTACTGATCTACTGCTGCGTTACTGATGCTACTGCTGCGTTACGTGGGCTGCTTTTTTATGATCTTCTGGACTGTGCTTGGCTGTTACTGATGCCTTTACAGTCTTTTTCTTTGCTGAAGCTACTGTGCGTTACTGATGACTGCTGTTTGTTTTTCGATGCACGCGCTGTTACGATGCAGCTGTTTTACTGACTATGTGCTTTTACTGATGCACGCTGCGCTGATGCTGCTTTTATTAGCTCCCGTTACTGATGCTACTGCTGCTGTTATGAGCTACGCTGCGTTTCTGTCACTGAGCGTTACTGATCACCCCGCTTTTAAGGGGTGTTCGGCGACGGGCCCTTACACCTTTACTAAGCTATTTTGGGCTTTACTGATGCGGATGCTGCTCCGCTGTTTATGAGGGCGTTACTGATGATCGTGTTACTGATGGCGCTGTTACTTCTCGGTTTACTGATCTGTGCTGTGAACTGCGCTTTTTATGAGCTCCCGCTGTTACTGTGCTAGTGCTTTTACATGCACTGTTTTGCTGGTTTATGTGCTACTGCTGCTGTTATATGCTTTACTGTCCCTGCGGGTGTTCTATCTGCTGTTCTGAGCTAGCTGCTGTTCCCGGATGGCTGTTACTGAGCTACTGCTGAAGGGCTCGCTGCTGTTTGAGCTCTGCTGCTGTTACGGCTATGCTGCGTTATGATCTATGCTGCTTTTACGATGCTCTGCTGCTGTTTTTACTGATGTACTGCTGCTGTTACTGAGCTATGTTGCTGACTGATGTTTTCTGGTTTACGTGCTACTGCTGCTTTTACGGCTACGCTGCTGTTCGAGCTACTGCGCGTTACTGTTGCTACTGTTGCTGTTATGATGCTTGCCCCTTTGCGTTACGGGATGCTGCTGTTCTGATGACTGCCTTTTTACGATGCACCTGCTGTTACTGATGCTACTGTTGCTGTTCTGATGCCCCTGTTACTGATCTACTGCTGCTTTTTCTGATGCTACGCTGCGTTACGATGCTATGTTGCTGTTACTGAGTTTTTATTTGGCTGCGTTACTGATGTTTGCGTACGATGTACGCGTTTTACGATGCTCTGCTGCTGTTACGTGTGTTTTATTTTCCCTGGTTACGATGCTACGCGCTGTTACTGATCTACTGCTGCTTTATGATGCTACTGCTGCTTTTACGATGCTACTGCTGCTGTACTGTTTTCCTGCGTGTTACTGATGCTCCTGCGCTGTTTTACTGATGCTATGCTGCTTTTACTATGTTTCTGCTGCTGTTACTGATGCCTGCTGCTGTTACTGATGCTACGGCGTTACGATGCTACGCTGCGTTTGATTTTTGCTCTGTTACGATGCACTGCGCTGTAAGATGCACTGCTGCGTTATGTTTACTGCTGCTTTAGATCTACTGCGCTGTTACTGATCCCAACTGTTTTGTTTTGCTGTTTGATGCTACTGCTGCGTTTTTGATGCTCCTGTTTTAAAGTCTATGCTGCGATTGCTTCGCCTGTTACTGGCTACTGCAGCTGTTCTGATGCACTGCGTGTTACGATGTATGTGCGTTAGATGCTGCTGTTATGATCACTGTGCGTTATGATGCACGGCGCTTTTCTGAGACTGCTGCGTTACTGATGCTACTGCTGCTTTTACGATGCACTGCACTGATGATGCTACTGCTGGGTTACGATGCACTGCTCTGTTACTGTTGCTGCTTTTTCTGATCCCTACTGCTGCTGTTATATGTACTGCTGCTGTTACTGATGTGCGTTACTGATGCTATGCTGCTTTTACTGATGCAACTGCTGGTTCTGACTTTTTAACGATGCTACTGCTACGTTACGAGCAATTTGCTGTTACTGATGCTACTGTTTGCGTTACTGATGCGCTGTACTGATGCTCGCGCTTTTCTGATGCTGCTGTTATTGATGCTAGCCTGTTACTGATGCTACTTTTGCTGTTCGATGCTCTGCTGCTGTTACTGTGCTACTGCTGCTGTTCTGATGCTACTGCTGCGTTACGTCTGCTGCTGTTACTGTGCTTTTGTTGCTGTTCTGATGCTCGCTGCTGTTACTGATCACACGCTTTTTACGATGCTTGCTGCTGTTATGATGCTACTATGCTTTTTATGAGCTAGCGTGTTACGATGCTACTTTTTGCTGTGCTACGCGGCTGTTACGATGCACTATCGTTATGATGCTGCTGATTGATGCTACGCGCGTTCTGATGCTACTCTGCTGTTAGGGGTTTTGCACGTTGCTTTCTGATGGTTTTTACTGATGCTATTCGCTTTAGGGCTACGTTTGTTACTGAGCCGTTTTTAAATGCTACCTCTTTACGACTACTCTGCTTTCTGATATCCTTTACTATACCCTTTACTTCTACCTGCTGTATATGCACGCTGCTTCTGATTCGCTGTTACATGCCCTGCTGTTATGTGCTCTCTGTTTTCCGATGCGCTTTTACTGAGCACTGCTACGTTAAGATCCTGTTGCTTTTAGAGTACTGTTGCTTTTACTGAGCGCTGTTACTGATGCTACTGCTGCTGTAGATCTGCTGTTATTGATCTACTGCTGCTGTTACGATGTACTTTTTGCTGTTACTGTGCAAAGCGCTGTTACTGATGCCTGCTGCTGTTACTGAGTATGCTGCTTTTTACTGATACTGCTGCGTTACTGATCTATTGTTGCTGTTACGATGCTACCTGCTTTTACTGATCTACTATGCTTTTTACGATGCTATGCGCTGTTACGACCCTAACTGCTTTACTGATGCTACGCTCTGTTACTGATGCTACTTTTTGCTGAGCTACTGCTGCTTTTTACTGATGTAAACTCTGTTATGTGCTGCTTTATTGAGCTACGCTGCTTTTACTAAATCAACTCCTGTGTTATATCTCTGTTGCTGTTACTGATGCTCTTTTACTGTGCTACTGCCTGTTACTGGCTACTGTTGCTGTAAGATCTGCTTTATTGAGCTACTGCGCTGTTACTGATGCTACCCCTTGTTAGATGCACTGTTTGTTCTGTTTGGGGTTCGATGCTACTGCTGCTGTTCTGATCTACTGCGCTGTTACTGATGCTACTGCGCTGTTATGTTTCTTTTTCTTAACTATCTCTTAAAAACTACTTTTAAACTTTATTCTTCTCTAACTTCTTGGGGTTTCCCCCAACACTCCATATTTTAACACATTACAACAAAAAAACCCCAATGGCCGAAACGTCCTGGTCAGTAATATATCCAGGAGATGTACCTTTCATAGACATCTACTTGGGGGTTTTATGTGACACAATAACTTGATTACGTTCATCTCAGATTGTACGTTTTTCCTTACCTTGTACTTTATTGTTTTTTCCCTTGTACGTTCTTGTTTTTCCCTTTGTACTTTTTGTCTTTCCCTTGTACGTTCTTTCTTCCCCTGTACGTTCTTGTCTTCCCCTTGACTTCTTGTTTTTCCCTTGTACGTTCTTGTCTTCCCCTTTTCGTTCTTGTCTTTCCCTTTAGTTTTTGTCTTTCCCTTTGTACTTTTCTTTTTGCCCTTGTACTTCTTGCTTGCCCTTGTACGTTCTTGTCTTGCCCTTGTACGTTCTTGTCTTGCCCTTGTACGTTCTTGTCTTGCCCTTGTACGTTCTTGTCTTGCCCTTGTACGTTCTTGTCTTGCCCTTGTACGTTCTTGTCTTGCCCTTGTACGTTCTTGTCTTGCCCTTGTACGTTCTTGTCTTGCCCTTGTACGTTCTTGTCTTGCCCTTGTACGTTCTTGTCTTGCCCTTGTACGTTCTTGTCTTGCCCTTGTACGTTCTTGTCTTGCCCTTGTACGTTCTTGTCTTGCCCTTGTACGTTCTTGTCTTGCCCTTGTACGTTCTTGTCTTGCCCCTCCTCTTCGCTGGTCACTGCTAGGTCCACTCCGTTCCAATAGTGTGTGTGTATACTCACCTATATGTCGTTGCAGGGGTCGATTCATAGCTCCTGGCCCCTCCTCTTCGCTGGTCACTGCTAGGTCCACTCCGTTCCAATAGTGTGTGTGTACTCACCTATATGTCGTTGCAGGGGTCGATTCATAGCTCCTGGCCCCGCCTCTTCGCTGGTCACTGCTAGGTCCACTCCGTTCCAATAGTGTGTGTGTATACTCACCTATATGTCGTTGCAGGGGTCGATTCATAGCTCCTGGCCCCGCCTCTTCACTGGTCGATATACCAAGTCACTCTCTACCTGCTCCATGAGATGTATCATACCTCATCTGTGTGTGTGTCCGTGTCCGTGCGTGTACGTTCTAGCACATTTCATTTTCCCGAGAATATTTCAGTAAGAATACCAGTATTACAGACAAATACCAGAATTCTCACTATTCTCAGCCCAACAGATAGATGGTCACCAAAAGTCTAGCATCTATCCGGGCCATTTTAAACATTATTACTAAATAAATCTCTCTCTTGACTAGCTAGTATGTTACCAGACTTAATTATTAATAGAGAAAGTTAGATTTAGGTATATAAATGGCTTTCAGAAGATCAGTACTGGAAATAAGGAAGGGTGAGTGTGTTCCAGGAGGCTGGTCAGTGGCAGCCTCCTGCTGGAGATGGTGTCACTGCTGCCTGCTTGGTTGTGTCACTGCTGCCTGCTTGGTTGTGTCACTGCTGCCTGCTTGGTGTCACTGCTGCCTGCTTGGTGGTGTCACTGCTGCCTGCTTGGTGGTGTCACTGCTGCCTGCTTGTTGGTGTCCCTGCTGCCTGCTTGGTGGTGTCACTGCTGCCTGCTTGGTGGTGTCACTGCTGCCTGCTTGGTGGTGTCACTGCTGCCTGCTTGGTGGTGTCACTGCTGCCTCCTTGGTGGTGTCACTGCTGCCTGCTTGGTGGTGTCACTCCTGCCTGCTTGTTGGTGTCACTGTTGCCTGCTTGGTGTCACTGCTACCTGCTTGGTGTCACTGCTGCCAGCTTGGTGGTGTCACTGCTGCCTGCTTGGTGTCACTGCTGCCTGCTTGGTGGTGTCACTGTTGCCTGTTTGGTGGTGTCACTACTGCCTGCTTGGTGGTGTCACTGCTGCCTGCTTGGTATAACTGCTGCCTGCTTGGTGTCACTGCTGACTGCTTGGTGGTATCACTGCTGCCTGCTTGGTGTCACTGCTGCCTGCTTGGTGGTGTCACTGCTGCCTGCTTGGTGGTGTCACTGCTGCCTGCTTGGTGGTGTCACTGCTGCCTGCTTGGTGGTGTCACTGCTGCCTGCTTGGTGGTGTCGCTGATGCCTGCTTGGTGGTGTCACTGCTGCCTGCTTGGTGGTGTCACTGCTGCCTGCTTGTTGGTGTCACTGCTGCCTGCTTGTTGGTGTCACTGTTGCCTGCTTGGTGTCACTGCTGCCTGCTTGGTGGTGTCACTGCTGCCAGCTTGGTGTCACTGCTGCCTGCTTGGTGGTGTCACTGTTGCCTGTTTGGTGGTGTCACTACTGCCTGCTTGGTGGTGTCACTGCTGCCTGCATGGTGTCACTGCTGCCTGCTTGGTATAACTGCTGCCTGCTTGGTGTCACTGCTGACTGCTTGGAGGTATCACTGCTGCCTGCTTGGTGTCACTGCTGACTGCTTGGTGGTATCACTGCTGCCTGCTTGGTGTCACTGCTGCCTGCTTGGTGGTGTCACTGCTGCCTGCTTGGTGTCACTGCTACCTGCTTGATGGTGTCACTGCTGCCTGCTTGGTGTCACTGCTACCTGCTTGATGGTGTCACTGCTACCTGCTTGATGGTGTCACTACTGCCTGCTTGATGGTGTCACTGCTGCCTGCTTGGTGGTGTCACTGCTGTCTGCTTGGTGGTATCACTGCTTCCTGCTTTACTGTTGCACCACCTTCACCACAACCACCACCACAACCATCTACCACTACAACCACCACCACAATTTCCACCACAACCATCCACTACCACCATCACAACCATCCACCACTACAACAACCACCACAATTACCACAACCATTCACTACCACCATCACTACCGCCACCACAACCATCCACCACTACAACAATCACCACAATTATCACCTAAACCACCACCACAATTACCACAAAAACTACCACCACAATCACCTCCACAATTATCCACCACCACTACAACAATTACCAGCACAACCATCCACCACCACAACGATCCACCACAACTACTACCACAACCATCCACCACAACTACCGCAACCATCCACCACCACAACCACTACTACAACCAACATCCACCACACCAACCATCCACCACCACAATTACCACCACAACCACTCACCATCACAATCATCCACCATCACAACTACTACCACAATCATCCACCATCACAACTACTACCACAACCACCCACCACCACAACTGCTACCATAACCCTCCACCACCACAACTACCCCCACAATAAGCCACCACAACAACTATCACTAAAACCAATATCCACGACCTTAACTACCACGACAACCAGCCACCACCACAACTACAACCACAACCAGCCACCACCACAACTACCACCACAACCAGCCACCACCACAACCAGCCACCACTACAACTACCACCACAACCAGCCACCACCACAACTACCACCACAACCAGCCACCACCACAACTACCACCACAATCAGCCACCACCACAACTACCACCACAATCAGCCACCACCACAACTACCACCACAATCAGCCACCACCACAACTACCACCACAACCAGCCACCACAACTACCACCACAACCAGCCACCAACACAACTACCACCACAACTACCCACAACCAGCCACCACCACAACTACCACCACAATCAGCCACCACCACAACTACCACCACAATCAGCCACCACCACAACTACCACCACCATCAGCCACCACCACAACTACCACCACAGTGTGAGGGTTACCTTGGCAGCAGTGAGGGCAGCAGTGAGGGCAGCGGTCAAGGGCAGCCGTCAGGGTAGACGGAGCACAACCTCCAGCAAGAGAGAGAGATGATAATGGTGTAGTGAAGATGGCGCAGTGTTGGAGAGTGCGTGAGGGAGCACCACTGCTGGAGCAACTCTGCACTACCTGCGTCACCAACACCGCCGTATTTAAAAAAATTTAATATCACTAGGGTTTAATATAACTCTGACTTCAGTATAACACTGCATGCATGTGCCATTTTGAAAAGACATTTGAGGCTTAACGTTTAAATAAGTTAATTTGACTTTATTTTGGGTTATCCTAGTTAATTTACACTAAGAGACCATACAATAAGTGTCAGGGGCCCGAGACTGTTCAACTGCCTCCCAGCACACATAAGGGGGATTACCAACAGACCCCTGGCAGTCTTCAAGCTGGCACTGGACAAGAACCTAAAGTTAGTTCCTGATCAGCCGGGCTGTGGCTCGTACGTTGGTTTGCGTGCAGCCAGCAGCAACAGCCTGGTTGATCAGGCTCTGATCCACCAGGAGGCCTGGTCACAGACCGGGCCGCGGGGCGTTGACCCCCGGAACTCTCTCCAGGTAAACTCCAGGTAATACAACCAGCCACCACAACTACCACCACAACCAGCCACCACCACAACCAGCCACCACAACCAGCCACCACCACAACTACCACCACAACCAGCCACCACCACAACTACCACCTCAACCAGCCACCACCACAACTACCACCACAACCAGCCACCACCACAACTACCACCACAACCAGCCACCACAACCAGCCACCACCACCACAACTAGCCACCACCACCAGCCACCACCACAACTACCACCACAACCATCCACCACCACAACTATCAATATAAACAGCCACCACCACAACTACCACCACAACCAGCCACCACAACCAGCCACCACCACAGCTACCACCACAACCAGCCACCACAACCAGCCACCACCACAGCTACCACCACAACCAGCCACCACCCAACCAGCCACCACCACAACTACCACCACAACCAGCCACCACCACAGCTACCACCACAACCAGCCACCAACACAACTACCACAACAACCAGCCACCACCACAACTACCACCACAACCAGCCACCACAACCAGCCACCACAACAACTACCACCACAACTAGCCACCACCACTACCACCACAACCAGGTACCACCACAACTACCACCACAACTACCATACAACCAGCCACCACCACAACTACTACCTCAACCAGCCACCACCACAACTACTACCTCAACCAGCCACCACCACAACTACAAACACAACTACCACCACAACTAGCCACTACCACAACTAGCCACCACCACAACTACCACCACAACCAGCCATTACCACAACTACCACCACAACCAGCCACTACCACAACTACCACCACAACCAGCCACTACCACAACTACCACCACAACCAGCCACTACCACAACTACCACCACAACCAGGTACCACCACAACTAGGTACCACCACAACTAGGTACCACCACAACTACAACCACAACCAGCCACCACCACAACTACCGCCACAACCAGGTACCACCACAACTACCACCACAACTAGCCACACCACAACTCCACAACCAGCCACCACCACAACCAGCCACCACCACAGCTACCACCACAACCAGCCACCACAACCAGCCACCACAACTACCACCACAACCAGCCACCACCACAACCAGCCACCACCACAACTACCACCACAACCAGCCACCACCACAGCTACCACCACAACCAGCCACCACCACCACAACCAGCCACCACCACCACAACCAGCCACCACCACAACTACCACCACAACCAGCCACCACCACAACTACCACCACAACCAGCCACCACCACAACTACCACCACAACCAGGTACCACCACAACTACCACCACAACCAGCCACCACCACAACTACCACCACAACCAGGTACCACCACAACTACCACCACAACCAGCCACCACCATAACTACCACCACAACCAGGTACCACCACAACTACCACCACAACCAGCCACCACCACAACTACCACCACAACAAGCCACCACCACAACTACCACCACAACAAGCCACCACCACAACACCACCACAACAAGCCACCACCACAACTACCACCACAACCAGCCACCACCACAACTACCACCACAACCAGGTACCACCACAACTACCACCACAACCAGCCACCACCACAACTACCACCACAACCAGCCACCACCACAACAAGCCACCAACACAACTACCACCACAACCAGCCACCACCACAACAAGCCACCACCACAACTACCACCACAACCAGCCACCAACACAACTACCACCACAACCACCACCAACACTACCACCACAACCAGCCACCAACACAACTACCACCACAACAAGCCACCAACACAACTACCACCACAACCAGCCACCACCACAACTACCACCACAACCAGCCACCACCACAACAGATGGTGAATAAAAGCAAGACTTGAAGGACGAGACAACAGATAAAACAACAGAAATAGAACAAGAGAGGGGGAGGGAGAGGATGGGGAGAGGGGGGATAGAGAAGGGGAGGGGGAGTGAGAAGGGGAGGGGGATAGTAAAGGGGAGGGGGAGAAAGAGAAAGGGGAGGGAGAGAGAGAGAGAAAGGGGAGGGAGAGAGAGAGAAAGGGGAGGGAGAGAGAGAGAAAGGGGAGGGAGAGAGAGAGAAAGGGGAGGGAGAGAGAGAGAGAAAGGGGAGGGAGAGAGAGAGAGAAAGGGGAGGGAGAGAGAGAGAGAAAGGGGAGGGGGAGAGAGTGGGGGAAGGGGAGAGGAGGAGAGACTCCCAATTCCCGAACCTCTTTATTCCCTATTCCACCATATTTTCTCTTCCTATTCTACTATCATTTTCAACCAGTTATTCTTATCTCCCTCTTCTAGTAGTTATCCTATTCCCTATATTCGTCAGTTTTTACTCTCCCTGTTATTAACCTCTCCCATCGTATTGTCTCCCTTAGATTCTCTCACCCCTCTTATTTTCCCCATTCTGAATTTATATTCTCCCTTTTTTTCTATGCCCCTTTATAACCCTATTCATTTCCTGGCCCTCTTTTCCATCTGTTGACTATTCTCCCTAATTCCCCTCTCCCCTCACTTCTTCCCATCCCTTTCTCTCCCTTCTATCAACACTTAGGGACTGATCCCCTTCTCTCAAGGCTAGGGGACTGATCCCCTTATCTCAAGGCTAGGAGACTGATCCCCTTCTTTCAAGGCTGGGGGACTGATCCCCTTCTCTCAAGGCTAGGGGACTGATCCCCTTATCTCAAGGCTAGGAGACTGATCCCCTTCTTTCAAGGCTATGGGACTGATCCCCTTATCTCAAGGCTAGGGACTGGTCACCTTTTCTCAAGGCTAGGGGACTGGTCACCTTCTTTCAAGGCTGGGGGACTGATCCCCTTATCTCAAGGCTAGGAGACTGATCCCCTTCTTTCAAGGCTGGGGGACTGATCCCCTTCTCTCAAGGCTAGGGGACTGATCCCTTTCTCTCAAGGTTAGGGGGCTGATCACCTTCTCTCAAGGCTAGGGGACTGATCCCTTCTCTCAAGGCTAGGGGACTGATCCCTTTCTCTCAAGGTTAGGGGACTGATCCCCTTCTCTCAAGGCTAAGGGACTGATCACCTTCTCTCAAAGCTAGGGGACTGATCACCTTCCCTCAAGGCTAGGGGACTGATCCCCTTCTGTCAGGGCTAGGGGACTGGTCACCTTCTCTCAAGGCTAGGAGACTGATCCCCTTCTGTCAGGGCTAGGGGACTGGTCACCTTTTTCTCAAGGCTAGGGGACTGATTACCTTCTCTCAAGGCTAGGGGACTGATCACCTTCTCTCAAGGCTAGGGGACCGATCACCTTCTCTCAAGGCTACGGGACTGATCCCCTTCTTTCAAGGCTAGGGGACTGATCATCTTCTCTCAAGGCTAGGGTACAGATCACCTTCTCTCAAGGCTAGGGGACTGATCACCTTCTCTCAAGGCTAGTGGACTGATCACCTTCTCTCAAGGCTAGGGGACTGACAATCTTCTCTCAAGGCTAGGGGACTGACCACCTTCTCTCAAGGCTAGGGGACTGGTCACCTTCTCTCAAGGCTAGGGGACTGGTCACCTTCTCTCAAGGCTATGGGACTGATCCCTTCTCTCAAGGCTAGGGGACTGATCCCTTTCTCTCAAGGTTAGGGGGCTGATCACCTTCTCTCAAGGCTAGGGGACTGATCCCTTCTCTCAAGGCTAGGGGACTGATCCCTTTCTCTCAAGGTTAGGGGACTGATCCCCTTCTCTCAAGGCTAAGGGACTGATCACCTTCTCTCAAGGCTAGGGGACTGATCACCTTCCCTCAAGGCTAGGGGACTGTTCTCTCTGGATTTGAATTTCCCTGGATTAAAATCTCCCTGAATTAGAATCTCCATGGATTAGAATCTCCCTGGATTTGAATCTCCCTGGATTTGAATCTCCCTGGATTTGAATCTCCCTGGATTTGAATCTCCCTGGATTAGAATATTCCTGGATTAGAATCTCCCTGGATTAGAATCTCCCTGGATTAGAATCTCCCTGGATTAGAATCTCCCTGGATTAGAATCTCCCTTGATTAGAATCTCTCTGGATTAGAATCTCCCTGGATTAGAATCTCCCTGGATTAGAATCTCCCTGGATTAGAATCTCCCTAGATTAGAATCTCCCTAGATTAGAATCTCCCTGGATTAGAATCTCCCTTGATTAGAATCTCCCTGGATTAGAATCTCCCTGGATTAGAATCTCCCTAGATTAGAATCTCCCTGGATTAGAATCTCCCTGGATTAGAATCTCCCTAGATTAGAATCTCCCTGGATTAGAATCTCCCTTGATTAGAATCTCTCTGGATTAGAATCTCCCTGGATTAGAATCTCCCTAGATTAGAATCTCCCTAGATTAGAATCTCCCTAGATTAGAATCTCCCTAGATTAGAATCTCCCTGGATTAGAATCTCCCTGGGTTAAAATCTCCCTAGATTAGAATCTCCCTGGATTAGAATCTCCCTAGATTAGAATCTCCCTAGATTAGAATCTCCCTGGATTAGAATCTTCCTGGACTAGAATCTCTCTGGATTAGAATCTCCCTGGATTAGAATTTCCCTAGATTAGAATCTCCTTAGATTAGAATCTCCCTAGATTAGAATCTCCCTAGATTAGAATCTTATTAGATTAGAATCTCCCTAGATTAGAATCTCCCTAGATTAGAATCTCCCTAGATTAGAATCTCCCTGGATTAGAATCTCCCTGGGTTAAAATCTCCCTAGATTAGAATCTCCCTGGATTAGAATCTCCCTAGATTAGAATCTCCCTAGATTAGAATCTCCCTGGATTAGAATCTTCCTGGACTAGAATCTCTCTGGATTAGAATCTCCCTGGATTAGAATTTCCCTAGATTAGAATCTCCTTAGATTAGAATCTCCCTAGATTAGAATCTCCCTAGATTAGAATCTTATTAGATTAGAATCTCCCTAGATTAGAATCTCCATAGATTAGAATCTCCCAAGATTAGAATCTCCCTAGATTAGAATCTCCCTAGATTAGAATCTCTCTGGATTAGAATCTCCCTGGATTAGAATCTCCCTGGATTAGAATCTCCCTAGATTAGAATCTCCCTGGATTAGAATCTCCCTGGATTAGAATCTCTCTGGATTAGAATCTCCCTGGATTAGAATCTCCCTAGATTAGAATCTCTTTGGATTAGAATCTCCCTGAATTAGAATCTCCCTGGATTAGAATCTCCCTGGATTAGAATCTCTCTGGATTAGAATCTCTCTGGATTAGAATCTCCCTGGATTAGAATCTCCCTGGATTAGAATCTCCCTAGATTAGAATCTCCCTAGATTAGAATCTCCCTAGATTAGAATCTCCCTAGATTAGAATCTCCCTAGATTAGAATCTCCCTGGATTAGAATCTCCCTGGATTAGAATCTCCCTGGATTAGAATCTCCCTGGATTAGAATCTCCCTGGATTAGAATTTCCCTAGATTAGATCTCCTAGATTAGAATCTCCCTAGATTAGAATCTCCCTAGATTAGAATCTCCCTGGATTAGAATCTCCCTGGATTAGAATCTCCCTAGATTAGAATCTCCCTAGATTAGAATCTCCTGGATTAGAATCTCCTGGATTAGAATCTCCCTAGATTAGAATCTCCTAGATTAGAATCTCCCTGGATTAGAATCTTCCTAGATTAGAATCTCTCTGGATTAGAATCTCCCTGGATTAGAATCTCCCTGGATTAGAATCTCCCTAGATTAGAATCTCCCTAGATTAGAATCTCCCTGGATTAGAATCTCCCTGGATTAGAATCTCCCTAGATTAGAATCTCCCTAGATTAGAATCTCCCTGGATTAGAATCTTCCTAGATTAGAATCTCCCTGGATTAGAATCTCCCTGGATTAGAATCTCCCTGGATTAGAATCTCCCTAGATTAGAATCTCCCTGGATTAGAATCTCCCTAGATTAGAATCTCCCTAGATTAGAATCTCCCTAGATTAGAATCTCCCTAGATTAGAATCTCCCTAGATTAGAATCTCCCTAGATTAGAATCTCCCTGGATTAGAATCTCCCTGGATTAGAATCTCCCTGGATTAGAATCTCCCTGGATTAGAATCTCCCTGGATTAGAATCTCCCTAGATTAGAATCTCCCAAGATTAGAATCTCCCTGGATTAGAATCTCCCTGGATTAGAATCTCCCTAGATTAGAATCTCCCTAGATTAGAATCTCCCTAGATTAGAATCTCCCTAGATTAGAATCTCCCTGGATTAGAATCTCCCTAGATTAGAATCTCCCTAGATTAGAATCTCCCTGGATTAGAATCTCCCTAGATTAGAATCTCCCTAGATTAGAATCTCCCTGGATTAGAATCTCCCTAGATTAGAATCTCCTTAGATTAGAATCTCCCTAGATTAGAATCTCCCTAGATTAGAATCTCCCTGGATTAGAATCTCCCTAGATTAGAATCTCCCTGGGTTTGCTCTCTCTCCTTCATCAGATCTAAGTATTACTTCTTAAGTTGACTAGACAAACACAGGACTGATAACATTTACAATTGTCGCTGGTGATAATAGCAGTAATTAAGGTAACATAATAACCCCCTACCAGCCTCATTTGCATAATGACGTCGTTCTGACACCTCAACTGAGGTGTTTAAAAAATTCCTAGGGAGTAAATAATACATATATATATATATATATATATATATATATATATATATATATATATATATATATATATATATAATATGCAAAACAACCACGGGGGGGGGGTAAAATAATAGCGCTAGGCCTTTCATGTTGAAATCAACACATCATCAGGAGCTTGCAAAATTGCAGAAAAGAGGAGTTCTAGCAAATAACGTTCCCAGAGGAGCGCCTTTACTGGCGTGAGAGAATAATGTAGGGAGAAAGGAGCCCTGGAATGACCAGGCACTCCAGGGCCAGCGTCTCCCTTTACTGGCGTGAGAGAATAATGTAGGGAGAAAGGAGCCCTGGAATGACCAGGCACTCCAGGGCCAGCGTCTCCCTTTACTGGCGTGAGAGAATAATGTAGGGAGAAAGGAGCCCTGGAATGACCAGGCACTCCAGGGCCAGCGTCTCCCTTTACTGGAGTGAGAGAATAATGTAGGGAGAAAGGAGCCCTGGAATGACCAGGCACTCCAGGGCCAGCGTCTCCCTTTACTGGAGTGAGAGAATAATGTAGGGAGAAAGGAGCCCTGGAATGACCAGGCACTCCAGGGCCAGCGTCTCCCTTTACTGGAGTGAGAGAATAATGTAGGGAGAAAGGAGCCCTGGAATGACCAGGCACTCCAGGGCCAGCGTCTCCCTTTACTGGCGTGAGAGAATAATGTAGGGAGAAAGGAGCCCTGGAATGACCAGGCACTCCAGGGCCAGCGTCTCCCTTTACTGGCGTGAGAGAATAATGTAGGGAGAAAGGAGCCCTGGAATGACCAGGCACTCCAGGGCCAGCGTCTCCCTTTACTGGAGTGAGAGAATAATGTAGGGGGAAAGGAGCCCTGGAATGACCAGGCACTCCAGGGCCAGCGTCTCCCTTTACTGGCGTGAGAGAATAATGTAGGGAGAAAGGAGCCCTGGAATGACCAGGCACTCCAGGGCCAGCGTCTCCCTTTACTGGAGTGAGAGAATAATGTAGGGGAAAGGAGCCCTGGAATGACCAGGCACTCCAGGGCCAGCGTCTCCCTTTACTGGAGTGAGAGAATAATGTAGGGGGAAAGGAGCCCTGGAATGACCAGGCACTCCAGGGCCAGCGTCTACCTTTACTGGAGTGAGAGAATAATGTAGGGGGAAAGGAGCCCTGGAATGACCAGGCACTCCAGGGCCAGCGTCTCCCTTTAAATTATGAGAGAAAACGGCCCTGTATATGGGGGACTTAGTAAGGAAAATGTTATTTATTGGTATCACTTGAGTGGCAAGATTATTTACTAGATTACGTATATAGGGGATTGAGAATAATGAAACGGAAAACGGAATGTTCACATTCTGGGGAACTAAACAATGTCACAGCACAAAGTTGCTGGTCTTAGCATGTTAACCCGGAGTTTGCTATTAACCTGTCGAGTGTTGAACTTACTAGGGACTAGCAGACAGCATTGGGATACTGGTTAAGTTTGGAACTTACTAGTGGGGGTACTAGTTAGGTTAACCTTGACAAACACTTTTGTAACATGGAGAAACAAGGGGACCTACCCCGTGAAATATAATCTGCAAAGGGTATGGTATGTGGAGCCTCGCTCAGACCTGTGGAGCCTCGCTCAGACCTGTGGAGCCTCGCTCAGGCCTGTGGAGCCTCGCTCAGGCCTGTGGAGCCTCGCTCAGACCTGTGGAGCCTCGCTCAGACCTGTGGAGCCTCGCTCAGACCTGTGGAGCCTCGCTCAGACCTGTGGAGCCTCGCTCAGACCTGTGGAGCCTCGCTCAGACCTGTGGAGCCTCGCTCAGACCTGTGGAGCCTCGCTCAGACCTGTGGAGCCTCGCTCAGGCCTGTGGAGCCTCGCTCAGGCCTGTGGAGCCTCGCTCAGACCTGTGGAGCCTCGCTCAGACCTGTGGAGCCTCGCTCAGACCTGTGGAGCCTCGCTCAGACCTGTGGAGCCTCGCTCAGACCTGTGGAGCCTCGCTCAGACCTGTGGAGCCTCGCTCAGACCTGTGGAGCCTCGCTCAGGCCTGTGGAGCCTCGCTCAGGCCTGTGGAGCCTCGCTCAGACCTGTGGAGCCTCGCTCAGACCTGTGGAGCCTCGCTCAGACCTGTGGAGCCTCGCTCAGACCTGTGGAGCCTCGCTCAGACCTGTGGAGCCTCGCTCAGACCTGTGGAGCCTCGCTCAGACCTGTGGAACCTCGCTCAGACCTGTGGAGCCTCGCTCAGACCTGTGGAGCCTCGCTCAGACCTGTGGAGCCTCGCTCAGACCTGTGGAACCTCGCTCAGACCTGTGGAACCTCGCTCAGACCTGTGGAGCCTCGCTCAGACCTGTGGGTCCTCGCTCAGACCTGTGGGTCCTCGCTCAGACCTGTGGAGCCTCGCTCAGACCTGTGGGTCCTCGCTCAGACCTGTGGAACCCAACTGGTCTCAAAGATTTATTAAGTCGTACCATGAAATGAGAGATTCTCGACTTCATCTTACGAAAGCTGACACAGGAAATGTGATGACACGATTGCAAACAAACCATACCACGGGCGGGGATAGAACCCGCGGTCAGAGAGTCTTGTATTTGTGGTCACAGTGGTGGTCTATGCTAACCTTCCTATGGTGTAGAAATATACCTAGTTGGATGAATCTTATTGTGGCTAGCTGGTCCAGTGGCTAACACGACGGTCTGGAGTTTTGAGACACTCTGACCGCGGGTTCTATCCCCACCCGTGGTTTTTTACGCTATTAGAAGACAGGGATACTTAGGTACCCAGGTTAATAGTCAATTAATTAACTTTGAACCTTAGTGAGAGGTAATGAGGAATTAAACAATTATTGGGGAAATCTGTGACACTCCCTTACCTGACCAGCCAGGCTGTGGCGCGTACGTTGGATTGTAGCAAGCCAGCAGTAACAGCCTGGTTGATCAGACTCTGGTCCACCAGGAGGCCTGGTCACAGACCGGGCCGCGGGGGCGTTGACCCCCGGAACTCTCTCCAGGTAAACTCCAGGTTTGATTAAAACCCACAAGCCAGGTTTTCCAGCCAGACCTATTATTACTTGTGGGTTTAGCGCTTGTTTGTGTTTATAATGATAATGTGTCAAACATTAAATTGTTATAATTAAGAAAATCATCAAAATCGAAGTGTAACTAAGTTATACAAACTTAAGTTCCAGAATCTAACTTAACAGTCCAGCTAAATCTAACTTAACAGTCCAGCTAAATCTAACTTAACAGTCCAGCTAAATCTAACTTAACAGTCCAGCTAAACCTAACTTAACAGTCCAGCTAAACCTATACTTACAGTCAGTATCTAACTTGTTAAGCTAAATCAACTTAAAGTCCTAAATTAACAATCATCCAAAATCTAAGTGTAAACTAAGTTATATCAAACAACTTAATTTCCAGAAATCTAACTTTAAAGCCTAAATCTAAATCAAAACTTAACAGTCCAGCTAAATCTAACTTAACAGTCCAGCTAAATCTAACTTAACAGTCCAGCTAAACCTAACTTAACAGTCCAGCTAAACCTAACTTAACAGTCCAGCTAAACCTAACTTAACAGTCCAGCTAAATCTAACTTAGTTAAGCTAAATCTAACTTAACAGTCCAGCTAAATCTAACTTAACAGTCCAGCTAAATCTACCTTAACAGTCCAGCTAAATCTAACTTAGTTAATCTAAATCTAACTTAACAGTCCAGCTAAATCTAACTTAGTTAAGCTAAATCTAACTTAGTTAATCTAAATCTAACTCAGTCCAGCTAAATCTAACTTAACAGTCCAGCTAAATCTAACTTAACAGTCGAGTTAATACAGTTTTGTTCACTACCTCGTGTAGTAGATAGACTTTAAACCCCATTAACCAACCAACCAGTCTTAATGACCCTCGTGTAGTAGATAGACTTTAAACCCCATTAACCCAAACCCAACCAGTCTTAATGACCCTCGTGTAGTAGATAGACTTTAAACCCCATTAACCAACCAACCAGTCTTAATGACCCTCGTGTAGTAGATAGACTTTAAACCCCATTAACCAACCAACCAGTCTTAATGACCCTCGTGTAGTAGATAGACTTTAAACCCCATTAACCAATCAGCTCAAGATTCAAGATTTTATTTCTTCAGTTTCCCACTGAAATAAGACCAAGTTTGCCAAGTCTTCACAAATTACTAATTACCTTCAGTCATGGAACACTTCTTGATAAACCCTAAAGTATTTCCTTTATTCTTTAATTTTCCTGGGCTCCACACTGGCTCTGCATACTCGAGAATGAGTTGCACATCTCACGTATGTAACTTTTTGCACAAGTTTCTAGATTTATGGCTTGTGTTCACGACTTAGTCGCCATGGATTTAAACCCCACCCGTTCCGCGGTTTGTTTACAAGCTTAGTAATTTAGGTCACTAGTTTACAGTACCTGAGAAAACGTGTGTTTACCTTTTGCATGTTTCTCAAGATTAATGGAATTGACTTCAGGTTGAGGGACTGATCACCTTAAACTCCTTCACATCCTCCACTGTACTCACTTATTTGTGCTTGTAGGGGTCGAGTCTTAGGTCCTGGTCTCGCCTCTTCGCTGATTGCTACTAGGTCCTCTCTCTCCCTGCTCCATGTGCTTTATCATACCTCGTCTTAAAACTATGTATGGTTCCCGACTCCACTACGTCACTTTCTAGGCTATTCCACGGCCTGACTACTCTATGACTGAAGAAATACTTCCTAACATCCCTTTGATTCATCTGAGTCTTCAACTTCCAATTGTGACCTCTTGTGTCTGTGTCCCATCTCTGGAACATCCTTTCTTTGTCCACCTTGTACATTCTGCGCAGTATTTTATATGTCGTTATCATGTCTCCCTTAACCCTCCTGTCCTCCAGTGTCGTCAGGCCGATTTCCCTTAACCTTTCTTCATAAGACATTCCCCTTAGCTCAGGGACTAGCCTTGTTGCAAACCTTTGCACTTTCTCTAATTTCTTGACGTGCTTGACTAGGTGTGGATTCCAAACTGGTGCTGCATACTCCAGTATGGGCCTGACGTACACGGTGTACAGTGTCTTGAACGATTCCTTACTAAGGCATCGGACGCTATTCTCAGGTTTGCCAGGAGCCCATATGCTGCAGCAGTTATCTGGTTGGTGTGTGCCTCAGGAGATGTGCTCGGTGTTATACTCACCCCAAGATCTTTCTCCTTGAGCGAGGTTTGCTGTCTTTGGCCACCTAGGCTATACTCCATCTGCGGTCTTCTGTGCCCTTCCCCAATCTTCATGGCTTTGCATTTGGCGGGGTTATATTCGAGAAGCCAGTTGCTGGACCAGGTGTCCAGTCTGTCCAGGTCTCTTTGTAGTCCTGCCTGATCCTCATCTGATTTAATTCTCCTCATTAACTTCACATCATCTGCGAACAGGGACACGTCTGAGTCTAACCCTTCCATCATGTCATTCACATATACCAAAAACAGCACTGGTCCTAGGACCGACCCCTGTGGGACCCCGCTCGTCACAGGCGCGCTCTGTGATACCTAATCACGTACCATGACTCGTTGTTGCCTCCCTGTCAGGTATTCTCTGATCCATTGCAGTGCCCTTCCTGTTATATGCTCCTGATCCTCCAGCTTCTGCACTAATCTCTTGTGAGGAACTGTGTCGAAGGCCTTCTTGCAGTCCAAGAAGATGCAATCAACTCATCCCTCTCTCTCGTGTCTTACTTCTGTTACTTTATCATAAAACTCCAGAAGGTTTGTGACACAGGATTTGCCTTCCATGGATCCGTGCAGGTTGGCGTTTATACTCTTGTTCCGTTCCAGGTGTTCCAGCACTCTCCTCCTGATAATCTTCTCCATAACTTTGCATACTATACACGTCAGTAACACAGGTCTATAGTTTAGTGCCTCTTTTCTGTTTCCTTTTTTAAAAATGGGAACTACATTTTCCGTCTTCCATACCTCAGGTAGTTGCCCAGTTTCCAGGGACGTGAAGATTGTGTTAAGTGGCATGCACAACATATCTGCTCCCTCTCTAAGGACCCACGGAGAGATGTCCTGTCCCATTGCCTTTGAGGTATCGATGTCCCTTAGCAGCTTCTTCACCACCTCCTCATCTGTATGTATGTCGTCCAACACTTGTTGGTATATTCCTTGTTGGTGTCCCCATCTGGTCTGTCTCCCCAGAGTCCTTCCTGTCTCTACTGTAAATACTTCCTTAAATCTCATGTTGAGCTCCTCACATACCTCTTGATCGTTTCTTGCGAGTTCTCCACCTTCTTTCCTCAGCCTTATCACCTGGTCTTTGACTGTTGTCTTCCTCCTAATGTGGCTATACAGCAGTTTCGGGTCAGACTTGACTTTCGATGCTGTGTCGTTTTCATACTGTCGCTGGGCCTCCCTCCTTATCTGTGCATACTCGTTTCTGGCTCTTCTACTAATCTCCTTGTTTTCCTGGGTCCTATGCCTCCTGTTCCTTTTCCATTCTCTGGTAAACCAAGGACTCGCTTTGGTCTTCCTATTATTTCTGTTTCCCTTGGGAACAAAACTTTCCTCTGCCTCCTTGCACTTTGTTGCCACATATTCCATCATCTCGTTTACTGATTTTCCTACCATTTCTCTGTCCCACTGAACCTCCTGCAGGAAGTTCCTCATACCTGTGTAGTTCCCCCTTTTATAGTTTGGCTTTTCCCATTCAATTCCTGTTACCTTCTCCACTGTGTGTGTGTGTACTCACCTAGTTGAGGTTGCGGGGGTCGAGTCCGAGCTCCTGGCCCCGCCTCTTCACTGATCGCTACTAGGTCACTCTCCCTGAGCCGTGAGCTTTATCATACCTCTGCTTAAAGCTATGTATGGATCCTGCCTCCACTACATCACTTCCCAAACTATTCCACTTACTGACTACTCTGTGGCTGAAGAAATACTTCCTAACATCCCTGTGATTCATCTGTGTCTTCAGCTTCCAACTGTGTCCCCTTGTTACTGTGTCCAATCTCTGGAACATCCTGTCTTTGTCCACCTTGTCAATTCCTCTCAGTATTTTGTATGTCGTTATCATGTCCCCCTATCTCTCCTGTCCTCCAGTGTCGTCAGGTTGATTTCCCTTAACCTCTCCTCGTAGGACATACCTCTTAGCTCTGGGACTAGTCTTGTTGCAAACCTTTGCACTTCCTCTAGTTTCTTACGTGCTTGGCTAGGTGTGGGTTCCAAACTGGTGCCGCATACTCCAATATGGGCCTAACGTACACGGTGTACAGGGTCCTGAATGATTCCTTATTAAGATGTCGGAATGCTGTTCTGAGGTTTGCTAGGCGCCCATATGCTGCAGCAGTTATTTGGTTGATGTGCGCTTCAGGAGATGTGCCTGGTGTTATACTCACCCCAAGATCTTTTTCCTTGAGTGAGGTTTGTAGTCTCTGGCCCCCTAGACTGTACTCCGTCTGCGGTCTTCTTTGCCCTTCCCCAATCTTCATGACTTTGCACTTGGTGGGATTGAACTCCAGGAGCCAATTGCTGGACCAGGTCTGCAGCCTGTCCAGATCCCTTTGTAGTTTTGCCTGGTCTTCGATCGAGTGAATTCTTCTCATCAACTTAAACGCCCATCTGCAAACAGGGACACCCCCAGAGTCTATTCCTTCCGTCATGTCGTTCCCCAAATACCAGAAACACCCACTGGTCCTAGGACTGACCCCTGTGGGCCCCCGCTGGTCACAAGTGCCCACTTGACACCTCGCCACGTACATGACTCGCTGCTGTTTCTGTCAAGTATTCCCTTATCCATTGTAGTGCCTTCCCTGTTATCCCTGCTTGGTCCTCCAGTTTTTTTCACCAATCTCTTGTGTGGAACTGTGTCAAACGCCTTTTTGCAGTCCAAGAAAATGCAATCCACCCACCCCTCTCTCTCTTGTCTTACTGCTGTCACCATGTCATAGACTCCCGTAGGTTTGTGACAAGGATTTCCCGTCCCTGAAACCATGTTTGGGTGCTGTTGATGAGATCGTTCCTTTCTAGTGTTCCACCACTTTCTCCCGATAATCTTCTCATTTATTTTGCATTTCTAACATGTCAGTGACACTGGTCTGTAGTTTTAAAGCTTCATGTCTGTCTCCTTTTTTAAAGATTGGACTACATTTGCTGTCTTCCATGCCTCAGGCAATCTCCCTGTTTCGATAGATGTATTGAATAATTTTTGTTAGGGTACACATAGCGCCTCTGCTCCCCCTCTCAATACCATGGGGAGATGTTATCTGGCCCCATTGCCCTTTTAGGTATCTAGCCACTCAGAAGCCTCTTCACTTCTTCCTCGGTTGTGTGCACTGTGTCCAGCACATGGTGGTGTGCCCACCCTCCGTCTTTCTGGAGCCCCTTCTGTCTCCTCTGTGAACATTTCTTTGAATCTCTTGTTGAGTTCCTACATACTTCACGGTCATTTCTTGTTGTCTCTCCCCCTTCCTTTCTTAGCCTGATTTCCTGGTCCTTGACTGTTGTTTTCCTCCTGATGTGGGGTGTACAACAGTTTCGGGTCAGATTTGGCTTTCGCTGCTATGTCATTTTTTCATATTGTCTTTGGGCCCCCCTTCTTATCTGGCATATTCGTTTCTGGCTCTAGGGACTGCTCTCCTTATTCTCCTGGGTCCTTTGCCTTCTATATTTCTTCCATTCCCTAGCACACTTGGTTTTTGCCTCCCTGCACCTTTGGGTAAACCATGGGCTCATCCTACCTTTTTCATTATTCCTGTTACCCTTGGGTACAAACCTCTCATCAGCCTCCTTGCATTTTGTTGCTACATATTCCATCATCTCATTAACTGGCTTCCCTGCCAGTTCTCTGTCCCACTGAACCCCGTTCAGGAAGTTCCTCATTCCTATGTAGTCCCCTTTCTTGTAGTTTGGTTTCATTCGTCCTGGCCTTCCTGCTTCTCCCTCCACTTGTAGCTCTACTGTGTATTCGAAGCTTAGAACCACGTGGTCACTGGCCCCAAGGGGTCTTTCATATGTGATGTCCTCGATATCTGCACTACTCAAGGTGAATACTAAGTCAAGCCTTGCTGGTTCATCCTCTCCTCTCTCTCTTGTAGTGTCCCTTACGTGTTGGCACATGAAGTTTTCCAGTACCACCTCCATCATCTTTGCCCTCCATGTATCTTGGCCCCCATGTGGGTCCAAGTTCTCCCAATCGATCTCCTTGTGGTTAAAGTCACCCATGATCAGGAGCTTTGTCCTGCATGCATGAGCTCTTCTGGCCACTCTAGCCAGTGTGTCAACCATCGCTCTATTGCTCCGTCGTACTCTTGCCTTGGCCTCCTGCTGTTCTGCGGTTGGGTTATACATTTACTGCTATTACCACCTTGGACCTCCCGAGTGAAGCGTTCCCGCTAGTTATCACTTTCTTCTCCCCCTTCCCTTTTTTTTTTTGGGGGGCCCTTTTGGGGTTTCCCAGGGGTTTAAATTTTTGGGTGTTTTTTGTTTTTGGGTTTTTAAATGGGGGGGGGGGGTTTCAAATTTCCCATTTTTTCTCCCTCCTTTTTTTCCCTTTCCCCCCTTTTCCCCCTTTTCCCCCATTGTTTTGGGCCCCCAAATTTTTTTTTCCCCTCCCTCCTTTTTTTTCCCCTTCCCCCCTTTAAAAACCCCCGGGTTTTGAATTTTTTTCCCTTTTTTTTTCCCCTTCCCCCCCTTTTTTGGATGCCTTTTTTGGGTTCCCTTTGGGTTTCCTTTTTTTGGGGGTTTTTTCTTTGCTTCTTTTTTCCCCCCCTTTTTCTTTTTTTTTGGGTTTTAAATTTTCCTCCTCCCCCCCTTTATTTTTTTCCCCTTTGCCCTTTTTTTTCCCTTTTGGGTTTTAAACCCACCCCCCCCCTTTTTCCCTTTTTAAAAATTTTTCCCCCGTTTTAAAAAACCCTCCTTTTGGGCCCCCCGTTTTCCCCAACCCCCCGGGTTGGGGTTTTTAAAACCCTTTTTTATTGGCCTTTTCCTGGCCCCTTTCCCCTTTGGTTACCTTTTTCCCCCGCCCTTCCCCCGGGTTTTTGGTTTTTCCCTGCATTCCAAATTCCCTAAGGGAAAGGGGGGGAAATTTTTTTCCTTTTTTTTTCGGTCAAAATTTTTGGGTTTTTTGTTTTTTTTCCCCCCTGTTTGGGTTTTTTTTTGGGTTTTGGGGGGTTTTTTTATTTTTTTTGGGGGTGTTTTTTTGGGGGTTTTTTTGGGTGTTTTTGTTTTGGTTTTGTGTTTTGGGTGTGGTTCTTGTTTTGGGTTGTGGGTTTGGTGTTTTTTTTGGGGGTTTTTTTTTTGGGTTTTTTTTGGGCATTTTGGGGGGGAAATTTTCGGGGGGTTTGGGGGGGGGGTTTTGGGGTTTTTTTTTTTGTTTTAGGGGGCCCGGGGTGAAAAGGGGGGTTTGGGGGGTTTTTTGGGGTCGGGGGGGGGGGGTTTTTGGGGGGGGGTTTTTGGGGGGGGTTTTTGGGGGGGGGGGGGGGGAAAGGGGGGGGGGGGGGCCCCTTTTTTTTTTTTTTGGGGGGGGTTGGGGGTGGGTTTGCGGGGTTTGTAGTAGTGCCTCAAATTAGAATTTCACTGCATATCTTCTCATAAATTTCAGAGTACAAAACCCTATTTCCCCACCTCAAATGAAACCATCCCATCATAAAAGCTGACACTGTATTCCCCCTCCGAACCTGTAACATCCTCACCGCCTTCGGTCAGGTTGCTTCCCACCCCCCGTACCAACCTTTCTCATCCTTCGCGACCTTACTTCCACTCCAGAAGAAAATCCCTCATTTCCCATCTTGTCGGTACTTGCTCCATGAGAACGTAACCCCCCTCACTCAGCCTTCAAGAAAGGTCTGTACTTCCCACCTCCAGAATTTTAACAACCACTCATCCTTTCCCAAGTACAAAACACGTACTTCCAACTCCAGAACTGTAACATCCTCACTCATCCTTCAGAGTACAGGTACTGTACTTCCCACCTCCAGACTGTAACATCCTCACTCATCCTTCAGAGTACAGGAACTGTACTTCCCACCTCCAGAACTGTAACATCCTCACTCATCCTTCAGAGTACAGGTACTGTACTTCCCACCTCCAGAACTGTAACATCCTCACTCATCCTTCAGAGTACAGGTACTGTACTTCCCACCTCCAGAACTGTAACATCCTCACTCATCCTTCAGAGTACAGGTACTGTACTTCCCACCTCCAGACTGTAACATCCTCACTCATCCTTCAGATACAGGTACTGTACTTCCCACCTCCAGAACTGTAACATCCTCACTCATCCTTCAGAGTACAGGTACTGTACTTCCACCTCCAGAACTGTAACATCCTCACTCATCCTTCAGAGTAACAGGTACTGTACTTCCCACCTCCAGGACTGTAACATCCTCACTCATCCTTCAGAGTACAGGTACTGTACTTCTCACCTCCAGAACTGTAACATCCTCACTCATCCTTCAGAGTACAGGTACTGTACTTCCCACCTCCAGGACTGTAACATCCTCACTCATCCTTCAGAGTACAGGTACTGTACTTCCCACCTCCAGAACTGTAACATCCTCACTCATCCTTCAGAGTACAGGCACTGTGCTTCCCACCTCCAGAACTGTAACATCCTCACTCATCCTTCAGAGTACAGACACTGTACTTCCCACCTCCAGGACTGTAACATCCTCACTCATCCTTCAGAGTACAGGTACTGTACTTCCCACCTCCAGGACTGTAACATCCTCACTCATCCTTCAGAGTACAGGTACTGTACTTCCCCACTCCAGACTGTAACATCCTCACTCATCCTTCAGAGTACAGGTACTGTACTTCCCACCTCCAGAACTGTAACATCCTCACTCATCCTTCAGAGTACAGGTACTGTACTTCCCACCTCCAGAACTGTAACATTCTCACTCATCCTTCAGAGTACAGACACTGTACTTCCCACCTCCAGAACTGTAACATCCTCACTCATCCTTCAGAGTACAGGTACTGTACTTCCCACCTCCAGAACTGTAACATCCTCACTCATCCTTTAGAGTACAGGTACTGTACTTCCCACCTCGAGGACTGTAACATCCTCACTCATCCTTCAGAGTACAGGCACTGTACTTCCCACCTCCAGAACTGTAACATCCTCACTCATCCTTCAGAGTACAGGCACTGTACTTCCCACCTCCAGAACTGTAACATCCTCACTCATCCTTCAGAGTACAGGTACTGTACTTCCCACCTCCAGGACTGTAACATCCTCACTCATCCTTCAGAGTACAGGCACTGTACTTCCCACCTCCAGGACTGTAACATCCTCACTCATCCTTCAGAGTACAGGCACTGTACTTCCCACCTCCAGAACTGTAACATCCTCACTCATCCTTCAGAGTACAGGTACTGTACTTCCCACCTCCAGAACTGTAACATCCTCACTCATCCTTCAGAGTACAGGTACTGTACTTCCCACCTCCAGAACTGTAACATCCTCACTCATCCTTCAGATTACAGGTACTGTACTTCCCACCTCCAGAACTGTAACATCCTCACTCATCCTTCAGAGTACAGGTACTGTACTTCCCACCTCCAGGACTGTAACATCCTCACTCATCCTTCAGAGTACAGGCACTGTATTTCCCACCTCCAGAACTGTAACATCCTCACTCATCCTTCAGAGTACAGGTACTGTACTTCCCACCTCCAGAACTGTAACATCCTCACTCATCCTTCAGAGTACAGATACTGTACTTCCCACCTCCAGAACTGTAACATCCTCACTCATCCTTCAGAGTACAGGTACTGTACTTCCCACCTCCAGAACTGTAACATCCTCACTCATCCTTCAGGGTACAGGTACTGTACTTCCCACCTCCAGAACTGTAACACCTCACTCATCCTTCAGAGTACAGGTACTGTACTTCCCACCTCCAGAACTGTAACATCCTCACTCATCCTTCAGAGTACAGACACTGTACTTCCCACCTCCAGAACTGTAACATCCTCACTCATCCTTCAGAGTACAGGTACTGTACTTCCCACCTCCAGAACTGTAACATCCTCACTCATCCTTCAGAGTACAGGCACTGTACTTCCCACCTCCAGAACTGTAACAACCTCACTCATCCTTCAGAGTACAGGTACTGTACTTCCCACCTCCAGAACTGTAACATCCTCACTCATCCTTCAGAGTACAGGCACTGTACTTCTCACCTCCAGGATTGTAACATCCTCACTCATCCTTCAGAGTACAGGTACTGTACTTTCCACCTCCAGAACTGTAACATCCTCACTCATCCTTCAGAGTACAGGTACTGTACTTCCCACCTCCAGAACTGTAACATCCTCACTCATCCTTCAGAGTACAGGCACTGTACTTCCCACCTCCAGGACTGTAACATCCTCACTCATCCTTCAGAGTACAGGCACTGTACTTTCCACCTCCAGAACTGTAACATCCTCACTCATCCTTCAGAGTACAGGTACTGTACTTCCCACCTCCAGAACTGTAACATCCTCACTCATCCTTCAGAGTACAGGCACTGTACTTCCCACCTCCAGAACTGTAACATCCTCACTCATCCTTCATAGTACAGGTACTGTACTTCCCACCTCCAGAACTGTAACATCCTCACTCATCCTTCAGAGTACAGGTACTGTACTTCCCACCTCCAGAACTGTAACATCCTCACTCATCCTTCAGAGTACAGGTACTGTACTTCCCACCTCCAGGAATCAAGTCTGGCTAACCGGTTTCCCTAAATCCCTTCATAAATAATATCTTTCTCACACTCCAACAGCAAAAATATTTTCGTTAGTGGGTTTGGGTTTGAGAAAGACCCGCCTAGTATGGGCCAGTAGGACCCCTGTAGTGTTCCTCCTTACGTTTCAATTATGAATAAACAACGCACAATCTCTAAGTTTTCCTGTGTGCAAGTTCGCTAATGCAACACTGTTGGGTTATCCCATTGCCATTCCAAAACGCTGAAAGAATCTTAATTTTTCCCAACTTTAAAAATATGAGGGAAGTTACGTCTGTATTCTTCAGGAGATGAAAAGTCTTCATACACTTCCTGCAGGCATTGCCATGCCATTTATTACTTTGGTTTAAATGGTTAAAACATTGATAAGAAATCCTGGTAGGGCAGACGGAGTTCCCCGGGTCAGTGTTGTGTGTCGTGTTTGTTTTAAATACTGAGTGTTTCTGTGTTTGTTTCTGTTAATGTGTCTGGTACTGTTTGTGCTTCCCATCACTGGTACTGTTGCTGCTTCCCATCACTGGTACTGTTGCTGCTTCCCATCACTGGTACTGTTGCTGCTTCCCATCACTGGTACTGTTGCTGCTTCCCATCACTGGTACTGTTGCTGCTTCCCATCACTGATACTGTTGCTGCTTCCCATCACTGGTGCTGTTGCTGCTTCCCATCACTGGTGCTGTTGCTGCTTCCCATCACTGGTACTGTTGCTGCTTCCTTCACTGATACTGTTGCTGCTTCCCATCACTGGTACTGTTGCTGCTTCCCATCACTGGTACTGTTGCTGCTTCCCATCACTGGTACTGTTGCTGCTTCCCATCACTGGTACTGTTGCTGCTTCCCATCACTGGTACTGTTGCTGCTTCCCATCACTGATACTCTTGCTGCTTCCCATCACTGGTACTGTTGCTGCTTCCCATCACTGGTACTGTTGCTGCTTCCCATCACTGATACTGTTGCTGCTTCCCATCACTGATACTGTTGCTGCTTCCCATCACTGATACTGTTGCTGCTTCCCATCACTGATACTGTTGCTGCTTCCCATCACTGGTACTGTTGCTGCTTCCCATCACTGATACTGTTGCTGCTTCCCATCACTGGTGCTGTTGCTGCTTCCCATCACTGATACTGTTGCTGCTTCCCATCACTGATACTGTTGCTGCTTCCTATCACTGGTGCTGTTGCTGCTTCCCATCACTGATACTGTTGCTGCTTCCCATCACTGATACTGTTGCTGCTTCCTATCACTGGTGCTGTTGCTGCTTCCCATCACTGATACTGTTGCTGCTTCCCATCACTGGTACTGTTGCTGCTTCCCATCACTGATACTGTTGCTGCTTCCCATCACTGATACTGTTGCTGCTTCCTATCACTGGTGCTGTTGCTGCTTCCCATCACTGATACTGTTGCTGCTTCCCATCACTGATACTGTTGCTGCTTCCCATCACATACTGTTGCTGCTTCCTTCACTGATACTGCTGCTGTTGCTGCTTCCCATCACTGATACTGTTGCTGCTTCCCATCACTGATACTGTTGCTGCTTCCCATCACTGGTGCTGTTGCTGCTTCCCATCACTGATACTGTTGCTGCTTCCTTCACTGATACTGTTGCTGCTTCCCATCACTGGTACTGTTGCTGCTTCCCATCTCTGATACTGTTGCTGCTTCCCATCACTGGTACTGTTGCTGCTTCCCATCACTGGTGCTGTTGCTGCTTCCCATTGCTGATACTGTTGCTGCTTCCCATCACTGATACTGTTGCCGTTGCTGCTTCCTTCACTGATACTGTTGCCGTTGCTTTCCTCCACTGTTTGTCGCTGCTGCTGCTTCCCTTCACTGTTTGATACGGTGCAGGTGCTAGTGGTGCTATTAGTGCTGTTGTCTACCTGCACTGTTTGCTGTTTCTGTTGCTGCAGCAGCTCCTGCTACTGCCCATCATTATCTGGTGCTGGTGCTGCAGCTGTTGTTGCCTCCTGCAGTGCCTGCTGCTGCTGCTGTGTCTGCTGCTGCTGCTGTGTCTGCTGCTGCTCTGTTTGCTGCTGCTGCTGCTGTGTCTGCTGCTGCTGCTGCTGTGTCTGCTGCTGTTGCACTCGACTCAACCAAAACATTAATGCCTTTACATAATTTTTCTCCATAACTCCAGTGAGAGAACGTATTCACTAATGGCCCTCTCTTTTCTCTCCCCTCTCTCTCTCTTCTCTCTCCTCTACTCTCTCCCCTCCTCTCTCTCTCTCGCTTCCTCAGTCACTGTTAGGGCGCTTCCAGTCCTGTTGCAACCGTTTCCGTCAATGGAATAAACGTTGCGTCTGTTGAACGTTCTGTTGCACTTCTTAGCCAACCTGTTTGACAACTTGTCGATCATGTCAGCAACACAGCATCACACACAGTAACAGTGCATGTCACAGCAGCATCACACACAGTAGCACGCATCGCTCAGCTCACAACACAGTAACACAGCATCACAACTCAGTAACTAGCATCACAACCAGCATCGCAGACACTGCTCACATCACGTAACCAGATCACAACACGCATTACAACTCATAACAGTAGGCTATCTCAACACAGCATCACAACACAGTAACACGCATCAACTCGCTCTACAACCATCAGTACATAGCATCCACACATAACCAGCATCACAACACAGCTCACAATCACAGTAACAGCATCACAACACGTAACACAGCATCACACACAGCATACGAACACAGTAACATTAGCATCACAACACTGTACAAGCATCACAAACATGCATCACAACACGTACACAGCATCACAACATCAGTAACATAGCATCACAACACAGCATCACAACACAGTAACACAGCATCACAACACAGTAACACATACACAGTAACACAGCATCACAACACAGCATCACAACACAGTAACACAGCATCACAACACAGCATCACAACACAGCATCACAACACAGTAACACAGCATCACAACACAGCATCACAACACAGTAACATAGCATCACAACACAGTAAACACCAGCATCACAACACAGTAAACAGAGCATCACAACCAGAATCACAACACAGACACAGCATCACAACACAGTAACATAGCACACAACACAGTAACACAGCATCACAACACAGCATCACAACACAGTAACACAGCATCACAAATCAGTAACATAGCATCACAACACAGCATCACAACACAGTAACACAGCATCACAACACAGTAACAGCCACACACTAACACAGCATCAACAACACAGTAACACAGCATCACAACACAGTACACAGCATCACAACACAGTAACACAGCATCACAACACAGTAACACAGCATCACAACACAGTAACACAGCATCACAACACAGTAACACAGCATCACAACACAGCATCACAACACAGTAAACACAGCATCACAAACAGTAACACCATTACAACACAGTAACAAGCATCACAAACACAGCATCACACTACACAGCATCACAAACACAGCATCACAACACAGCATCACAACACAGTAACACAGCATCACAACACAGACATCAACACATAACACAGTAACAAGCATCACAACACCAGCATCACAACCACAGTAACACAGCATCACAACACAGTAACACAGCATCACAACACAGCATCACAACACAGCATCACAACACAGTAACAAGCATCACAAACACAGTAACACAGCATCACAACACAGCATCACAACACAGCACATCACAACACAGTAAACAAGCATCACAAACACAGCAACATCACAACACAGTAACAGCATCACAACACAGCATCACAACAGCCCCAGTAAACAGCATCACAAACAGAACAGCATCACAACACAGCATCACAACACAGTAACAAGCATCACAACACACAGTAACAGAGCATCACAACACAGCATCACAACACAGTAACAAAAGCATCACAACACAGATCACACACACGCATCACAACACAGTAACAGAGCATCACAACACAGCATCACAACACAGTAACAGAGCATCCACAACACAGCATCACAACACAGTAACACAGCATCACAACACAGTAACAGAGCATCACAACACAGCATCACAACACAGTAACAGAGCATCACAACACAGTAACAGAGCATCACAACAACAAGACAGAGCATCACAACACAGTAACAGAGCATCACAACACAGTAACAGAGCATCACAAACACAGCATCACAACACAGTAACAGAGCATCACAACACAGCTACAACCAGAACAGCATCACAAACACAGTAACACAGCATCACAACACAGCTAACATCACAACACAGTAACAAGCATCACAACACATCATCACAACACAGTAACAGAGCATCACAACACAGCATCACAACACAGTAACGAGCATCACAACACAGCATCACAACACAGTAACAGGCATCACAACACATCATCACAACACAGTAACAGAGCATCACAACACAGCATCACAACACAGTAACAGAGCATCACAACACATCATCACAACACAGTAACAGAGCATCACAACACAGCATCACAACACAGTAACAGAGCATCACAACACAGCACACAACACAGTAACAGAGCATCACAACACAGTAACAGAGCATCACAACACATCATCACAACACAGTAACAGAGCATCACAACACAGCATCACAACACAGTAACATCACAGCATCACAACACAGCAATCACAACACAGTAACAGAGCATCACAACACATCATCACAACACAGTAACAGAGCAATCACGAACAAGCATCACAACACAGTAACAGAGCATCACAACAACAGCATCACAACACAGTAACAGAGCATCACAACACAGTAACAGCTCACAACACAGTAACAGAGCATCACAACACAGTACAGAGCATCACAACACAGCATCACAACACAGTAACAGAGCATCACAACACAGCATCACAACACAGTAACAGAGCATCACAACACAGTAACACAGCATCACAACACAGTAACAGAGCATCACAACACAGCATCACAACACAGTAACAGAGCATCACAACACAGCATCACAACACAGTAACAGAGCATCACAACACAGTAACAGAGCATCACAACACAGCATCACAACTCAGTAACAGAGCATCACAACACAGCATCACAACACAGTAACAGAGCATCACAACACAGTAACAGAGCATCACAACACAGCATCACAACACAGTAACAGAGCATCACAACACAGCATCACAACACAGTAACAGAGCATCACAACACAGTAACACAGCATCACAACACAGCATCACAACACAGCATCACAACACAGTAACAGAGCATCACAACACAGCATCACAACACAGTAACACAGCATCACAACACAGCATCACAACACAGTAACACAGCATCACAACACAGCATCACAACACAGTAACACAGCATCACAACACAGCATCACAACACAGTAACAGAGCATCACAACACAGTAACACAGCATCACAACACAGCATCACAACACAGTAACAGAGCATCACAACACAGCATCACAACACAGTAACACAGCATCACAACACAGCATCACAACACAGTAACAGAGCATCACAACACAGCATCACAACACAGTAACACAGCATCACAACACAGCATCACAAAAGCTGGTCTGGACCTCCTGCTACACAGACATAATTACCAGGCAGGAAAAAGAGGTAAAAGAGCGATAATTAAATCTAAAGATACCATTACATAACTATTATTAAGTGGCTTATGCTCAGTACCGGGCCGTGTATGCTCAGTACCGGGCCCTGCATGCTGAGTACCGGGCCCTGCATGCTGAGTACCGGGCCCTGCATGCTGAGTACCGGGCCCTCCATGCTGAGTACCGGGCCCTGTATGCTCAGTAGCGGGCCCTGTATGCTCAGTACCGGACCTCGTTTACTTAGTACCAGGCCCTGTATTCTCAGTAGCGGGCCCTGTATGCGTAGTACCGGGTCCTGTATGCTCAGTACCGGGCACTATATGCTCGGTACCAGGCCCTGTATGCTCAGTACTGGGCCCTGCATGCTCAGTATCAGACCCTGTATGCTCAATACCGGGCCCTGTATGCTCATTCCAGGGTCCTTCAGTTTATGCTCAATCCACCTCCCCAGTGTATGCTCACTCCAGGGTCCCCAGTGTATGCTCACTCCAGGGTCCCCAGTGTATGCTCACTCCATGGTCCCCAGTGTATGCTCACTCCAGGGTCCCCAGTGTATGCTCACTCCAGGGTCCCCAGTGTATGCTCCAGGGTCCTCCAGTGTATACTCACTCTGGAGCCTCCGTGTGCCCTTCACTGAGCATTGTTTGCCCAGCTGGGGGCCTCTAGTGATCTAGCATCATGAGATCATTACCAGCCTCCCTTTATCCCAGGCTGAGCCAAGTCTCCAGACTTGGCTCATATTCGCTCGCTCAGCCATCGTTAGTGTCCAAAGTGAGACAAAAGTACCGTTACCAGTGGTTAATCTGCGCTTGTAATTGTTCTAACTGGACTAAAGTGCAGTTAGAAGTTGTTAAAATCTAAATTTTGTAGTAATGACGACCAACTATGGCTGCAGGTGATTACAGAGTAGCTTTACGGTACTATAATGGGGAGTCCCCTTGTTGTGTCTAAACTTGCCTCGTTTTCAGTTGACGTGTGGTTGAATGAGGCTCTATCATTCTGTTATCATAATTTATTATTAGTACTGTTCATTTCCCACCAAGAGTGACTCAGACCACGGTACGGGCAGGGATTGAATTCGCGGTGGGTCGTAAAATTCCAGACCAACCTGTTAGCCACTGGGCCAATGTCATTACGATTTCTTGAGTCAGTGACTCAGACCACGGTATGGGCAGGGATTGAATTCGCGGTGAGTCGTAAAATTCCAGGCCAACGCGTTAGCCACTGGGCCAGTGGCTAACGTAGAGTCAACTTAGAGTCACTGACTCTACGCTGAGTCAGTGACTCAGTTTAATTGTTTAGTTTAATATGTTTATTATGCACCCCATACCCATCCTGTGGGCGGTAGTCAAAAGATTACAGAGGTACATAATTAGTCCAGGGACTGGACTCCAAAGTTTTGATAGCTGAGCAAGTTACAAAGGTAATGAACTAGATATGGTCATAATCATGACCAAGTTACAAAGGTAATGAGCTCCAGGTAGAGCTGGTCACACTCATGAATAATTGCAAAGGTAATGAATCAGAAACACATTAATCATGAGAATTTACAAAGGTAATGAGCTCCAGGTAAGGCTGGTCACAATCATGACAAGTTTCAAAGGTAATGAATGATAAACACGTTATCACATGATTACAATCATAGACAAATTACAGAGTAATGAGCAGTTAACACACATAGCAGGGAATTCATCCATTGCCCCAACAACAGATGTTGCTAGGTGCCTGTCTCTCCTCGGCAGACAGCCATTGCCAACAGCAGCAAGTTGCCCAGGGATCTGCTGCTTGCACGAGCACCATCGACCCTGCCCAAGAGGTCCAAGAAGCCAGTGACTCCGTTAGCAGCCCGATGGAGAGCTGTCCTAGGGACATGTCAGCGTCCTGGTGGACGCCAAGTTGATTGAAGATCCCAGGCCCTCGTGTGCACGGATGTGACTCAGCGAAGAGAAAACACATTCACTACCACTTATTCCATCACTGTCTTGCCAGAAGCTGGTACCAGGATTCAGAGTGTACAAACTGTATCTTCAAGATTCGAGTCCGGCTAACTGGTTTCCCTGAATCCCTTCCTGAATGTTACCAGCAGCATGTTAAGTCATAACCATTGTCCTTGAATTCTGTCTTGCATAGTCACTTAAGACTGCTGGTTGCTCAATACCCAATCAATCAAAACCACCTTCACTCGAGTGTTTTAATGCGTCCAACCTTACCAGTGTAAAGTAAAAGGCCACAGGTGCAACTATTGTGACAGTTTATTGTGGCAACGTTTCGCTCTCCAGGAGCTTTGCCAAGCCGTTACCTTCAGTCCTTCCTGGGATGACATCTTCCCCGTGTTTATATACTCTCCTAGTCATCCTATTTTGCTCTATCCTCTCTAAATGCCCAAACCGCCTCAACAACCCCATCTCAGAATTGTATTTTTGGCAACCTCACACTTGCTAGTTTCAAAGATGTGAATTCTCTGCATAATCCCAGTAATCATATCTTCACTGTCTCCACCCTCCTCACTGCAACGTTTAAAACCCATGCCTCACACCTATGTTGTCGTGTTGGTACCAATATTCTCTCACTTTTCTCTCAGTTGGTTAAGTTGTTGTCTCCACAGATGCCCATCTCTCTACTCCCACTTTTATTCAGTGGTTCACCTCGTCTGTACCTCTTCTTAAAGCTGTGTATAGATGCTGCCTCTACTGTTTAACGCTCCTGTGTGGGGGGAGGGAGGTAACAGAAGGAAGGTAGTGGATAATCTGTTCACGGGAAGAGTGCTAAACTCGTAGGGGAGATGAAACAGCGCCTGTTGATCAAGAGCCCTTCGATCCATGGATCAAAGGCTCTTGATCAAGTCCCCTTGATAAGGAAGCATCTCTAGCATCAAGGCTCCTCAGCATCAAGGAACGGGGCAGTGACACGCACAGCCTCTCACCTCCAGAACCTAAAGAGAATCTGATGAAGGTTTCCATTTGCATCGAAAGGCTAGAAATGCAACTGCATATACATCCCCACCAGCTCCGACCCGCTCTGACCCGCTCTGACCCGCTTCTCCTGAGCGGATTCCAATGGAGGCAAATGACCTCTAATGACCAATTAACTGGGTGTAAAGTGCAGTATGATAGTGCTGTCTGTATGATAATGGTATGATGAGATGGCTCAGTCTCTCCACCTGACTCCTACCATCATACCAACAAAGCTAAACTAGTGATAAGGCCCAGAGACTCTCTCTCTCTCTCTCTCTCTCTCTCACACACACACACACACACACACACACACACACACACACACACACACACTACAATCATTCAGGACCCTGTACACCGTGTATGTTAGGCCCATATTGGAGTATGCAGCACCAGTTTGGAACCCACACCTAGCCAAGCATGTAAAGAAACTAGAGAAAGTGCAAAGGTTTGCAACAAGACTAGTCCCAGAGCTAAGAGGTATGTCCTACGAGGAGAGGTTAAGGGAAATCAACCTGACGACACTGGAGGACAGGAGAGATAGGGGGGACATGATAACGACATACAAAATACTGAGAGGAATTGACAAGGTGGACAAAGACAGGATGTTCCAGAGATTGGACACAGTAACAAGGGGCCACAGTTGGAAGCTGAAGACACAGATGAATCACAGGGATGTTAGGAAGTATTTCTTCAGCCACAGAGTAGTCAGTAAGTGGAATAGTTTGGGAAGTGATGTAGTGGAGGCAGGATCCATACATAGCTTTAAGCAGAGTTATGATAAAGCTCACGGCTCAGGGAGAGTGACCTAGTAGCGATCAGTGAAGAGGCGGGGCCAGGAGCTCGGACTCGACCCCCGCAACCTCAACTAGGTGAGTACAACTAGGTGAGTATGCACACGCACACGCACACACGCGCACACACACACACACACACACATACGTCAGGCCCATACTGGAGTATGCAGCACCAGTTTGGAATCCACACCTAGTCAAGCACGTCAAGAAATTAGAGAAAGTGCAAAGGTTTGCAACAAGACTAGTCCCAGAGCTACGGGGATTGTCCTACGAAGAAAGGTTGAGGGAAATCGGCCTGACGACACTGGAGGACAGGAGGGTCAAGGGAGACATGATAACGACATATAAAATACTGCGCGGAATAGACAAGGTGGACAAAGACGGGATGTTCCAGAGATGGGACACAGACACAAGAGGTCACAATTGGAAGTTGAAGACTCAGATGAATCAAAGGGATGTTAGGAAGTATTTCTTCAGTCATAGAGTAGTCAGGCCGTGGAATAGCCTAGAAAGTGATGTGGTGGAGGCGGGAACCATACATAGTTTTAAGGCGAGGTATGATAAAGCTAATGGAGCAGGGAGAGAGAGGACCTAGTAGCAATCAGCGAAGGGGCGGGGCCAGGAGCTGTGACTCGACCCCTGCAACCACAAATAGGTGAGTACAAATAGGTGAGTACACACCGTGTCAGGCATATCGGTTTTGGGAAGAACATACCTTGTATGGGCCAGTAGGCCTTCTGCAGTGCTCCTTCATTCTTATTAATTATCCAGCGCAAAATGTTAGGCCGAAGATGAATAACAGATGGACTAGGGACATAGAAAGATGAATGAGGAAGGGAATGAGAATTTGGGAGAGTGGGAATGAGAGAGTAGATGAGAGGGGAAAAAGAGAGGGATGAGAAAGTGTGTTTTATTTGTAAGGAAAATGAGGGGAAGACGAATACTTAAAATAACGTAAAAAAAAACCACGAAAATCTTTCAACCTCAATTAAGACACCTGAAAGAAAACCCCTAAACCCTGAGTAGAATATTTGAACGTTTTTAACTCTTAACTAGAAGACTGATAGACTCTTAACTATGACTGACTGACTCTTAACTAAGACTGATAGACTCTTAACTAAGACTGATAGACTCTTAACTAAGACTGATAGACTCTTAAACTTTTGTCACTTAACCAGCAACTCTAGTTAACAACAGATCCTCTAACAACAGAATTACCAGGTTCACAGAACCAGTAACTCTAGCAGGCAACAGATCCTCTAACAGGACTACCAGGTTCACAGAACCAGTAACTCTAGCAGGCAACAGATCCTCTAACAGGACTACCAGGTTCACAGAACCAGAAACTCTGGCAGGCAACAGATCCTCAAACAGGACTACCAGGTTCACAGAACCAGTAACTCTAGCAGGCAACAGATCCTCTAACAGGACTACCAGGTTCACAGAACCAGTAACTCTAGCAGGCAACAGATCCTCTAACAGGACTACCAGGTTCACAGAACCAGTAACTCTAGCAGGCAACAGAACCTCTAACAGGACTACCAGGTTCACAGAACCAGTAACTGTAGCAGGCAACAGATCCTCTAACAGGACTACCAGGTTCACAGAACCAGTAGCTCTAGCAGGCAACAGATCCTCTAACAGGACTACCAGATTCACAGAACCAGTAACTCTAGCAGGCAACAGATCCTCTAACAGGACTACCAGATTCACAGAACCAGTAACTCTAGCAGGCAACAGACCCTCTAACAGGACTACAAGGTTCACAGAACCAGTAGCTCTAGCAGGCAACAGAACCTCTAACAGGACTACCAGGTTCACAGAACCAGTAACTCTGACAGGCAACAGATCCTCTAACAGGACTACCAGGGCAACAGATCATCTAACAGGACTACCAGGGCCACACAACCATCAACTCTAGCAGGCAACAGATCCTCTAACAGGACTACCAGGGCCACAAAACCATCAACTCTAGCAGGCAACAGATCCTCTAACAGGACTACCAGGGCCACACAACCATCAACTCAAGCAGGCAACAGATCCTCTAACAGGACTACCAGGGCCACAAAACCATCAACTCAAGCATGCAACAGATCCTCTAACAGGACTACCAGGGCCACAAAACCATCAACTCTATCAGGCAACAGATCCTCTAACAGGACTACCAGGGCCACACAACCATCAACTCTAGCAGGCAACAGATCCTCTAAGAGGACTACCAGGGCCACACAACCATCAACTCTAGCAGGCAACAGATCCTCTAACAGGACTACCAGGGCCACACAACCATCAACTCTAGCAGGCAACAGATCCTCTAACAGGACTACCAGGGCCACACAACCATCAACTCCAGCAGGCAACAGATCCTCTAACAGGACTACCAGGGCCACACAACCATCAACTCTAGCAGGCAACAGATCCTCTAACAGGACTACCAGGGCCACACAACCATCAACTCTAGCAGGCAACAGATCCTCTAACAGGACTACCAGGGCCACACAACCATCAACTCTAGCAGGCAACAGATCCTCTAACAGGACTACCAGGGCCACACAACCATCAACTCTAGCAGGCAACAGATCCTCTAACAGGACTACCAGGGCCACACAACCATCAACTCTAGCAGGCAACAGATCCTCTAACAGGACTACCAGGGCCACACAACCATCAATTCTAGCAGGCAACAGATCCTCTAACAGGACTACCAGGGCCACACAACCATCAACTCTAGCAGGCAACAGATCCTCTAACAGGACTACCAGGGCCACACAACCATCAACTCTAGCAGGCAACAGATCCTCTAACAGGACTACCAGGGCCACACAACCATCAACTCTAGCAGGCAACAGATCCTCTAACAGGACTACCAGGGCCACACAACCATCAACTCTAGCAGGCAACAGATCCTCTAACAGGACTACCAGGGCCACACAACCATCAATTCTAGCAGGCAACAGATCCTCTAACAGGACTACCAGGGCCACACAACCATCAATTCTAGCAGGCAACAGATCCTCTAACAGGACTACCAGGGCCACACAACCATCAACTCTAGCAGGCAACAGATCCTCTAACAGGACTACCAGGGCCACACAACCATCAACTCTAGCAGGCAACAGATCCTCTAACAGGACTACCAGGGCCACACAACCATCAACTCTAGCAGGCAACAGATCCTCTAACAGGACTACCAGGGCCACACAACCATCAACTCTAGCAGGCAACAGATCCTCTAACAGGACTACCAGGGCCACACAACCATCAACTCTAGCAGGCAACAGATCCTCTAACAGGACTACCAGGGCCACACCAGAGTTCCACACCAGAGGCAATTGAGGAAACTTAAGGCTCACGGAATAGGAGATATTTTTTCCTGGGTAGAAGCATGGCTGACAAATAGACAGCAGAGAGTTTGCATAAATGGGGAGAAATCAGAATGGGGGCACGTCACAAGCGGTGTTCCTCAGGGGTCAGTGTTGGGCCCTTTGTTGTTCACAATTTTCATAAACGACATAGATGAGGGAATAAATAGCAATATAAGCAAATTTGCTGATGACACCAAAATAGGCCGTCCAGTTCATTCTAATGAGGACACTAGAGCACTCCAGGATGATTTGATTAGACTGATGCAATGGTCGGAGAAGTGGCAGATGCAGTTTAATATTGACAAATGCAAAGTTCTAAATGTTGGACAGTTAAATAACCATGCCACATATAAACTAAATAATGTAGATCTTAATACTACTGATTGCGAAAAGGATTTAGGAGTTCTGGTTAGCAGTAATCTAAAACCAAGACAACAGTGTATTAGTGTTCGCAATAAAGCTAACAGAATTCTTGGCTTCATATCTAGAGGTATAAATACTAGAAGTCCTCAGGTTGTTCTTCAACTCTATATATCCTTGGTTAGGCCTCATTTAGACTATGCTGCTCAGTTCTGGTCACCGTATTACGAAATGGATATAAATGCTCTGGAAAACGTACAGAGGAGGATGACAAAGATGATCCCATGTATTAGAAATCTTCCTTATGAGGATAGACTAAGGGCCCTGAATCTGCACTCTCGAAAGGCGTAGAATTAGGGGGGATATGATCGAGGTGTATAAATGGAAAACAGGAATAAATAAAGGGGATGTAAATAGCGTGCTGAAAAATTCCAGCCAAGACAGGACTCGCAACAATGGTTTCAAGTTGGAAAATTTCAGATTCAGGAAGGGTATAGGAAAGCACTGGTTTGGTAATAGAGTTGTGGATGAGTGGAACAAACTCCCGAGTAGTTATTTAGGCTAAAACGTTACGTACTTAGCCTGTACTTAGCTCAGTGAGGACGTGTCGAGTGTGCTCTCTACGGACTGAACCAAAATGCCCTCCATCGAACTTTACCAACAGCTTAAGGAAAAATTGAGGATGGCGAAGATGGAGATTCGGCGACTGACCGAGGAAAACAAGAAGATTCGTAGTAGTCCTCCTGTTTTGAGTCCTCAGGTCAAGAAGGGAAACTGGTCAGTAGCTGGACAGCAGGGAACGAAGTTGACGATCAAGAAGACGAATGGAAAGGTAGAAACGATGAAGAAGAAAGAGACTGCTGTGGAAACTGTTGTGGAAACATCTAATGCATTCTCAGTGCTACCCGACGAATGTGAGTCGACTGCTGGGAACGTCACGACGAAAGACATTAAGGAAGGTACGAATATTGTTGTTGTTGGGGATAGCCAGGCTAGATACATGGATAGGGCGTTCTGCTTGAAGGACAGGAGCAGGAGACAGAGGGTTTGCTTTCCTGGGGCTTGGATGGAGGACATTGTTAGCCGTCTGGATGACATGGGCCAACAGGCCTGCTGCAGTGATCCTCCTTTCTTATGTTTCTTATGTTAAATAGGCTAGATAAATACATGAGTGGGTGTGGGTGGGTGTGAGTTGGACCTGACTAGCTTATGCTGCTGGGTCTGGTGCAGTGCTCCATCCTTGAGTGGAGATGACCAGACTGGGTGGGTCATTGGTCTAATCCGGGGAGGGACATGGACCTGCTCCTCATGGGTCAGTAGGCCTGTTGCAGTGTTCGTTCTTTCTTATGTTCTTAGCTCTAGCAGGCAACTGATCCTCTAACAGGACTACCAGGGCCACAGATCCTCTAACAGGACTACCAGGGCCACAGATCCTCTAATAGGACTACCAGGGCCACAGGTCCTCTAACAGGACTACAGGGTCACAGAACCAGAAACTCTAGTTGACAACAGGTCTACGAGACGGCATAAACATTCCACCGGCGCCGCCAGAAACTGTAAACACCGTAAGTCCAAAACTCGGATTTGATGCGCGGGGAGAGGCGGGCCAGCGGAATTTATCGCCGGTATTCCCGCTCGCGACCACCTCATAAATTTCTATCTGATGATGCTCTCGTTTGCTTGCCGACACTGCGCTCTCGTCTAATGAGGAGCGATACGTTTCCGACGAATCGTTCGTTCGCGCGCGCCGAAAAGACCGGGATTTCCGAATGTGATATTGACGTTTCCCGGAAGACAAGTTTGGGTCGGGGGACGCGTCTCCTGAACTGACGTTTTCTTGTTAACTGAGATAGTACGATGGTACCTTGATTTTAGTCGGATAGTACCTTGATTTTAGTCGGATAGTACCTTGATTTTAGTCAGATAGTACCTTGATTTTAGTCGGATAGTACCTTGATTTTAGTCAGATAGTACCTTGATTTTAGTCGGATAGTACCTTGATTTTAGTCGGATAGTACCTTGATTTTAGTCGGATAGTACCTTGATTTTAGTCGGATAGTACCTTGATTTAGTCGGATAGTACCTTGATTTAGTCGGATAGTTACTAGATCGTAGGATAGGACGCTTAGAATACCAGTGCATTAGTTATCTTCGATAACTGATGCACAGTAAACAAACCATACCACGGGTGGGAATAGAACCCGCGGTCAGAGTGTCTTAAAACTCCAGACCGTCGCGTTAGCCACTGGACCAGCTAGCCACAGTAAGATTCGTCCAACTAGGTATATTTCTACACCATAGGAAGGTTAGCATAAGCCACCACTGTGACCACAAATGCAAGTTTTAACAGACGAATCTCCAGCTAGCGTGGCCATGACGAACTCTAGCTCAAGTCCCCTCAAAGTCGTTAACTCACGAAATCGTAATGACACGATTGCAAACAAACCATACCAGGGGCGGGGATAGAACCCACGATCAGAGAATCTTGCATTTGTGGTCACAGTAGTGGCCTATGCTAACCTTCCTATGGTGTAGAAATATACCTAGTTGGATGAATCTTATTGTAGCCAGCTGGTCCAGTGGCTAACACACAGTAATAACTAACATAAGCATAGGATAAGGGGGATACGATCATTTGGATAGGATAATTTGGATAGGACGAGGATAGCAGCTGGGAGGGGTAGCCGCTCTCTCTAAATGTATACACGAAGCCTAACTTAATTCTGCGTGAGCTTTGACACCCACAACTTTAATGAAAGCTTCAGTTGGTAGTAATCAAAGTGGGAGGAGAGTAAGTTGCTGGGAGGGGGGCGGATGCCCCCCTTAAGGCTGCATATCTCCCCCTCCATGTACATTTAAGGAGGCATATCTCCCCCTCCCAGCAACTTTAAAGTTGCTGGAGGGAGGAGATATTCCCCCTTAAAGTTGCTGTGAGGGGGGTTATGCCCCCTACAGTTCTGGGAGGGGGAGATACGCTCTCTAAAAGTTGTAAAGTAAAAGGACACAAGTGCAACTAATGTGACATTTTATTGTGGCAACGTTTCGCTCTCCAGGAGCTTTATCAAGCCATTACAGTAACGGCTTGATAAAGCTCCTGGAGAGCGAAACGTTGCCACAATGTCACATTAGTTGCACTTGTGTCCTTATACTTTACATATTGTCGGTAATTCTACCAACTTTATTACAATCTCTAAAAGTTGTTTGGAGGGGAGATATGCTTCCTGAAAGTTGTTTGGTGGGGAGATATGCTTCCTGAAAGTTGTTTGGTGGGGAGATATGCTTCCTGAAAGTTGTTTGGTGGGGATATATGCTTCCTGAAAGTTGTTTGGTGGGGAGAAATGCTTCCTGAAAGTTGTTTGGAGGGGAGATATGCTTCCTGAAAGTTGTTTGGAGGGGAGATATGCTTCCTGAAGGTTGTTTGGTGGGGAGATATGCTTCTGAAAGTTGCTTGGAGGGAGATATGCTTCCTGAAAGTTGCTTGGAGGGGAGATATGCTTCCTGAAAGTTGCTTGGAGGGGAGATATGTTCTTGAAAGTTGCTTGGAGGGGAGATATGCTTCCTAAAAGTTGCTTGGAGGGGAGATATGCTTCCTGAAAGTTGCTTGGAGGGGAGATATGCTTCCTGAAAGTTGTTTGGAGGGGAGATATGCTTCCTGAAAGTTGTTTGGAGGGGAGATATGCTTCCTGAAAGTTGCTTGGAGGGGAGATATGCTTCCTGAAAGTTGTTTGGAGGGGAGATATGCTTCCTGAAAGTTGCTTGGAGGGGAGATATGCTTCCTGAAAGTTGTTTGGAGGGGAGATATGCTTCCTGAAAGTTGCTTGGAGGAAAGATATGCTTCCTGAAAGTTGCTTGGAGGGGAGATATGCTTCCTGAAAGTTGCTTGGAGGGGAGATATGCTTCCTGAAAGTTGTTTGGAGGGGAGATATGCTTCCTGAAAGTTGCTTGGAGGGGAGATATGCTTCCTGAAAGTTGTTTGGAGGGGAGATATGCTTCCTGAAAGTTGTTTGGAGGGGAGATATGCCTCATGAAAGTTGCTTGCAGGGGAGATATGCCTCCTGAAAGTTGCTTGCAGGGGAGATATGCCTCCTGAAAGTTGCTTGCAGGGGAGATATGCCTCCTGAAAGTTGCTTGCAGGGGAGATATGCCTCCTGAAAGTTGCTTGCAGAGGAGATATGCCTCCTGAAAGTTGCTTGCAGGGGAGATATGAGTCCTGAAAGTTGCTTGCAGAGGAGATATGCCTCCTGAAAGTTGCTTGCAGGGGAGATATGCCTCCTGAAAGTTGCTTGCAGGGGAGATATGCCTCCTGAAAGTTGCTTGCAGGGGAGATATACCTCCTGAAAGTTGCTTGCAGGGGAGATATGCCTCCTGAAAGTTGCTTGCAGGGGAGATATGCCTCCTGAAAGTTGCTTGCAGGGGAGATATGCCTCCTGAAAGTTGCTTGGAGGAGAGATATGCCTCCTGAAAGTTGCTTGCAGGGGAGATCTGCTTACTGAAAGTTGCTTGCAGGGGAGATATGCCTCCTGAAAGTTGCTTGGAGGAGAGATATGCCTCCTGAAAGTTGCTTGCAGGGGAGATATGCCTCCTGAAAGTTGCTTGGAGGAGAGATATGCCTCCTGAAAGTTGCTTGGAGGGGAGATATGCCTCCTGAAAGTTGCTTGCAGGGGAGATATGCCTCCTGAAAGTTGCTTGCAGGGGAGATATGCCTCCTGAAAGTTGCTTGCAGGGGAGATATGCCTCCTGAAAGTTGCTTGCAGGAAAGATATGCCTCCTGAAAGTTGCTTGCAGGGGAGATATGCTTCCTGAAAGTTGCTTGGAGGGGAGATATGCTTCCTGAAAGTTGCTTGGAGGGGAGATATGCTTCCTGAAAGTTGCTTGGAGGGGAGATATGCTTCCTGAAAGTTGCTTGGAGGGGAGATATGCTTCCTGAAAGTTGCTTGGAGGGGAGATATGCTTCCTGAAAGTTGTTTGGAGGGGAGATATGCTTTTTGAAAGTTGTTTGGAGGGGAGATATGCTTCCTGAAAGTTGTTTGGAGGAGAGATATGCTTCCTGAAAGTTGCTTGGAGGGGAGATATGCTTCCTGAAAGTTGCTTGGAGGGGAGATATGCTTCCTGAAAGTTGCTTGGAGGGGAGATATGCCTCATGAAAGTTGCTTGGAGGGGAGATATGCCTCCTAAAAGTTGTTTGGAGGGGAGATATACCTCATGAAAGTTGTTTGGAGGAGAGATATGCTTCCTGAAAGTTGTTTGGAGCGGAGATATGCCTCCTGAAAGTTGTTTGGAGAGGAGATATGCTTCCTGAAAGTTGTTTGGAGGAGAGATATGCCTCCTGAAAGTTGTTTGGAGGGGAGATATGCTTCCTGAAAGTTGTTTGGAGGAGAGATATGCCTCCTGAAAGTTGTTTGGAGGGGAGATATGCTTCCTGAAAGTTGTTTGGAGGGGAGATATGCCTCCTGAAAGTTGTTTGGCGGGGAGATATGCTTCCTGAAAGTTGCTTGGAGGAGAGATATGCTTCATGAAAGTTGCTTGGAGGAGAGATATGCCTCCTGAAAGTTGTTTGCAGAGGAGATATGCCTCCTGAAAGTTGCTTGCAGAGGAGATATGCCTCCTGAAAGTTGCTTGCAGGGGAGATATGCCTCCTGAAAGTTGCTTGCAGGGGAGATATGCCTCCTGAAAGTTGCTTGCAGGAATATGCCTCCTGAAAGTTGCTTGCATGGGAGATATGCCTCCTGAAAGTTGCTTGCAGAGGAGATATGCCTCCTGAAAGTTGCTTGCAGAGGAGATATGCCTCCTGAAAGTTGCTTGCAGAGGAGATATGCCTCCTGAAAGTTGCTTGCAGAGGAGATATGCCTCCTGAAAGTTGCTTGCAGAGGAGATATGCCTCCTGAAAGTTGCTTGCAGAGGAGATATGCCTCCTGAAAGTTGCTTGCAGAGGAGATATGCCTCCTGAAAGTTGCTTGCAGAGGAGATATGCCTCCTGAAAGTTGCTTGCAGAGGAGATATGCCTCCTGAAAGTTGCTTGCAGGGGAGATATGCCTCCTGGAAGTTGCTTGCAGAGGAGATATGCCTCCTGAAAGTTGCTTGCAGGGGAGATATGCCTCCTGAAAGTTGCTTGCAGGGGAGATATGCCTCCTGAAAGTTGCTTGCAGGGGAGATATGCCTCCTGAAAGTTGCTTGCAGGGAGATATGCCTCCTGAAAGTTGCTTGCAGGGGAGATATGCCTCCTGAAAGTTGCTTGGAGGGGAGATATGCCTCCTGAAAGTTGCTTGCAGGGGAGATATGCCTCCTGAAAGTTGCTTGCAGGGGAGATATGCCTCCTGAAAGTTGCTTGCAGAGGAGATATGCCTCCTGAAAGTTGATTGCAGGGGAGATATGCCTCCTGAAAGTTGCTTGCAGGGGAGATATGCCTCCTGAAAGTTGCTTGCAGGGGAGATATGCCTCCTGAAAGTTGCTTGCAGGGGAGATATGCCTCCTGAAAGTTGATTGCAGGGGAGATATGCCTCCTGAAAGTTGCTTGCAGGGGAGATATGCCTCCTGAAAGTTGCTTGCAGGGGAGATATGCCTCCTGAAAGTTGCTTGCAGGGGAGATATGCCTCCTGAAAGTTGCTTGCAGGGGAGATATGCCTCCTGAAAGTTACTTGCAGGGGAGATATGCCTCCTGAAAGTTACTTGCAGGGGAGATATGCCTCCTGAAAGTTACTTGCAGGGGAGATATGCCTCCTGAAAGTTACTTGCAGGGGAGATATGCCTCCTGAAAGTTGCTTGCAGGGGAGATATGCCTCCTGAAAGTTACTTGCAGGGGAGATATGCCTCCTGAAAGTTACTTGCAGGGGAGATATGCCTCCTGAAAGTTACTTGCAGGGGAGATATGCCTCCTGAAAGTTACTTGCAGGGGAGATATGCCTCCTGAAAGTTACTTGCAGGGGAGATATGCCTCCTGAAAGTTACTTGCAGGGGAGATATGCCTCCTGAAAGTTACTTGCAGGGGAGATATGCCTCCTGAAAGTTACTTGCAGGGGAGATATGCCTCCTGAAAGTTACTTGCAGGGGAGATGTGCCTCCTGAAAGTTACTTGCAGGGGAGATATGCCTCCTGAAAGTTGCTAGCAGGGGAGATATGCCTCCTGAAAGTTGCTAGCAGGGGAGATATGGCTCCTGAAAGTTGCTTGCAGAGGAGATATGGCTCCTGAAAGTTGCTTGCAGAGGAGATATGCCTCCTGAAAGTTGCTTGCAGGGGAGATATGCCTCCTGAAAGTTGCTTGCAGAGGAGATATGGCTCCTGAAAGTTGCTTGCAGAGGAGATATGCCTCCTGAAAGTTACTTGCAGGGGAGATATGCCTCCTGAAAGTTACTTGCAGGGGAGATATGCCTCCTGAAAGTTACTTGCAGGGGAGATATACCTCCTGAAAGTTACTTGCAGGGGAGATATGCCTCCTGAAAGTTACTTGCAGGGGAGATATGCCTCCTGAAAGTTACTTGCAGGGGAGATATGCCTCCATAAGCATAAAACATTGCATCATTACAGAGATAATTAGTTTGAACATTCAATATGTTCAGTACCGAAAAGTTGAAAAGTAAGTCACATGTACAACATCTGGGCATCTCGTGGAACGTTTCGCTCACACGGTAGGCTGAGAGACTTGTCATTTTGATGTATATTGTTTCGAAAACCGACCGGTTGAAACCTGAGACCTAGAACAATTGAGAATCTGTCTTGGAGTGATGAAGGTACTGACGGGCGACATGTTTCATGGGTAAAGATACCGAAACGTTGCACATATTGCTAAAACTTAGGTTAATCCAAGGGTGAGGGACTGATTCCCTCATTTACATCTTCATTTCCTCTGACACTGTTTCTGTAATCGACTGATGAAGCCTGGCAGGCGAAACGTTTCAGAAACTGGAAGGGTAGTTAGTTCTAGCCTTGAAGAATGACGTTTGTGGAATATTTGGCTACATCTGTTGAGGAAACGTATCGTCACACAGTGGCTTCATCAGTCCAATACTAAGAAGAACGATGTAAAAGTGACAATTTTGAGGTAATCGGTCCCTCAGCCTGGAGAAGAGTTCAGCTCCATGGTCTGGAACAAGGTAGTCAGTCCCTCAGCCTGGAGAAGAGTCCACTTCCATGGTTTGGAACAAGGTAGTCAGTCCCTCAGCCTGGAGAAGAGTCCAGCTCCATGGTCTGGAACAAGGTGGTCAGTCCCTCAGCCTGGAGAAGAGTTCAGCTCCATGGTCTGGAACAAGGTGGTCAGTCCCTCAGCCTGGAGAAGAGTTCAGCTCCATGGTCTGGAACAAGGTGGTCAGTCCCTCAGCCTGGAGAAGAGTTCAGCTCCATGGTCTGGAACAACGTGGTCAGTCCCTCAGCCTGGAGAAGAGTTCAGCTCCATGGTCTGGAACAAGGTAGTCAGTCCCTCAGCCTGGAGAAGAGTCCACCTCCATGGTTTGGAACAAGGTAGTCAGTCCCTCAGCCTGGAGAAGAGTCCAGTTCCATGGTCTGGAACAAGGTGGTCAGTCCCTCAGCCTGGAGAAGAGTCCAGCTCCATGGTCTGGAACAAGGTGGTCAGTCCCTCAGCCTGGAGAAGAGTTCATCTCCATGGTCTGGAACAAGGTGGTCAGTCCCTCAGCCTGGAGAAGAGTCCAGCTCCATGGTCTGGAACAAGGTGGTCAGTCCCTCAGCCTGGAGAAGAGTTCAGCTCCATGGTCTGGAACAAGGTGGTCAGTCCCTCAGCCTGGAGAAGAGTTCAGCTCCATGGTCTGGAACAAGGTAGTCAGTCCCTCAGCCTGGAGAAGAGTCCACCTCCATGGTTTGGAACAAGGTAGTCAGTCCCTCAGCCTGGAGAAGAGTCCAGTTCCATGGTCTGGAACAAGGTGGTCAGTCCCTCAGCCTGGAGAAGAGTTCAGCTCCATGGTCTGGAACAAGGTGGTCAGTCCCTCAGCCTGGAGAAGAGTCCAGCTCCATGGTCTGGAACAAGGTGGTCAGTCCCTCAGCCTGGAGAAGAGTCCAGTTCCATGGTCTGGTACAAGGTGGTCAGTTCCTCAGCCTGGAGAAGAGTCCAGTTCCATGGTCTGGAACAAGGTGGTCAGTCCCTCAGCCTGGAGAAGAGTCCAGCTCCATGGTCTGGAACAAGATGGTCAGTCCCTCAGCCTGGAGAAGAGTTCAGTTCCATGGTCTGGAACAAGGTGGTCAGTCCCTCAGCCTGGAGAAGAGTTCAGTTCCATGGTCTGGAATAAGGTGGTCAGTCCCTCAGCCTGGAGAAGAGTCCAGCTCCATGGTCTGGAACAAGGTGGTCAGTCCCTCAGCCTGGAGAAGAGTTCAGTTCCATGGTCTGGAATAAGGTGGTCAGTCCCTCAAGCCTGGAGAAGAGTTCATCTCCATGGTCTGGAACAAAGTGGTCAGTCCCTCAGCCTGGAGAAGAGTTCATCTCCATGGTCTGGGAGGCTGAGGGACTGACCACCTCAAGAATTCCAGCTTGAAGGATGGACTCATCACATCATAGCCTCACTACTCCTGTCTGTACCTTTATTTTCCCTCTGTATTTAACTGAAGAAACCTAACGTGTGGGCGAGAGGGTTTAGAAAAATAAAAACTGTTGTACAAATCTTATTCATCTAGGCCAGTAGGCCTACTGCTCTAATCTACATTTGGTTATAGGAGCAGAAAATAATTTTTAATTAGATGCTAGAACCCACCTTGCATGAACCAGTAGGCCTTCAGTAGTGCTCCTGAAATCTTCGGTTAATGCATACCATAAAAAGAGAGATCCAGTATCGTACAGGTTTTCTCGGCCAGAAAGAGCTAATGGGCCCACTTGTCTTCTTTAACGACTAAACTTGCTCTAGCACAGTAACGTATGTGAGGTGTTGTGTTTGGTGTGGAAATAAGACACTTAGGAGACACAGTTGCCCGAAAAGAAACGAGTGTGTTTCTTCTTTTTTAAATTTAGTTATGTATATAGTAGAAGGGGGTTACTAGCCGCTTGCCCGCGGTATTTTAGCCACTTCTTACGATACGAATGGCTTACGGAGGAAGAATTCTGTTCCACTTTCCCGTGGAGATTGGGAGAAATTAGATGAGAGAGATGGGGGTAATTCAGGCCAGTAAGAAGATGGAGATGGGATGAGGGATGCAAGTGAGAATAACAGTAAATGATGGAACTGGGAATATAACTAGACAATTACAGAGGATGGGGAGAAAAGGAGGCAGCTGACTTCTAAACTTGCTGGGCGATTCCTTACTGAGGTATCGGAATTCTGTTGTCAGGTTTGCCAGGTGCCCATATGCTGTAGCAGTTATCTGGTTGATGTGTGCTTCAGGAGATGTGCTCGGTGTTATACTCACCCCAAGATCCTTTCCTTGAGTGAGGTTTGTACTCTCTGGCCCCCTAGACTGTACTCTGTCTGCAGTGTTCTTTGCCCTTCCCTGATCTTGATGGTTTTGCAGTTGGTGGGGTTGAACGCCAGGAGGCAAATGCTGGACCAGGCCTGCAGCTTGTCTAGAGCCCTTTGTAGTTCTGCCTGATCCTCCTCCGATTGAATTCTTTGCATCAACTTCACATCATCTGCAAACAGGGACACTTCTGAGTCTATTCCTCCCGTCATGTTATTCACATATATCAGAAACAGCACTGGTCCTAGGACAGACCCTTGTGGAACCCCGCTCATCACAGGTACCCACTCTTGACACCTCGTCACATACCATTACATACTGATACCTTCCCATACTGATACCTTCCCACCATTGCAGTACCTTCATTGTTATACCTGCCTGGTTCTCTAACTTTGGCACTAAAATCTTGTGTGGAACTGTGTTCGAAGCCTTCTTACAGTCCAAGAAAATGCAGTGTACCCACCCCTCTTTCTCTAGTAGGTTTGTGACACAGGATTTTACGTCCTTGAATCCGACCTGTCGTTGATAAGCTCATTTCTTCGTAGATTCTCCACGACTTTGCATACTATTATACATGTCAGTGACACTGGTCTGTAGTTTAATGCTGCCTGTCTGTTATCGTTTTTTTTTTTTAAATTGGGACTACATTTACTATCTCCCATACCTCATGTAGTCACCCTGTTTCGATAAATGTGTTGAAGATTGTTGTTAGGGGTACACACACTGCCTCTGCTCCCTCTCTCAGGACCCATGGAGAGATGTTATCGGGCCCCATCGCCTTTGAGGTATCTAGCTCGCTTAGCCTCTTTCACTTCTTCCTGCCTCTACGTCTTTCTGGAGTCCCTTTTTACTTCTTGGTCGTTTCTTTTGATCTCTCCTCCTTCCTTCCTCAGCCTGATTGCCTGGTCTTTGACTGTTTACCTCCTGATGTGACTGTACAACAGCATCCCATCGGATTTGGGTTTCGCTGCTGTTATTTTTGTATTGTTACTGGGCAGATAAATTTCTTGCTCAAATGACGACTCTCCTTATTCTCCTGGGTCCTTTGCCTTCTATATTTCTTCCATTCTCTAGCACACTTGGTTTTGGCCTCACTACGCCTTTGGGTGAACCATGGGCTCATTCTGGCATTCTAGTTATTCCTGTTACCCTTGGGTACAAACCTCTCCTCAGCCTCCTTGCATATTGTTGTCACATATTCCATCATCTCATTTACTGACTTCCCTGCCAGTTCTCTGTCCCACTGAACCTCGTGTAGGAAATTCTTCACGCCTGTGTAGTCCTCTCTCTTGTAGTTTGGTTTCATTTGTCCTGCTTCCGTCTACTAGGTATTCGAAGTTCAGAACCACATGATCGCTGACCCCAAGGGGTCTTTCATATGTGATGTCTTCAATATCTGCACTACTCAAGGTGAATACTAGGTCCAGTCTGGCTAGTTCATCCTCTCCTCTCTCTCTTTGGTAGTCTCCCCAACGTGTGGATGCATGAGGTTATCCAGTACCATCACCACCATATTATCTTCCACGTACGTGTGTGTGTGTGTGTGTGTGTGTGTGTGTGTGTGTGTGTGTGTGTGTGTGTGTGTGTGTGTAGACGTACTCACCTATTTGTACTCACCTATTTGTGGTTGCAGGGGTCGAAACTCGGCTCCTGGCCCCGCCTCTTTACTGATCGCTACTAGGTCCTCTCCCTGCTCCATGAGCTTTATCATACCTCGTCTTAAAACTATGTATGGTTCCTGCCTCCACTACATAGCTTGCCAGACTATTCCACTTCCTGACAACCCTGTGACTGAAGAAATACTTCCTAACATCCCTTTGGCTCATCTGAGTCTTCAACTTCCAATTGTGACCTCTTGTTTCTGTGCCACGTCTCTGGAACATCCCGTCTCCGTCAACCTTATCTATTCCACGCAGTATTTTGTATGTCATTATCATGTCTCCCCTAACCCTCCTGTCCTCCAGTGTCGTCAGGCCGATTTCCCTTAACCTTTCTTCGTAGGACAAACCCCTTAGCTCTGGGACTAACCTCGTTGCAAACCTTTGCACTTTCTCTAATTTCTTGACGTGCTTGACCAGGTGTGGGTTCCAAACTGGTGCTGCATACTCCAGTATGGGCCTGACGTGCACGGTGTACAGAGTCTTGAACGATTCCTTACTGAGGTATCGGAATGCTATTCTCAGGTTTGCCAGGCGCCCATATGCTGCAGCAGTTATCTGGTTGATGTGTGCCTCAGGAGATGTGCTCGGTGTTATACTCGCCCCAAGATCTTTTTCCCTGAGCGAGGTTTGCAGTTTTTGACCACATAGACTATACTCTGTCTGCGGTCTTCTTTGCCCTTCTCCAATCTTCATGACTTTGAATTTGGCGGAGTTAAATTCAAGAGGCCATGTATGTGTGTGTGTGGGGGGGGGGTTAAGTGCGCTGGCTTACTCCTGCTCCTCAAATCAACAAGGCTTACACACACACACACACACACACACACACACACACACACACACACACACACACACACACACACACACACACACAAACACACACACCTCATGCATCAACATGTTAGAGACACTACCAGAGAGAGAGGAGAAGATGAACCAGCAAGACTGGACCTTGTATTCACCTTAAGTAGTTCGGACATCGAGGGTATCATGTATGAAAGGCCCCTGGGAGCTAGTGATCATGTGGTTCTGTGCTTCGACTACATAGTTGAGCTCCAAGTGGAGAGAGTAGCAGGAATAGGTTGGGAGAAACCAAACTACAAAAGGGGGAACTACTCAGGCATGAGGAACTTCCTTCAAGACATTCAGTGGGAGAGGGAACTGACAGGAAAACCAGTACAAGAAATGATGGAATATGTAGCAACAAAATGCAAGGAGGCAGAGGAGAGGTTTGTTCCCAAGGGAAACAGAAATAATGGGAAGAACAGAACGAGTCCTTGGTTCTCCCAAAGGTGTAGGGAGGCAAAAACTAGGAAAATAAAGAGATTACCCGAAGAGCCAGAAACGAATATGCACAGATAAGAAGGGAGGCTCAGTGACAATATGAAAATTACACAGCATCGGAAGTCAAGTACTGACCCGAAGCTGTTGTACAGCCACATCAGGAGGAAAACAACAGTGAAGGACCAGGTAATCAGACTGAGGAAGGATGATGGGGAATTCACAAGAAACGACCGAGAGGTTTGTCAGGAGCTCAACACGAGACTTAAAGAAGTATTTACAGTGGAAACCAGTAGGACTCCAGGAAATCAGAACTGGGGGGTACACCAGCAAGTGCTGGATGAGGTACATATAACCAAGGAGGAAGTGAAGAAGCTGCTATGCGAACTTGACACCTCAAAGGCGGTGGGACCAGACAACATCTCTCCGTGGGTCCTTAAAGAGGGAGCAGAGATATTGTGTGAGCCACTAACAAAGATCTTCAACACATCATTTGAAACTGGGCAACTCCCCGAGGTATGGAAGATGGCAAATGTAGTCCCAATTTTTAAAAAGGGAGACAGACATGAGGCACTAAACTACAGACTTGTATCACTAACGTGTATAGTATGCAAGGTCATGGAGAAGATCATCAGGAGGAGAGTGGTGGAGCACCTGGAAAGAAACAAGTGTGTAATTGACAACCAGCACGGTTTCAGGGAAGGAAAATCCTGTGTCACAAACCTACTGGAGTTTTATGACAAGGTGACAGAAGTAAGACAAGAGAGAGAGGGGTGGATCGACTGCATTTTTTGGACTGCAAGAAGGCCTTCGACACAGTTCCTCACAAGAGGTTACTGCAAAAGCTAGAGGATCAGGCACACATAACAGGAAAGGCACTGCAATGGATCAGAGAATACCTGACAGGGAGGCAACAACGAGTCATGGTACGTGACGAGGTGTCAGAGTGGGCGCCTGTGACAAGCGAGGTTCCACAGGGGTCAGTCCTAGGACCTGTGTTGTTCTTGGTATATGTGAATGACATAACGGAAGGGATAGACTCAGAAGTGTCTTTGTTTGCAGATGATGTGAAGTTAATGAGAAGAATCAAATCGGATGAGGATCAGGCAGGACTACAAAGAGACCTGGACAGGCTACAAGCCTGGTCCAGCAACTGGCTCCTTCAGTTTAACCCTGCCAAATGCAAAGTCATGCAGATTGGGGAAGGGCAAAGAAGACCGCAGACACAATATAGTTTAGATGGCCAAAGACTGCAAACCTCACTCAAGGAAAAAGATCTGGGGGTGAGCATAACACGGAGCATATCTCCTGAGGCGCACATCAATCAGATAACTGCTGCAGCATACGGGCGCCTGGCAAACCTACGGATAGCATTCCGATACCTCAGTAAGGATTCGTTCAAGACTCTGTATACCATTTACGTCAGGCCCATACTGGAGTATGTAGCACCAGTTTGGAATCCACACCTAGTCAAGCACGTCAAGAAATTAGAGAAAGTGCAAAGGTTTGCAACAAGACTAGTTCCAGAGCTACGGGGATTGTCCTACGAAGAAAGGTTGAGGGAAATCGGCCTGACGACACTGGAGGACAGGAGGGTCAGGGGAGACATGATAACGACATATAAAATACTGCGCGGAATAGACATGGTGGACAAAGACGGGATGTTCCAGAGATGGGACACAGACACAAGGGGTCACAATTGGAAGTTGAAGACTCAGATGAATCAAAGGGATGTTAGGAAGTATTTCTTCAGTCATAGAGTAGTCAAGCCGTGGAATAGCCTAGAAAGTGACGTAGTGGAGGCGGGAACCATACATAGTTTTAAGGCGAGGTATGATAAAGCTCATGGAGCAGGGAGAGAGAGGACCTAGTAGCAATCAGCGAAGAGGCGGGGCCAGGAGCTGTGAATCGACCCCTGCAACCACAAATAGGTGAGCACACGCACACACAAACACACACACACACACACACACACACACACACACACACACACACACACACACACACACACACACACACACTAACCTGGTCCTCTGAGACATAAGGCAACATAAGCACTACATGCCTATAAATTTGGAGACTGGCAGCGAAAAATGAACGGGTATGAATATTTGATTTAGGTTGGTAACCATGAGCACAAAGTTACCGCTGGTGTTCCCAAGTTGACTCTCATTATGTACATAAATGTCACACCAACCACAACATTTGTAAGATATTATATATTCGTCTCAAGTTGAGTTGAGAAGGAGGAGGAGAGAGGGAAGGAGGGAAGTAAGAAGAGAGGGAGGAAGGGAGGGAGGAATTTGGAATCAGGAAGGAAGGGATTTAGAATCAGTAAGGGAGAGAAAGTTAATCAGGACAGGGACAGAACTACAGACCTTAACTCTTCTCCAAACTCAGAAACTGACCACCTCCAAGCTACGTCTTCAAGGCTGATGGACTGACACCATCTTCACATCTCTGCTGCTTCTACCGTCTTAGTATATGACT